>JARFXV010000935.1:0-420000 GCA_031761425.1 Cosmopolites sordidus | reverse complement strand
CCGGAATAATTCTGGGTTTACTGTTTTCGCCCGGTTAACCGATGCCGGAACCCGGGTCTTTTAAAGGATGTTCCGGAACCGGAGTCGGGGATCTAGGCCCTAAGGACCCGTCCAGCCCAGGACCTGTACCCCACCAGCCATTATCCTGCATCATCTTGTCATTTTCTATCCATCTAGGGTACTTACCCCAAAAGATGTCTTAGCGTTATAGTTGCTTCTCCGTTGATTAGTTACCTGGCGTTTTTGATAGACGCACCTTTTTACAATCACCCACCACATATTTCAGCAATTACATAATTCTCTAACAGGAAATAAATTAAAGCAATCCACTATGTTTTTAAATAACTAACTAACTTAACTAACTAATTAAATAAAGTAGGGTTTGAAATTAACACCCGGAATTTGTGGCAGAAATATTTAACAGGTTGATTGTATACAATTAAAGGGAAAAAGGCCATCTCCACAGATTAGAAGATAATAGTATATACTTGGTTGCCTAACCAAGGGATAATTTATTAACCTGAAAAAACTTCGAAGAGTATATATAGTTGCTTGATAACCTAAAAATCTTTAATTCTTTGAATATATTAAAGAAAACATTTTTATAAATAAGGCTTTCCGTATTTCTTGATAGTTTTAGTGATAGTATGGTATGAACTTACCCTTCATATTTGGTTTATTCTAAAGGTGATATTTAAAATATTTTGTCTTTAGCAGAAAGGGTATCTTTGTAAAGGAAATATTTTGTAACAAAAAGGATTGTTATGACTCGATGCCAACTCACAAATATATTTCTAAGTTTTAATGTCACGTCTAAAAAAGGAATATACTGATGGCAATTTGAAAACAACTGAACCAAAAAAAGGTGCAGGTAATGAAAGAAAATATTTAAGGAATGCTAATGACATAACGTGAAATTCAAGAATAGCTAAAGTGATATACAGAACCTTCATCTAATCCCGAAATCCACATAACCTATAAATGTGAACAACCAACACAATAGGTTGGTAATGATTATCACAAAATGGCTAATTTTCTTAAACTATGACGTGTGTTTATTGATTGTTATCCGTTTAAAAAAAAATTAGAGTACCGAATTTCAACTGCTATTTTTAAAAAACAAAATGTTTTTTTTGTAACATGCTGTATTTAAAATTATTTATTTTAACAAATTTTAATGTGGTAAATCTGTACGAATTTAGTATTTCATACCAACGGTTCCAATAGGAGAATTGATCATTTCGTTTAAGAATTGAATTTTAGTGGGTGGGTAGAGTGGGGCTAGTTGATCATAGGGGCAGGTTGGGCAATTGAAATATCTCGAAAATTAAGCAACCTACAACAAAAGTGTAAATGGCAAAAAGAAGGGTTTATGGGAGGGGAATACATAGCGTGACTGTCAATTTCTGTCCGGTGCGCCGATAAAATAAGAGAAGGGTTTGTTTTTTTTTCGGCGTAAAAAAAAATAATACAGGTCATCATAATTTTATAAATATTTAAAGATTACATAATTACGGTTCTTTCCATTATAGATGGTTATTTATTTTTAAATCTTCTGATTTTTTTATATCCTAATTTATATTTTGTTGCCTCAACTGGGGCTAGTTGAGCAACGCGCGTTTAATACTTTCTCAACTAGCCCCACTAGATATATATTGTAGAAAATCAAATTTTTCTTTAATAAATTAATAACCATCAATTAATTTGTGCATGTGATGTTCCTACACAAAGTTTACTAATTATAATTACTTATATTGATAATTGTATTAATGATTATTATCACATTTTAGGATGCGTACATATAAAAGAAAGACCTCAAAAGGTTTAGCTACTAGTCACCAATTGAGTAATGCAGCAAAAGCTGTAGAGGAGGAAAAATTAATGTAAATGCTGCAGCCAAACAATTTAATATTAACAGGTTGACTTTAAAGAGTTATATATCTAAATATATATCGAAAATCTGCTATTTTGACAGACACCTCTGAAACTGAAAAAAAATTCATTAGAAGAAGAACAAAGTAAGAAAGTCAAGAAAACTGAAAAACCAAAAATTAAAGTTAACAGAAAAAGAAGAGGGTCTCTAAAAAAAAATTGCAATCAAATTCAGAAGAGGACGAGTACACTTCTGGTTTGTTATGAGCAATTTTCTGAGAGCATAGCTGGAGAAAACTGGATTTAGTCTCAGATGGTCTCATATTAAATGTATGCCGATATTAAATGTATTAAATATACAATTTTAACTAGTGGTGCATTTGAACAATGTTTTGGAGAAGAGAAAATTATGAACCTAACAGAGTAAGAATCCATTAAATCCGTTGAATAATCTTAAAGTTATGGGAGATCAAGCGAAAAGTTGCTCATCTAGACCCACTCTACCCTACAATCGAAAATACACCCGAAAATAGTCTCCAATAGTATATTGTTTTCCTACTTAAAAATTCGAGCATCTCACCTTCTTTCCCATTAACTCATTGTTTTAAAAACATATGTCGGAATTGTGGTCTGTTGTTGGTATGTTTGTGTAAAAAATATCTTCCAATAGTAGAAACTCAGATAACAACGTCAAAGGCAGGTGGTATTTTTGCTAATTGGTGAAAATTGCCATGGGAACTGAGTTGGTTTTTCGTTGTGAGCCGTGTCCGGCTTACCCGCGGCCACTTATTAACATAATTTCTGGAGATTAAATATGTTCATGTCGTAAAATACCAAAATTTACCGATTAATGTAATATTATTTCATGGTAATATTATATTAAAATAATGGTATAGTAGCCGGACGAATATTAATTTGTCCGAACTGCTCTAAAATATTAAAAAGCTATAACGATCTTGTTTCATTATACCTGACATGTATATTTCTTAATATACAATGTGACAAACAAAGCGCCATACCCAGTAAAACTACGATAGATGTACCGTTTGTGGTCACCGCACCATTTATGGCACTTTGAGATTTATATTGATATTGTCACGGATTGTTTCCTTATAATACTTCTACTTATTTATTTCCCCGTGATAACTGATATTGACACTGACACTCATAAAAAATGATTTCTCGCTGGAATGTTGGTATTACCGGGGACTGTCGACAACTTCGCCACACTGCCTCCTTCATAAATCAGATCGTCTCGATCAGATTCTCGATCATGGTATTTTGTAAGCCTATCAGCAGCGGTTCGTGAGGGAAGGCGTTGTATTTATCAGTATTTATCACAGTAAACAATTTTTCAAAGCAAAACACCGTATTTTATTTCCGTTCAGTTTCTTTCCTTTAACTCGTTTTCCTGGTTCACCTTGTGTACAGGATATCAATAGCACGAAAAGTAAGGAGAAAGGAGAAAGTAAAAAAAAATCTTCAGAAGCACTATTTTCTTCTACGCCCTCCCACTTTAAAAACCCACAAGCCGCCACTGAGTTGCAATAAACTGTTTGAATGCTAAACTTGAAGAGATTTACCACTAAAAACCAAAACACTTTTTTGAACTGCTTGAAATTTCTATTTATATGAAAACCATACCTAACGAAGCGCGTAAAAATCATGAACCGTGAAGTGTACTAAGCTTTACATTAATAATTGAAAAAGTTGACTGAAAGGAATCCGTCCTTTATCTCGGTTCATGATTTTCTTACATTTTTCTATTTGAATGCTTTCATATGCATCCAGAGCCCTATTATTATTAACACTTTTAATTAGTCTTAAATTACTAATATTTATACTCTAGTCATGTTCGATTGCATGCTGGGGGCAACACAAGATTTTTAATTTTTTCCATATCTAATGTGGACAATATGTTGCAATATCTTGCCAATATGGATATTTTGTTTGCCCAATATACCTTCGATCACAGTCTTGACAACTAATTTCGTAAATCCCCGACTTTTCATGTTGCTCTACTTTATCCTTTAGATTGCCCAGAACTTCTCTTAATTTATTATATGGTTTGTACACAACCTTAATGTCAACTTTATTCAAAATTTTGTCTAGTCCTCTTGTCAATTGGGCATCAAATGGTATTACCATGAATTTCTTTGTGTTCTGGTCCTTTTGAAAAGTCGAACATTCTTTCGATTATTTTCTGAACTTATGTTTTCTAATTAGTTTATCTACAATGTTCTTATTATAACCATTCACTTCAGATACTTCCCTAATTAATTTTAATTCTTTGTTATAATTATCTTTATTTAAAGGAAAATTACTTAATCTATTTACCATAAAATTTAAAGTAGCCATCTTATTTTGGAAGCTACAATTTGAATAGTTAGGAATGTATCTCGAAGTGGTGGTGGTTTTTCTGAAAATATCAAAGTCTAACCTATTTTTATTATTTCTACTGACTAACACATCCAGAAATGGTAAACTATCGTTGTTTTCGAGTTCATACGTGAATATTGGTTTTTGGGTTCTATTATTTAAGTTCTTAATAAAATCATCTAAATTTTCATTTTTCGAATCAAAAAATGTCATCCACATAGCTTAACCATACCTTTGGAAAGTAACTGAATTCATCTTTTGCCTCGGTTTCAAATTTACTCATAAATAAGTTGGCTAAGAACGGTGACAGAGAATTGCCCATTGCCGTTCCTTCTTGTTGTTCATAAAACCTCTTATTAAGCTGAAAACAATTTTGCTTCATACATAATCTTGTTAAGGAGATGTACTCAGAAACAATCTTGTTATTAAAACCGTTTAACTCGAGTAACTCCCTCAGGTATTTCAAGGTATGTGGAATCGGAACATTCGGAAACAACGAAGAAACGTCAAAGGGAACCAAAACCTCACCTTCCTGTAGATGTGTATTTTTGACTTTTTCTATGAATTTGGTTGAATTTATCACAGAACAGGAAGGTAGTTGGTTTGGTAGGTTTTCAAATTCCTTTGTTAACCACTTTAAAGAACTTACGATAAAGTAAAGTTGAATGGTTTACTCTTCGGGAAACGGTAAGTACCTACTTATTCATTCTTTTATCTGCGCAGAAGCAACAAATCATCCTCCAATGTCCTTGTAAGTAGTTACAATACAAAAGTTTAATGTTTTCCTGGTTCACCTCCTGTTTTCCTAGCACGAAAAGTAAAAAGGAGGAAGGGGAAAGCAAAAAAAAATCTTCAGCAGCACCAAACCAAACCAAACCCTCGAGCTTCAGTGACGAAGCCTATCCAGTTGTACTATCTTCATCTTGGACTTGGGGCTGCGCTGGACTCGATACACTAAATCATTTATCCTCTTAAAAAACTCTGTAGGGTTCATCCCATGGTTGAGAAAGTTTTGGGGATAACCCCTTTTTTCCTTGCTGGGTTATACAACCAAACATAGTCGTTCTCTTAGAACTCTGTATAATTTGCCCTAACATTGAATATACTCTTCATCCGGTCACTGGACAACTGAATATGATCACAAGTGATATCGAATATTTTTAGAAGGCGTTCTCGTACATCAACGTGTAATCATGGACATATCTTCTCTCTTGATTGGGTATTCCAAACTTCAAATCCCAGGGAAAGCGTAGCTCCCTCCCGAAAACAACTCTGGCTGGGTTTTGACCTGTTGACTCGTGGCCTCACGGACAGCAAGAGATATTATTTTATCAGCAAACGAAGATCAATCGGTTCAACCAATTTCTACAATACCAGACAGAGATGAACAGACTCCAGCGCAAAATTTGCATGATGTAGCAGTTGCCGGGTTTTCTAGCTAGTTTGTTACATCAACTGATAAGGGTAGAAAACCAGGTAGCGCGAATATTATCACATCCTTATCTTACATGTCTAATAACCAAGAGTTATTAGTAAAGTAGTGTTATTGATTGATACAAATAAAAAATCAACAAATTTGTGTCATTTTTAAATAATTTTGTTAAATAAATATATAATCTACAATTCAGATAGGTTTTATTTACTTTTAATTTATGTCCTCTTTTTATTTTCTATTTTTTTTAAATGGGTCTCATAAGGCTCCTTTACCTTACTGACTCTATTAATTTTCAAAGTTGTAACACTCTGATTAGAAAACCTTTGTAATCTAGAGACTTTGTGAAAATTTTTCGTGCACTATTATTTACTCACTCCTCCTTAAACACAATGTATGAAAAAATTTGTTACGACCACAATAAGTAATGGCAGAAAATCGTCGCACATCGATTGGCATCCGGAAAATCTATAACAAACCACAATAACAATCCATTAAGACTTGGGGGACAAACGATGCACGGCTCATCGCTCTCAGACGCGATAAATACCTCAAACCCATCTCCTACCATTAAAACGCATCCGGATTCGCGACCGTCCGCCGTTTTCCGGTTTTAAATTCCGGACATCTCGCCGATGGTTCGCGTCTCCTTTTTCCCATTCTCTCTCGTTTTTTTAACGCCCCGCGTTGAAATTTATGACTCTATCTTGGGCTCTATTTCAGTTAAGGGTCCATTATGGGGGTCCTAAATCCGATCGAGGGTGGGAAAGTAAATACGACGGTGTCGGGAATCATCGTAGCGCGTAACGATGTGACGTATGACGTTGGGCGGCGGTTAATCTTCGGAATAGTTTGACTTTGGGATAATAAAACGTCGAGGAAATGCGTTCTGATGCGGGACGGATAAGAAGCGGGCGAAGAGGAGGGAGCGGTGAGTTGACGCATCTCCCGCCCTAATAATTACTCCAATGATTGATGGAAAATAAGAATAAAATTGATAATGGAATTATGATGGGATGTCCGCTTTGTACAGATTGAAGATTATACAAAGTGTTTTCAAAGTCAGGAATTGATAGAAAATATTTTTTATTCAAAATAAAGTAGATTCATTCTCTGTCAATTCAACGTTGGAACTCGTCGTCGATGAAAATAGAAGTTTCCAACAAAATCTAATAATTAATACATTTGATGAATCGATCATCAAGGCATGGAAAAATGCTCGTTCTACCCGCAATTCAATCACAGTAAAATGTGCATTTCCATTGACAGAGAATGATTTCGATATTATTTGTCCCGAATTTTACGGTGCACATAATCGCCGAACCAAGTGATGTGTTTTCCGAATTTCCGAATGCATTTCACGCTACTCGATATTAAAACAAAAACAAGACAAAAAGCTGTGCGTACCGAAAAAACTATCGCCGCTGTAAAATATCGCAGTGTTGATGAAGATCCAAAATTATCAATTTGTCTTAATGATTATGGTCTGGTACCAAGCCGCAAGACCATCTTTTGCGTCGTACGTTCGATGAATGGCTCAAAATCCATTGTAACTTGATCCAGAATTCAACCGTAAAATTTTGCGACAAAGCTCATTTTTGACTAAATGATTACGTAAATAAACAAATTTGCTTCATTTCGACTGAAAATAATTACCGTTGTAGCCAGAAAAATGCACCTTATGGTGCGGATTGTACGCCGGTGGCATTCGTATGGCCGTATTTCTTTAAAAATCAAACTGGAAAGAACGTTACCGTTATAGAGCGATGGTCAATGATTATTTAAGAGGTTAGGGGAAGTCGGAGGCATGAAAAAATTATTATATTTAGTAATTTTTTTTCCAAAGTAATTTAATTTATTTTATAAAGCTAATAAAACAAAGTTATTATATAATGTTTCAGCTTGACCGCCAAATTTTCAACAAAAAAAAATTGGACGAAGTTATTGCCAACTTTGTTGGATCTCCTCTATCTGACCAATAATGTCTTGCGGTGACCATTATAACTTTGTACTGGTTCATCTAAAATCCACCAAACCAAAGAAATGTATTTAGTTTAATAGTATATTTAGTACTTAATCAAAGTCTTTTTTTTTAATTAAAAAAATGCGGGCTTCTAAAAGCTTAAACTCGAATTTTCAAGAAAAAAAAAGTTTACAGTTAAAAAAACTCGAAGTTTTCAACAAAAAAAATTACTTCGATCAAGTACTAGTTTCTTATGCTTTCAATAAACTGTATAAATTTCATTCAAATTCATCTAGTGGTTCTTGAATTACAGTGGTCACCGACTTCGAAAACATAGTTTCGAGAAAACGCGTTTAAAGTTTTCGTCTTGGCGCAGTTTTGCCTTTTTCGTATAATTTTGAGGTCGGTAAATGAAGTAATGTCTTTTTCTATGTATTTTGATCCCGCTGAATCTGAATATCACATTAGTTTTTTTCGAAACCCGGAAAATCTATTGTTTATAGGCAACTGTTTAAACAGTTGTTAAAAAAAAATGTCTTGAGGATGAATTAATTTTTTTAGTATTCTGGACAATTTTAAAACGAAAATTATTGTTACAAATTTTCTCTAAAATTAATTGTTTTTGAATTATAAATTTTTTAAAGTTGAAAAGCGGATCACAATTGACTTTACTTCATCCATTGACCTTAAAATTATACGAAAAGTTCATACCGTGCCTCGACTATTTTACACTCGATTTATGTATATAAATAATAATTATATAATACATAACAATGATTTCATAGGATCTATTACACAGGTAGAAATCGGTTACAACTTGCAGCCGCCGCCACATGTCATCAAGGATCCTAGAACCATTCCATAATTGTCGGATATCTCAGAAACTATTCATTCAATTGACTTGAAATGTTCAGGGAATATTTTCGAAATACCATACTACAAGAAAAAGAAAAAAAAAAATAAAAAAGAAAATTGATTTTGTGAAAATTCTGACTACCCCTAACCCCTTAATTCCTAATTTGAATGGTACTGATTTAGACGAGATGGGGTTCCAACAGGACGGTTCCACATGTCGTACAGCCAACGCAATAATTGATAAACTGAACGAACAATCCGATGAGAAAATGATTTCGAGGAACGGATCTGTTAATTGGCTAGCAAGGACTGTGATGTAACGCCTATAGATTATTTTCTTTAGAGTTATGTTAAATCTTTTGATCTATGCCGATAAACCTGATTGTGTCTGAAATTGTATTCAATGCCATTGAATAGTGTTCATCGAGGTCTCGCGGTACCTGGACGTGTTTTGCCGGTGCCGGGATCGACGCATACCAGGAATTCCGAGCGAATTCCTCACCGAGTGATTTGCCTATTTATCGAGAAATAACAATAATTTTGTATTGATAATAAACTGATATAATATCGAGAGATAAGTGAGAAATAAAATATAAATATGTTCCCTTCGGGGAACCTATTAGGGTATAAAAAGGACGGTCAACCAGTTACTGAAACTACACAGAACCTACCAACCAACAATGCTAGACAGGGTGTACCAACCAACAATAACATACAGGGTGTACCAACACAATATACAACTCCTGCAACTAGATCGCAGAGCCAGTCAACACATAATAATAAGTACTATTACAGAATGTCATCAACTAGCGATGATGAGCTAGATGATCAAGAAAATATTGAGCATCCGTGGCAAAATGTGAAACATACCAAAAGGAGGAAAATAAACCCAAACAATCAACAAAGTGTCCCACTAAACAACAGATGCAATAGCTTACCTGTAGATATCGAAGTAAGTAACAATGAGAAGCAGACAGAAAATATTATTTCAAAACCACCACCAATATTTATTTACGGGGTAACTAACTATCAAGAAATGAGAAACAAGTTGAGGGAAATAGTTGAAGTTGAATGTTGAATAGTTGAATGAACAATACCGTACAAAAACGCTAGCAGATAATACAATAAAAATTAGTAGCAACGTTTCAGACACCTAATACATTTTCTGAGGGAAAACAAAATCATACACCATACATATCAACTTAAGGATGAGCGAGCATACAGATCATACAACTGATTTGAACGAAATCAAAGAAGAACTATCTCAGAAGGGACATAAAGTAAGGAACATATTAAACGGAAGAAAACGAATAACAAAAGAACCTTTAAACCTATTCTTTGTTGACTTGGAGCCAGCAGACAATAACAAGGATATTTATAAAATAAATAATTTTCAGAATAAAATAATACAAGTAGAACCACCAAGAAAAACCAGAGGTATAGCTCAATGTATGCGATGCCAAAACTACGGACACACAAAAACATACTGCAATCGACCGTATGTATGTGTAAAATGTGATGGACCACACAGTACATCCAGCTGCAAGAAAAGTAAAAACGTACCCGCAAAGTGTGCTCATTGTGGAGGCCCACATACAGCAAGCTACAGAGGATGTGAATTCTACCATAGAATTACAGAAAAACCAAATAATGCAAATAACAGACTCAACATCCAACATAATACAACCCAATCAACAGCTCACGTTCGAGAAAATATCAGCTATGCAAATGTAACAGGCAATAGAGACATCAATCAAACTAACAACGAAGACAACTCAAATATAATCAGCAAATTCTTAGAGGAATTCAAGGCGATGTTTCAGCAACTCGTCCAACAAAATAGCATGGTACTTAACATGCTCACAATGTTGATAAGTAAAATTCACTAAATTCTTAAGAATTGCCCATTGGAATGCTAATGGCCTTCCACAACGAAAACATGAAGTTGAATTATTTCTCCATCAAAATTCAATAGATATAATGCTGGTAAGTGAAACGCATTTCACAGATAAAACATATTTTCATATTCCACGCTATATAACTTATATTACTAATCACCCAGATAACACTGCACATGCTGGAACAGCAGTAATTATCAAAAACACTATTAAACACCATGAAATGCCTAAATATAAAGAGAATTTTCTGCAAGCCACAGCAGTCAAAGTTAAACTGATGCCATATGAATTAACTATTGCTGCAGTCTATTGCCCACCGCGACACCAAATAAAAAAAGATAATTTTGGGAATTTCTTTGAAACATTAGGGCCGAAATTCATTGCAGGTGGAGACTACAATAGCAAACATACTCTGTGGGGATCACGGCTGACGACTACTAAAGGCAGAGAACTATCAAATCTGATACATGAACAGAATTACTCGTTCCTGTCAACAGGCACTCCTACGTATTGGCCATCTGATCATAACAAAATACCAGACCTATTAGACTTCTTTATCACCAATGGAATTTCCTCAGAATACATGGACGTTGTATCAAGGTATGACTTATCATCAGATCACTCACCAATAATCGCAACAATTAGTAATTTTGTTATTAATAAATACACAATTCCTGGATTACACAACAAAAACACAAATTGGTCTAAATACCAAAATAAAATCGATGAGAAAATAGACCTAAAAGTATTCCTTAAAAATCCGAACGAAATCGATTCGGCAGGAACAAGGCTAACCAGTATCCTAATAAAGGCAGCACAACATGCAACACCTCAATCTGACATTCCAAATCAAGGATATAATATACCGTTACAGATAAAAAAAACTTATAGCTATAAAACGGAAAGCGAGAGCCAAGTGGCATCGAACCCAGGCTCCGTCAGATAAAACTATCTTAAATAGAGCGATTAATAATTTGAAATTAAAACTAAAAGAAGCTCGAGAGAGATCATTTCAAGAATATGTTACAAAGCTCAACAGATTTGACAATACAATTTGGAAACCAATCAAACATAAGAGAAAACCTAAAATACAAGCTACACCCATTCGCAACGAAGAAATGCCAAATTGTAACTGGGCCAGAAGCGACGAAGAAAAAGCGACCGTGCTTGCTAAATATTTTGCTGAAGTATTTACTCCAAACGACGAGGAACTAGATGAGGAAATAGAAAGAGAATTGGCTGCCATCATGACGGACATATCATCCATTCAGGTTGCCACTCCAAAAGAAGTCAAAAGAGAAATTAGTTTACTGAATACAAAAAAAGCTCCAAGTATCGATAAAATTACCCCTAAAATGTTAAAGGAACTTCCAAGAAAAGGGATAGTATTAATCACTTACATACTCAATGCTATGTTGAAATGCAATTACTGGCCTAAACAACTGAAAATTGCTCTAATAATCCCAATACTCAAAGTCGGAAAAGATCTGACAGAAGCTTCATCATACCGACCTATAAGTCTACTGACCGTTATGTCAAAACTTTTTGAAATACTTATACTCAACAGAATAAATACTGACCCCGATACAGAAAACTGGATTCCTGCACACCAGTTTGGCTTTAGACAAAACCATTCAACTACGCAACAGACTCATCGCATAACCCATGAAATAAATAGAGCAATAGAAAACAAACAATACTGTACATCAGTGTTCCTAGATGTCAGTAAGGCTTTCGACAAGGTTTGGCATGATGGCCCACTATTCAAAATCAAAAAATCTCTTCCTATAACATATTACCATCTCTTAAAATCCTATCTCATTGAAAGGAAATTCAAAGTTAAAATAAACGATAGCACATCGGAAAAATATATCATTAGATCGGGAGTTCCACAAGGCAGCGTTATCGGCCCCTTGTTCTACGTACTCTATACGGCTGATCTCCCAATAACAAAATACACCACAATTGGTACATTTGCTGATGACACAGTCATACTTTCATCAAATATAAACCCAGTCGAAGCCTCAAACAAACTACAAACCCACCTGAACCTAATTCAAACCTGGACTCGAAAGTGGAAAACTAAAATAAATGAGACAAAATCAGCGCAAGTCAACTTTACCCTCAGGAAAGGACAGTGCCCTAGCTTACATTTTAATAACGTAGAAATCCCAACATTCACGAATACAAAATATTTAGGTATACACTTGGACAGTAAACTTACGTGGAAAACCCATATAGTCAAAAAAAGAAAACAAATTGACCTAAAAGTAAAAGAATTGCGCTGGCTTATCGGAAGAAAGTCTAACTTATCTTTAGATAACAAAATTCTATTATACAAGGTTATCATTAAGCCAATTTGGACTTATGGGATAGAACTTTGGGGATGTACCAGTAAATCAAATTTAGCCATTATCCAAAGATGTCAGTCCAAAATATTACGAATGATTGCCGACGCACCTTGGTACATATCAAATCACACTCTTCACGAAGATCTCCAGATACCCTATGTTAAGGACGTGATCAAGAGCAGCAGCATAAAATATCACCACAAACTAGAAAGCCATCCTAACACCCTACTACAGCCTGTTTTGAATCCAACAAATAATAGAAGACTAAAAAGAAACTGGCCAACAGACCTGATAGAAGGATAATGGGGACTCGTCGTTGGGGGAGTCAGCTCATCACGCCAATATAGGGAAGTCTAGCCCTCAAGCCATCACAGCTTATAGAATATTGTAATTCTGATTGCTAATATACAAGCACAGCTTATAGAATATTGTATACACAAACATACACAAGCTAGCTTATAGAATATTGTAATTCTGATTGCTAATATACGAAATAAAAATAAAGAAAAAAAAATGCCATTGAATGTTCTTTCATATAAAATAACTAGTTTCAAAACATCTAATTTGGTTGTTGCTTTACTTAAATTTAACGTTCAGAGGCACTAAAAGGATAACTCGAAACGTTTATTTATTTTTTACTTACTACATATTATTAACAACTATAGGAATTAGATGCACTAGATTTTTATTTATACATATGATAAAACTGAAACTGGAAGAACTGTATCGACTGGAATTGAAAATTAATTATAAATAAATATCATAAATGTTTCCTTTCTCCAAAGATACTAACAAAAACTTTAGATTGGAATTCTGTTTACGAACATTTCAGAAAAAAATTACTATGGTTCTGAATCATTTACTGTTTGTTACAAGGGCCGTTCTAAAAGTGACGAGGGCATGATTTGTAGTTTGAATATCTTTTAAATTAGTTTTAAAATAATGTTTTACTACTTTTGAAAGTCATTTTAAATAACCGATAAGAATACTACATTAGTGTTATTAGCAGCTAAATGATTCAAGTTTATAAGTTATGCATTTAATGCTTTTAAATATCGCTTATCTGAAGACACTAGAAAAAGAAAAATTAGGACGAGAACTACGAAGGAAAAGAAGAAAAAGAACATCAAAATAATGCTGGAAAAGAAACATGATAATGAACTTCAGGTGGTTAAAAAAATTTATTTGGATATCCGGAAAATTCGTAAGATTGTTTTGCCTGCGTCTGGTTTGGTTACGAATGACGACACATTTCCTGTTTGCTAATTCTTGGCGATTTTCTTCAATTACTGCCTTTGTAGCCCATGATTTGGACATTGCAGGTTGTTGTCTACAATCCACTTTTCTCCAGGTACCATCCGCTGCAGAAATGGAGCGTTAGATTCAGTTTTTCTTCCGCCAAAAGATCACACGAAAAGCCTTGGTCCAGCAGATTTCGTTCACTAAATTCGTGAGAGACCTACATATCACATTGGCAGATACGCTAATTTTTCTTCAGGTGGTCAAAAACCACCAATTTATCTCAACTTCGACTATTATGGCATTTATTTTCCGACATCGGTGCTTGCATGGTCAGATGCCGGTCTTACAGGTCAAAATCTCCGCTCCTGAACCGACCAAATCACTTTTATACAGTGGTCACTTTTGCACCCTCTTCGTAAAAAGTATATATGTTTTTCTTTTTTGTTTGAAAAGTGTTCTTGCATTTTTGACGTAAAAAACATAATGTGGCGAGATGCGTTATCGACCGACATCTTCAATTTGAATCGATTCGACTAACTTAAGGCAAATCAAAGCATATCTGAACGTAAACATTGTAAATATTACAGGAATTAAAATATAGAAATAAACATAACTAATCAAACACAGATCTTTATTTACAAGCGTTAAAAAAACAACTAATGGAAAATCCTAATGAACTCACCGGACAACCCGGAACGTTAAACAGAGAGATTTACAATTAAACACCAAATCACTTTTTTTGAACGTCTCGACCTACGTTTCGCTAACCATCTTAACATCATCAGGACATGATTAAGTCTATTTTTACATTAGTTATAGTTTCTTTGTTTTAACCAATAACAAGAAGATTAATTACGACGCATATTCTAGAATATGCAGTGCAAGATGTCAAAAGACACTACAAAATGTTTTTGGTAAGGTTGAGTGGTTTTCCTCAAAACATCCAATCACATTATTTGCAATTTTTGGACCCGCGCTGATTTAATTATCTTTTGATAAAGTTAACATGGTTAGAGATACGCACGTCGAGAAACTACAAAAGAGGAAGTGATCCTTGTATGATAATACGCCACTGTCAATTAGCCCTCTTATTAAAAACAGAATAGTGTCCGTAAATTTAATACAACGTATAATCCAACTTCATTGGGTTTTAAATATTTGCAAAACATATCAATACGAGTGAGCCATCAACGTTCTCAATCTACCACCCCCCAAATCCAGGGGAGAACGTCGAGATGGATCCTAAAACTTCCCGTGGGAGGAAGGAACAGTGTAACGGGCGATAGCTATTCCCTCGGGATAAGTGTATGTACACTGTTAATCCATTTTTCTAATGCCGGAGTCATTTACAGCAGCAGCGGTGTCTATTGAGATTAAGTCCATCTGCGACACTCCCCCTTTTTTTTGCCCGATTGAAAAATGTAAATGGGCCTGTCCTGTGGGGTTGGTCCATGAATATTGCAAAGGGCTAAGTGATTTCACGCACCACAGCTAATCAATCTACGTTTTTAAGGTAGACATTGAATATACTTTGTTTGAAATTCATATTATGAAATTGCGTATTTTATGAATATTTTCGGATGGTCTACTTTAGCTATTTTTTAAATGGAATGAAATTTTCATAACATATAAAAATAAAAAAATATGTTCATATAAATATACATACCATTAAATTGTCTAACCTATTTTTTAAAGCATATTTTAATTTTTAATAATATCTTAAAATGAGTTAAAGGAAAGAAACTGAACGGAAATAAAATATGGTGTTTTGTTCTGAAAAATTGTTTACTGTGATAAATGTTGCTCTTCACGAGCCACCACTGATATAAAAAGTCATCGTAGTTTTTGATCATAGTAGTATAATTAAATCAATCACTCTATCTAACAGTTAAAACGTAATCGGTGATAACATAATCCTCATGATTGTTATTTACTTACCATGTTATCGTATGCGATCCATCTTCCATCTCCTTCCCTACATAAAGGATATGTCGTCTTCTTGTTATTCTCGCAAGAAAAGGTCAAGTGGCCAAGCTGATCTGGGTCAATTTATGCGCCATCCAGCTGTCGAGTTGAAAAATATATCTCAGCAAGCGCAAAATATTTACCAAGTTTGTATGAGATATACCATGAGTTGTGGCAATTTCCAACGGACTAGGTATCAAAAACCTAAAAACAAATTGAGTATTAAATCAAATATCAAATTTTACCTCTCATGGGAAAGTTTCACACGTGTGAACTTTGAAAAAATCGAAACTAATCCACAATCACGATGTAAGTTAACTTTTTTATATGGGAAACTGGTACTACTACCAAAACAACCCATCCGGCACACAATGGGTACACTTTTCTGGTCCACTTGCCTTCGGTAAAACGACTTTCATTCACGTCGCATCTACGGTGACGTCCCAACGTCAAAACTTTGATGAGTCCATTGAATTGACCCATTTCTACTTGTTGACAAGTCAACGTGGGCCAATTAAAAGGTCGTGGCGATGTTTCGCACTTCGTTGCACAATTCACGACAGATGCGCCGCCCGAAACAGTCAAAAGTTATAGGGCGCCGACGTGATTGACGTGCGCCGTCCCGTAAGGGCGACCGGCTGCCGCCCCCGAACTGTCAACGAAGAATGGGGGACATGTGGCGCGTACTATGCCTTGTTTACCCATTTGTTTGATATTCTCAGGGTATTTGCGAAACGGAATTTCCATTTATATGAATGATTTTGAATAATATCTTATTGCCACTATTTAAATTCATTCCCCTATGTCATTATTCTTTGATGCTGTTGTCACATATTCAATATTACCTAATTCGCACGACGCGAGTCTGAAGGGAAAAGAAAAGCAGGCTGACAATTTAAGAAACGAATGTTCCAAAAAGGAACTATAGTTTTTGAATGAATGAGAAAAAAACAAAATATATGTATTCGTAACAGAAGCAAAAAGAACGGAAAATAGCCCAAATGAAAATCAATAAATACCAATTTGAGGAAACTGAATGCTTGAAATATTAACAAGTAAAGATAGATAGGAATTATTAAAGAATGCATGTGCAAAAGCATGCAAAAAAGGATACATTTAAGATATATAGACAGAAACCGCTACAAACGTGAAAAATTTAGTTACCTGAAATATATTGATGATTGCAGACTTGCACTACCTGCAGTAACAAACTTTGAAGAACTTCAACAGATGATAAAATAATTAAAAGCGTAGCAAAGTTCTGTCTACTTGATCATACTAATTATCAATATATAATAATTAACTGTATTTTTAATTGTAGTAACGACTAGACGAATTGTATCTCGTTCGCTTGCTAGAACGAAAAATTCATCCACATCTCAAGACCGTTTTCGTTCTTTAAGAACTCATCAGTTAAACCGGATGCTTTTTCTGGAAGTAATCGATTCTATTTTATCAGCCTGGTTTTTAAGGTGGCCTTTTCGCGCTAGAAGGGATTTTTAGAGAATTTTTAGGGACCTCTAGTCGACCCAGGTTCGAAGGTAATCGATTCTATTCTATTTTATCAGGCTGGTTTTTAAGTTAACCTTTTCAGCTCCTACTTTGATTTCATTAGATTTAGAATTATTAGACTTATTAATTATTTAGACTCGAACATTTTTGGGAGCCTCTAGTTGGCCCAAGTGACCAGAAACGGTTGTCTTTAATTCCGAAAATCGAATAATATAGGTGAACATTATACAGTAACGCCATGTAGTGGTCGAAGTGCTACTAGCGTATTCCGATCTCTAGCTTGCGCCAGGTCACCCTTGCGGCATAGGTCTAAATAGAAGAAAAGCAAAGTTCTGTCTACTTGATCTTACTGATTATCAACATATAATAATTAACTGTATTTTTAAATACAGGTAATACGACTAGATGAGTCTGGTTCGAATACTTCGAGGAAATAATATCCGAGCTTAAAGTAAAGTAAAGTGTTTGGGTTAGAGGCGCATCAGCAACTAGGCTATTTAGCGACTGGACCTACAGCTTAACGTGGGTTCCGAACCACGGTCATCAGCTTCCGACAAACCCAGGCCAGCACCCCCTTCGGGCTATAAACCCTTGGTTATGTGCCTACCCAAAAGTCTATCAGGAAACCTACCGACTGGCGAGTAACCAACGTAGAACACTTCTCAGAAGGCATCCGGCCTTACCCAGGGTAATTCGTAGTCGGATTTTAGACTCTTGCCTAGAAACAATCACAAACATTTAGGAAAGATAAACGGACAGAAGAAAGAAAAATAACCATCCGAGCGCTGGAATCGAACCAGCTAACGCTCCAGCGCGGATTCGGCAAAGCAGGCGCTCTTACCTCCGCACCAACGCGACCAGCATCCGGGCTTAACTGATGAATAGTTAAAGAACGAAAACCGGTCTATATATATATATATATATATATATATATAATATATATATATATATATATATAGTATATTATATATATATATACTATATATATATATATATATATATATATATACTATATATATATATATATATATATATATATATATATATTATATATAGTATATATATGTATATATTATATATATATATATATATATTATATATAGATATATACTATATATATATTATATATATATATATATAGATATATAGATATTTATATATATATATATATATATATATATAGTATATATATACGTATATATATATATATATAGTATATATAAATATATATAATATATATATATATATATATATAATATATATATATATATATATACGATATATATATATATATATATATATATATAATATATATATATATATATATATATATATATATATATATACGATATATATATATATATATATATATATATATATATATAGTATATATATATATATATATATATATATATATATATATATATATAATATATATATATATATATGCACCATTGATGTTTACCCCATCCTGTTCCCAATCCAGTTTACGGAATACTTCTTCAAGGCGGTGACGCAATATCGCCTATTCTTTTCTCGACTGGCTTGAAGAAGTATTCCGTAAACTGGATTGGGGAACAGGATGGGGTAAACATCAATGGTGCAAACTTAAACCATCTTAGATTTGCAGATGATATTATTCTCATTTCACAAGACCCAGAGGAGCTGCAAAGACGCATACAGGAACTGCAAAGGGCTGGCGAACCATTTGGCTTGAAAATAAACCTGAAGAAGAGTCAGGTTATGTTCAATAACTTCGCTCAGGACAGAGGAATTTCAGTTTTAGGAAGGGATTTAGAGATTGTGGACAGCTTTGTATATCTTGGGCAGAGGATTTCCATGGAGGGGAATACCGCCCGGGAGGTGGAACGGCGTGTTAAATGTGGCTGGCAGGCATTTGGTAGGCTCAACATAGTGTTTAAGAGCAGACTCCCACTTTGCCTGAAAAGAAAAGTATTCGATCAGTGCTTTCTACCCGTTATGACATACGGAAGTGAAACCTGGACACTCACATCCCAATCAAAAACTTCGGGTGGCACAGAGGGGAATGGAAAGATGTATGCTTGGCATTACAAGACGAGACAGAAAGTCCTGCGCATGGATCAGGGAACAAACAAAAGTCTGTGACATCATTGGAAGAGTAAAACAGTTGAAATGGAGATGGGCAGGCCATATAGCGAGGCGATGGGACGACAGATGGACCAAGGCAATCCTGGAGTGGATACCGCTTGATCGCAAACGTCCGCGAAGAAGACCGAAAGCACGATGGACTGATGACATCGTTAAGTATATTGGACCCGAGTGGCAGAGGAAAGCCCAGGACCGTGAAGGTTGGAAGCATGCTGAAGAGGCCTTCATCCTAGGATCGATACGGGCTGATGATGATGATGATGATGATATATATATATATATATATATATATATATATATATATATATATATATATATATATATATATATATATATATATATATATATATATATATATATATATATTATAAAATCCTGGACAAAATGAACGCAACTATATGAAATTAACTAACAAAAAATAAATTTATCTTTTTTAAATGCCATTTTTAAAGTTTATCGATTGTGTGAATAGTAGGCTATGAATATTTTGTTTCGTTGGACAGCACTCAAAACAATTCCTTTAGATTTACAGTTTTAAAGATTTTTTTTGAAGATAAACAGTTTTATGCAACACTTGCAACAAATTTTCTTTAAAATTAAGCTTATAATTTGTTACTACTTTTAAAGTATTACGTTTTTATGGTAGACTGTTTTATTTGCGACTCTGAAAAATTGGAAAAATGAACCCAACAAGGAATTTAACTAAATACGAGGTAGTGCGAGCAACAGTTTTATTGGACGACGGATATTGCCAATTTATTAAGCAAACATCGTTCAACAATAAGTCGTATGGTAAGACGTTTGATTGAAGTAGGAACTTCTAGAACTCTAAGCCAGAGTAAGGGCAAAAACGATGCCCTAGCGACCGAGATGAACGTTTTCTTAAACACTATGCTTTAAGAAACAGGACTGCCACTAGTTCTATGAAGAGAAACGAACTCAGAGAAACGAAGCTACCCGCAATGTCTCAATTTCTTCTAGAACAGTCAGAAGACAGTTAAATGAAGGTGGATTAGGTAATAGGGACCAGCCGCTGCGCCCTTGCTTACTAGACAGAACACAGTTACCAGGTTACATTTTGCTCGAAATCATCAAAATTGGTCTGTAGATGACTGGAAATAAGTTTTCTTCACAAAGGAAACTAGGGTTAGCCTAAAACATCCAAATGGTCGTGAGCGAGTATGGCGAAGACCAGGAGAGAGGTTTGCTACTTGCAATATCTCTGCAAGGATTCGATTTGGTGGTGGCTCTGTTATGTTCTGGGGTGTCATCTGCTTTGATGCTCGTACAGAATTAGTTCCTGTGTGTACGAGATCCATGAATGCTGATTACTATCTTGAGAATATTGTAATAAAACATGTGATGCCTTCCGACAATTTTTTGGGACCCAATTTCGTGTTGTGGCTAGGGAGGTACCCCCTTGTGGCTAGGGAGGTACACGATTATCTTAATCAAGTTAGTATACAAATTATACAATGACCATCAAACAGTCCGGATCTGAATCAGATCGAGCATGTACGGGATCACATCTAAAGAAATGTGAAACGTCATATTTCTGCACGTAGAAACCTCAGGGAACTTGAAAATGCAGTTATCACAGAAGGGGAACACATTCGTCAAGATTTTATCCAAAATTTAATTAGAAGCATGCCTAGAAGCATAAATGCTGTAATTCGATGTAGAGGAGGCAGCACACGCTACTAGTGTCCCAGTTAAACCTTTAATTTTTTTCTTTCAACATTTCATAATTTCAACGATTTTATTATTAAGTCTTAAGAATAATTTTAATTTAAATCTTATACAGACATTGCAGCAAATTCACTTTTAAAGTATGCGAAAATGTTTTTTTTTAACTTTTAATGCAAACCATGTCCATAAAAAATTATTAAAAATTATTAAATATATTAAATATAAAAATTAAATATTTGTATGATTTATTATGTTGTTGCGTTAATTTTGTCCCGGAGTGCATATGGAAACGATCAAATATCTCGAGAACTCTTTGAGATTTTTAATGAAATCTTTTACACAAACATCAGAAAATGTTTCCCACATTTTGGGTATATTTTCTTTTTTTTATCGCATATTTGAAATCCAAAGCTAACTTGATTTTTCTTAAATGACTACAGTACTTGAATTTGGCATTGCTGGAAAGAGCATTTTTTCTGAATTCAACCAAATATATGTTGTATGGTTTTTTTCCAAAATAGATTAACAAAAATGGCTAAAAGGTGTTTCGGTCTGTTTTAGGGTAAATATATTTGTCATTTGGTAGGTTATGAAACTATGGATGATAGATGAAGTATTCGATTACAGTTGGCGACGTTATTTGTAAATTTCAAATCTCTTTCAATTTTTATACGGAATTAAAATGTATTTGATTAAAAGAAAATGAATTGAAATACTAACAATTGTTGGATACTGTGATAGAAAACGCACTTATACTGAAGATACTAAGTCAACAGTTTCAAAAACATCGAAAAGATTCAATAATACAAGCAGCATTAAAAGTCATCCAAAATTATGAAGACAAAAACAAAAACTAATGATGCAAATTCGTTAAATGTTTTAAGTGATGTAGTAAACAATGGTAAGGTTTCCATGCACCAATTAGCTTTAAAGCATAACATATGTAGCTGCTCAATTAAAAAAAAAAGATTTTTATCCCTACAATATACAATTACTTCAAGAATTAAGTGAAGATGATTTTGATCGAAGAGTTGAGTTTTGCGATAATTAATAACACATATTAACTACATATAAAAGTTGAAAGAAATATGAAATTCACAAATTGACGTTAATAGTTGTCAAGTATAATCAAATACTTCATCGTTTCATAGCCTACTAAATGAAAAATATATTTATCCTCAAAACAGACAGAAACACGTTTTGGCCATTTTTTAAAATCTATTTCGAAAAAAATCATACAATATTTACCTTGTTGAATTCAGAAAATATGCTCTTTCCAACAATCCCAAATTCAAGTACTGTTATTAAAAAAAATCAAGTTAGCTTTGTATTTCAAATATTCGACAAAAAAAGTGAAAATATACCCAAAAAATTGCCAAAATTGCCTGATGTTTTTTTACAAAATTTCATTAAGAAATGTTAAAGCGTTCTCGATATATTTAACCGTTTCCATGCATAATGGCGACCCTGTATAAATCAGTCTCATTACTTTATTTACACATCTCGTATCGCTTACCTTTTCTATTTTGTTATTATCTTATGCTATTTGCTTTTAAATCTATGTCCACAGCTTCAAACCATCGATTTCTTCATTTTTATTCTCCACATTGCAATCTGTGCACTGCAAAAAAAATAAATATTGAACTATAGGTATTGAAAATGGTCTAATTCTTGCGTAATCAAAAGTACCACCGTTAAGTAAAGCAAGCTTTTGTGACTAATTTGACGATTTTTCGTGACGATACTCGATTTCGTAACTAAAAAAATATCGTTATGTTCCACTGTCCTCCATATTTGTCCAATTTGACTTCATCGCCCTTTTGACTACAGTTAAAACTGAAACTGAAACTGATGATGAAAAGAAAGCGTTTTGATATGAGGCGATTCCAAGAGTTTTATAATCGCTTCTAACTCAGACTCAGTCTATTTGGAATAAAAAATAATTAAAATTATAATTAAATAATGTATTATCATTAATTTCGCATTAGTCACCTTTTCTTTTGAACAGAGTATATAAAATAAAAATGGCAACCCAATATGTTGCCATTTTTAAATGGTTTTATTTATTAAGAATAAACAAAAAGCAATAACTCTTCACCCAACAGCATCAAAAGCTCGTGAATAATCCCGTAACGCAAAAACAGTTGCCATACCATTATAGTAAGTAATGTAAGTTGCACATTCCGAATTTAAGCTGATAATGATATTAAAAAATATACTTCATACTGAAATAATACTTTGTAATACTAACTTCGATGTAGGTATGTGGTAAAGTGAAAAACATTTGTACCAATTGAACAGAAGAACTTGTGAAAAATGTAAAAAACAAGAAATACCACTTGGACTCGTCGAAATAACGTTAAAAAACATATTAAATGCGAAATTAATTGACCAGTGAACATTGTCTGATGGGCACTAGCAATGTGGACGATGAACAAGTTTTTATTGTATTGGTAAGTTGGCATTAGTACGGTAGCCGAAGTACTTAAGCCAGACTTTGACTGAATACACAGGTCAACAAATTTAAATAACTAGGTGTATATGAAGTATTTTATAGTCCTAAATCCGAAGATGATAAGCTTTTCCGGAAAAATATCTAAACGGGAGTATAAAAAATGCTTTTTTTTAAAGGACATACTACACATAACTACATACATAATTACATAAAGGACATCTATTACGTTTTTATAGTCTTCATCTTTCTTGTTGCCCAGAAATCTTTTCACTACACATACAAAGTAGTTTCAAGCTGTCAATTCCTTTCCATTTAATTTTTCTTGAAAACAGAAATCACCTAGAAACTTCCTTATTTGAGTTCCAATAAATATGCCTTCTTTTAGTTTTGTATCACTTAAAGTAGCACTTACATGATTAGTAGGTTCTCTCCACACCATAGGAACAGGAAACGGCATAGAATTTTTCTAATGATGCATCCACTGCTTTAAATGTATCTAACAACTCACACAGCAAACATGAGGAGCCCAACTTTTATCTTGATCTCCAATTTGGAACTTAAAATATAAAAGAGAAGCTTTTTTGACTTCCTCGAATATAGATCTGGCTTGTGACTTTAAAATAAATCTTTCGCATATATAATAAAACTTATCCGCTGGATTTTTGCAAAATCGACGACTATAATTTGCCATATTACATAAAATCAACTTAAATGCGCGACTGTACTGTAAACGAGACAGAAACAAAATAAACTATAGAAAACAATAACTGGCATTGTAAAAATGCAGAGGCGAAGCTTTGTAAAAAAATTAAAAACATAATAACACAATATAAATTGTAATTGTTTATTTTCAAAAATCAAAATATAATTTCGATTATATGAAAAATTTGATTTTATGCTATGAATTAGTTCACAAAATCGAGCGTCTACTTTATAATGAATCATACAAATATCAAGCCTACATGGTGATTCTTAAAAAAACATAAAATATTTTGAATTTTTTCAAGCTATTTTTTTGTTAATTGAATATAAGATCGTTTCGGATTACGAGGATCGCTCGAAAAGTTTTCGACCTGGCAGAGATGGCAGTTTGTAAGTATGAATGTAATATTTGTGAAGTATATAATTAAGTATATAATTCATCAAATGCGTCAATTTACTTGCTTGATTGTAATGATCCAATAAAGCAAACAGGTTTTGATATTATCTGAAAAATGAGTAAAACTGAAATTCAATCTCTCTATTGATGATTCTTTATTTTCTGCAGTTGCAACTCAATTTCTTCAAATTCATTTTAGATAATTCGTATCGCATGTACGCATCTCTAATTTCTTCGGTGTTTTATCCTACATGTCACACATCATCATCAATCAGCCATATTATGTTTATATATATATATATATATATATATATATATATATATATATATATATATATATATATATATATATCCTGACTCTTTCGAAAAAAGAGTCAGGTTATGTTCAATAAATTCGCTCAGGACAGAGGAATTTCAGTTTTAGGAAGCGATTTGGAGATTGTGGACAGCTTTATATATCTTGGGCAGAGGATTTCAATGGAGGGGAATACCGCCCGAGAGGTGGAACGGCGTGTTAAATGTGGCTGGCAGGCATTTGGTAGGCTCAACATAGTGTTTAAGAGCAGGCTCCCACTTTGCCTGGAAAGAAAAGCCTTCGATCAGTGCGTTCTACCCGTTATGACATACGGAAGTGAAACCTGGACACTCACATCGCAATCAATTCAAAAACTTCGGGTGGCACAGAGAGGAATGGAAAGATGTATGCTTGGCATTACAAGACTAGACAGAAAGTCCTGCGCATGGATCAGGGAACAAACAAAAGTCTGTGACATCATTGGAAGAGTAAAGCAATTGAAATGGAGATGGGCAGGCCATATAGCGAGGCGAAGGGACGACAGATGGACCAAGGCAATCCTGGAGTGGATACCGCTTGATCGCAAACGTCCGCGAAGAAGACCGAAAGCACGATGGATTGATGACATCGTTAAGTATATTGGACCCGAGTGGCAGAGGATAGCCCAGGACCGTGAAAGTTGGAAACATGCTGAAGAGGCCTTCATCCTGCAGTGGATCGATACAGGCTGATGATGATTATATATATGTATATATATATATATATATATATATATATATATATATATATATATATATATATATATATATATATATTCACATAATATTTACATCCACCAAATGTTTCCACATTTCCCTATTTTGTGAAGTTGCAACTCAATTTCTTTAAATTCGTTTTAAATCATCCGTCCATCATCATCCGGGCGATGGTGTTCCTTAACTTCTCTTGCCCGATTTCGGTCTGCATTCGTAGAGCATTTCCGTCCATCTATTTTCTCTATTATGATCAATGTGATCCGTAACATCGGTATTTCCATTTTAAGTCGTGTGTTTGGTGTGTTTTCTCTATTGTTATTGTGAAGGTATCTACTCCATAAGTCAGTTTTTCGTTTTAGACTATATTATTGTTTTAAAAGATATGGTTCAATTTACCATTTTCTGCCCAACCCAAAGGTAGTTCGTTTCAGGAATTCATATGTTTGATTGTTCCTGCCAATTCGAACCTCATGTGCCAGGCATATTTTTTACAAACTCAATTTCTCTGCCTTTCGCTTATGTATATATTCTTAAAAGGGACTAAGTTCGTTATTATTTTGGTCTTGCTGTAAGTTATATTTAAGCCGGCCATATGCATCACGTTTTTCAGTTCTTGCAGCATTTCCTTAACAGTGAAGCTACTAATGTTAAGCTCTGTTCTCCCAGATTATACTTTTAAAACCGTGTTCTAGAACAGTTTTAAAGACACCTGCGACTTCCTGGGGTAAAAGGCAACACCATCATCGAGGAACATTACACTTCACTAGAACTAGATGCTCCTCTAAACCAACAGAAGCCAGTTTTGAAACAGAGCTTCAAAAGATAGTGCTTATAATGCGCCTGCACAGAAATCTATGGTTGTTACAGCAAAACTCCATGACCTGCGCTTCGAAAGTCGTTTATACATGCGACGTATTCATCGGATTTGGCTCCCCGCGATTACTTCCTCTTCTCAAACCTGAAGAAATAATTGACTGGATAAAGGATTTAATGCAAATGATGAGATCAGAGCTAAGGTAACCACTTAATTTGCTGAGTTGAACAAATCGCATTATACTGAGAGCAATAAAATGTTGGAATGTCCATAGTCTAAATGTATTGAATTGCAAAGTTGCTACATTGAAAAATATAAAATATCTCCAAAATGTTGTGTTTTATTTGTTACACTAAAACGTTTTCGAAGAACCTTCTTAGTACTGAACACTGTACTAAGAAAATCGCTGGTTATTAAATCAAGATCATGGTGGTCCGATTTCTCCACGTCAAAGTGGTTTCTGTCAACGAGACATGGCCTTTCGAGCCTTACTCGGGTTCCTTTCCATATTTATTAAGCATCGTTAACGAAAGATAGACCGAACAAATTTAAAAAATGCCAAAAAGCAGATTGTTAGTATATTTCTTTTATAAGGATTGAGTAAAAATTCTTAGCCTTCAACATTATGATCGAAGGTATATATAGGATAAGTTCTTGCTAAATTGATACATGTTTTATTATTATTAATTATTATTCACGTATGGGCCCTGGTGGACCACGCGAAGTACAATTAGAGGCGTTTGTTGTTGTTAGCCTTCCTTTGTGCCCATACTAATTTCACACTTTCGCTATGATCTTTTTGCTTTCGTCAGACCAAGTTGTTCCAGTCTTCCTACATTTTTCTCTCTGGCCAACCTTCCAAACGTTAACCTTGTGTCTGAAACAGCCTCTATCCTGAATTTCACTTTGTGTAATATTTGCTGATCTTAGGTCCTCTTTAATTGCAGCAATCCATTTATTTATTTCTACTTTAGCTTTACTCCTATTTTCATAAAATTCGACTATTTGTCTAGTTAACCTACTCGGATTCATCCGTTTTATGTGTCCGTAAAACTTAAGTCTTGTTTTTCTCATATCGCTATGTATATCTGTGTATTGTTTGATTTCTTGGTTTTCTGGAAGTCGGTATGTTGTGCTATTTATTTGTTTGGGGCCTAGGATTTTTCTTACGATTTTTCTTTCCTTTTTTCGATGTCCCTATTTCTATTCAAAATGAGCGTTTCTGCAGCATATAGATATTCTGGCTTAATAACTGTGTTGTAATGTCTAAGTTTTGTGTTTTTAGATAGGCATTTTTTGTTGTAAATATTTTGTGTAAGTCTCAATGCGGTTTCCATTTTTTGACATCTACCCTTATTGGCCGCTTTTTCCAACCCATTTTCCATGATTATTTCACCCAAATATTTGAATTGAGAGACTCGTCTGATGTTACCATATTTTGTTTTTAGAAATGGCGTTCTTAGTCTGTTGCAGGTCATGTATTGTGTCTTTTCAAAGGAAATTTGGAGTCCTACATTTTCTGCTGTTTCTTTTAGGATTTCAATCTGTTTCTGTGCCGTTAATACATCTTGAGCTAAAATTGCTAGATCATCAGCAAATGCCAGACAATCAATTTTGATGTTGGTTCTCCCCAGTTTAATGGGCTTGTCAATATTCAGGGCCGACTTTTTTTCACGCCACTCCTGTATTACTTTTTCTAGAACACAGTTAAATAAGAGTGGCGAGAGTCCATTCCCTTGTCTCACTCCAGTTTTAATTTCGAAGGGCTCTGAGATCTCACCCATGAATTTAACTTTTGACCTTGTGTTAGTTAACGTTGCTGTAATAATTGCGTTTTCAGATCTAGTCCTTGTTCTTTCAAGATTCGGAATAAAGATTCGCGGTCAATAGAATCATATGCTTTTTTGAAATCCACAAATGTACAGACGAGATTTTTATTGTACCGTTTTTGATGTCTTAGAATCAACATCAGATTCAGGATCTGTTCAGGGCAGGATCTGCCCAGTCGAAAACCTGCTTGATATTCACCAATGTTAGGAAGGATATAGGTTTTATATATAGAGTTTTTCGATAACAATGTCAAAACTTCAATTCACAATAGCGGCAACACTGTTAGAAATGTAAATGTTGGTCAGAGACTGTTGTTTTCAGTACATTATCTGAATTTAATATGAAATATAAACACAATTCAACAGCGCTTAGAAATGGCAAAGTTAAAAGGCTTAATGGGTTTATGAATGAACATACCTGCATGATTTGGACCGATGGAAAATTCTAAAGTGGTTCAGGAGTTACCTCTTCATCCGCAGAAAATCACGTTTAGTGCGGTTTATAGACCGAATGACTGAGAGGTGATCATATTGTTTTGAAGAAAAGTGCTTTGTGCTCAGTAAAAATGGCTCGTATCCTATGCCAACACTTGGAACATGTTATATCATTAGACAGTGGAATGAGTTCCGGTTTTTCGCGAATATTTTCTTGAAATTCATAAAGATGCTGGATTAGTAGCTCCTTGAAAATGGACTTTTTGGATGGTACTTTCAATTTTAGTTTTGGTTTTTAGTTTTTACATTTAGTTTTAGGAAAGGTTTTGACATTTTCTATTGACAATCGCTATTGAGACTTTATCAAATAATAATCAATTGGATTTCTGTAGTTATAGTCTGAGAACTGTTACGTAAGTTATGCAGTGGTTAACGATGAAGTCAGCGGACTTCCCTGGAACGCTGAATATTCAATTTACGAAGCACAAAACCTAAAGGCATTCTTTCCAAGAGTTAGTTAGATCTGATAATTAGATATATGCAACTGTAACATCTATTCATTGTAATATTTTTGTTATAAAATTATTTAAAAAAAAGACTTCGTGTATCTTATAAGTTAATGTGTATATAAATGGCGAATATTGTATTAAAATAAAGTATTTGCGATTACCAATTACTGTTCTATGCAGAACTTTGTCATTCGTCTCGATCATTTTTCCTTCCCATTCCGCAGATTTCTAAAAAATTCATCTACTTCGTCTTCGGTTAATTGACTTGTTGAAGCGTAGATCTGTACGAGATTCAAGGTGAATGGATATCAATTAATGTTTATTACTATAATTACTGTCGTTAGCAGGATCATAAGCACTTGTCGTGACACAAAAAGAATATTCTGCTACAGTTTTATGTAGGTAAGGTGACCAGGCTCTCTTCAGTAAGTCTTAGATAAACCAATAATCGGCATCCCCTATCGCTCAAGCTCCATTTCCAGTATGTGAGTTTTGCATGAATCGAGCAGTCCTCCGACGTTCCATTAGCAATTTGTATTGCATGATTATTTTACTTAAGGCAATCCCCCTCGGATATCCGACTGGGGGATTTATTTTACCCCGGAATTTTTAACTTTGATAGTATCCATTAGTGCTCATAAGATAATACTGAGGTGGGTTCCCATTACCTCCCTCAGATCTAAGTATTCATCATCATCATCATATTTTCCATCCAGGTATCTTCCAGTTATCACCATCTCTGCCCATCCATTGATGTTTTTATTCCATACCAATCTTCCGTGCCTCTTTATGTCATCAATGCATCTCATTTGTAGTAGTTCATTGTTTCTTTGACGTTCATATGGGCGCCATTTTTGGATAACGTGGTTCCACCTATTGCTTGAGAGCTTTTAGTTGTATCCTGCGAATTTCTATTTATGTCTTAAAAATACTCTACTATGTATATAACTTTGGTTGTTTGTCGAATCTACGTTTTCCTTTTGTGGTCTCGTAGAGTTATATTCAGGATTCTTGGCTCCGTAGCTCTCTGTGTCTTCGTCAGCTCGTCAAGCTTAGGCTTAGTGATGTTATTCATGAGTTGAATATTTTGGTTTGATGTTTAACTGGATATGTTCAACTGTCCTTCAGGATAAAAGAAAGTTTGCAAAATGATGCCCAACCTATTATTATATTATTCTGTTTACTTCGGTTGTTTGGTTCTCTTTATTCAATTTAATTAATTGGCCTAAAATTGATTAACAGACAAAAAAGTGATTTTTTAATGCGTCCTAACATTAAATTTAAATGAAACAAGAACCATATTAGATGCCTTGAAACTATATATTTAATTTTTGCCAAATAAACAGGTCCATTTCTCGAACTAATTTCGATTGAAATTTTTTGAGTTTTAGATAGTGGCGAAAAACCCAAATAAAGGAAAAAAATATATACGACATATACGACATAATCATTCAGACTTCACAGTTCGTTTGACAACGACCCCTATCGGAAGTTCCTAAACGCTAAAAATCACCCTTTATATTCATTCACCCTGTTGCAGTTGGTTACCAGGCATACCGACAAGTCTATGGTCGTCATGCGTTATTTATGACTTTTGTTTGGTTAAGCTCATTGTGAGACCTTTGTCGATTGACTCGTAGTAGAGCTCATCAAACATTTTTCAAAATCTTAAAAATTATCCATACGACAATGTAGACCTTCAGACAGTTCCTTAATACTTGATGGAACGGTTATAGCGCCGTGACCCGATCGCCACAGCCTCGTCTGTTATCCAGGATGGTTTATACCACTACTACAGCAGTGAGGTTGGCATTTGACTGGTATCGACCTATTGATCCTCGCCCATTATATCCCAACAATCGCTTGGCAAACGACAGAAGGAAATATATGGAAGAAAACGACTATAATAGGATTAGAGTAGAATAAATCTGCAAGTAGTTGTAAAAGCAGTCTGTTGAGTAGTTGTAACTCCCAGGCGATTATTGAATGAAGAAAAAATTGTATTTTTACACTGAAAACTTTTTAGAAATACCTTGTACGATCAACCGCCAGATAATTACGACCGAAAGTTTTCCAAATGCGAAAAACGAGAGAAATTTAAATAACAAATCCGTGTCAACGATGAATTTTAAAAATCGGAAACGGTGCCTCGACCAGCCCGAACTAGCGCAATTATTAAATATTAAAGCGAGGATTTGGTGGTGGTCGGGAGGGGCAAGGGGAGCGGGGAGCCGTCGTTGTTGGCCCCCTCGGCAGAGTTCCGGAAACGAAAAAGCACTCAATTTTTAATTGGATCTAGTTAATTCCGGCGAATTTTAATGGATATTTTATATCGTGGCGGATCGTAGATCGGAGCTGTCCGACGTCTTGTGGTGACGCCATTGAAAATTTGAAATTATAATGGACACGACGATTCGGGCACTGGTTTTGTTCGTTTTCCATTTTTCTTTTCTTTTTGCTTTTTTTCTCGATCGATCTTGATTTTCCTAGATTGTTAATGGTTTTGTTTTCTTTATTGATTGTAATGCGAAACTTTTGAAATAATTCAGATCTTTTCACTAAAAAATATTATTATTGTTTTAAAAATTCGCGCGCTTTATGTATCAATACGACCAATTGGATTTTCAAATCCCAAAAAAAGCTAGAGAATGTCACGTCCTACCAGCCAATAAGCCTACTACCTATGCTTTCCAAAGTTTTTGAGAAGATGTGGGATAAAAGACTCTAAATAATAACAGAAGGAAGGAAAATTCAGAACATCCGTTTGGATTTCGTAACAGACACGGAACAATAGATCATAGGCTAGAATAGTAGATAGGCTGGTCAATCAAATAAACAAAGACTTAAATGCTAAAATATATTATTTAGCTGCTTTCCTTCTTGATATATCCCAAGCTTTTGGAAGGAATGGCACACGGGATTCCGAATCAAGCTAAATAAGCTTCTTCCTCACCGCCTCTTTCAACTATTGAAATCTTACGTGACAGATAGTCACTTTATGGTTATACAATGTAGTAAATACACTGAATTGCATCAGGCGTTCCTCAAGGCGGCGTTCTTGACCCAATATTATACCTACTGTATAAAAGCACATCTTCTAATAACAAGAAACACAACTGTAGCAACATACGGTGATGACACGGCGATATTAGCATCCCATAGTGATATATAATCAATAGGCAGTAGGCAATATCAGCCTCAAGAAATATTCAAACAAATTTAAATACAATTTAGTAGAGAACATTTCATTTTAGAGAGAACATTTCAGTGAGAAAATTATTTCGAGCAACGGACCTGTTGATTCATCACCAAGGTCATATAATTCGACGCCTTTAAATTACTTTGTTTGGGTTTGTGGTAAATATTTGGTCTATGCTGCTAACCAGCAAGTATTGATAACATGGAAGCTAACATAACTCGCGAACATAAGTTTCCAATTGTTTGAAAAAATGGTCGGAAAAAATGCGCTTTGCCCAAACTATTCGCGGCGGCCATTTGTCTGAAATTATTCACAAACATTAATGCCATTGAATGTTATTTCACACAAAAATAAATAGTTTCAAGGCATCTAATTTTGTAGTTTTAAATAAATTTCAAGTTCGGACGCTTTAGAAAAAATCGCCCTCTATAACCTTTCACTTTCATTTTACTTTTACATGTTTCTAGTGTCTGATTGAAGTTTTAAATTTGATTTCGAATCAAAATACACCTCTGGTCAAATTATAGTGTACTGGGATTTTTTTATAAATCATCGGTTCGTCTAAAGTAAAATGTTGAATAAACACACAAAGATAAACAAAACATATCACCGGGTACTAATTTATAAATTTATTAGTGTTGCCATTACCAGAATTTTTAATTTCAATTTCAAAAATTCGACTAATTATACTGATCAAATAACAGATTTAAATCATTATTATTAATAATCAATATTGGCTCTTTTTTTAGGTTACTTTTAACAGTTTTGAATTCAGCCCTTTTCAAGACAATAGCCTTAGATTTATAAGCTCCTTTTTAAAGCCTTGTTCGGAGAGCTATATCCGGTAATTTCTGGTAGTGTTTAGGTCAGGAAAGCCACTCAACAAGTTCTACCAAATTTTGCAAATGCATGTTTCTTGTACCTTGAAGAGTGGCATAGATCTTAAAAAAAAATCCATGAGGGAATAGTGAAATAATCCAAGAGTATACCTTTTCTTTAATCACCTTTAAGTCTAACATCTTTAACATTTGTTGTCAGGTGATCTACTTCAGCAGGAAATGTCTACAAGTTACTATGGCATCTTAAACCATACTCTCCCTAGAACTTTATTCCATGTAACCGAATTTATTATCTGGACCATTTATTGAAAGTCGTTTTTCATTTGTAAATATATATAATGTATTATATATATATATATATATATATATATATATATATATATATATATATATATATATATATATATATATATATATATATATGTATATATATATATATATATGTATATATATATATATATATATATATATATATATATATATATATATATATATATATGTATATACCACCAAAACTAAACTAATTTATGCAAGATCCTCATATAAAACTATTTCAGACTCTCAGACTAAACACTTTTATTTGAACAGCTTCTGTTTGTTTCTTTTTGATTATATATATTATATATAAATATTATATATAAATATTATATATATATATATATATATATATATATATATATATATATATATATATATATATATATATACATTCGAGAATATCAAGAAATCAAACAATATACAGAAAGACATGGCGATATGATAAAAAAAAGACTTAAGTTTTACGGACAAATAAAACGGGTGAATCCGAATCTATCTAGACAAACAGTTAAATTTTATGAAAATAAGAGTACAGCTAGAGTAGAAATAATTTAAATGGATTGCTTCAATTAAAGAGAACCTAAGAGCAGCAAATATTGTACAAAGTCAAATTCAGAAGAGAAAGTGTTTCAGACACAAGGGTAACGTTTGAGAGGTTGGCCAGAGAGAAAAATATAGGAAGACTGGAACAACTTGTTCTGACAAAAGGAAAAAAGCTCATAGTGAAAGAATAAAATCAGTATGGGCGCAAAGAAAAGGAATGCTAACAACAGCAAACGCCTCTAACTGTACTTCGCGTGGTCCATCAGGGCCCATACGTGAATAATAAATAATAAGTTTATTCAACATTTGATAACAGTAACTAAAATTTATAATCATCATCACATACCAGAGATGAATCGGTAGTCCAAAAGTAAAAAAGTAAGTGAAATCCAATCTAGTGAATCCATATGCAGGGAAATTTATGAGTACAGGTAAAAACATTACAGATTACCAGGGAAGGTTAAGTTTCACTACTGGTCCAACGAAGGGTTGTACTCAGACTAAGCGTACGTCTATGACCAAAATGAAAGGGCTCCTTCATCGCGATAATACGCGTGATGGACATCTTGTTGCACAACTGCTTTCGAAATAACTTTTTAACATGCATCATATTCATTGGATTTGACTTCCAAGCCTGAGAAAATGACTTGATGAACGAAGATTCACTTCAAATGAAGTCAAAACTAAGACAATGGCATATTTTCCAAAATAGGAGAAATCGCATTACACTAGAAGAGATTTACCACTAAACACCCAAGTTAATTTTTAAAACTTCTCGACGCGCGTTTCCCTAAACATGATGGTATCATCACGAACAGATTGAATCATATTCTGACTGTGCTAGATTAGTGTTTCACACCGAGGGTTTCAACAGCAGAATTGAAATGACATTATACTTACCGCATTAAAAAGCTGGAACATCGTTTGTTTAAATGTGTTGAATTGCAAGATAAGTACGATGAAATATTAAAAAAACTCAAAAATCTTGTCTTCTTATCAGGCCGAAAACTTTTCTGAATACCCGCATATCTATTTATTTATTTGCCTCTTTTCGCAGCCAAATTGAAAATGTTGAAGTTTCACAATACTTAATATTGGTATACTGATTTGTATGTATCTGAATTTGGTATATTCTGTATCAACTAATCATCAATATAGTAATATTTTGGTATTGATCAATATTTTGATATTGATATATCAAAAAAACGCACAATTATTACTGTTATTACTAACAGCATTACTAAATATAGTAAATAAGTTTTTTGCAATGTAGTTGAAGGAAAAAGTAAACCCTGAACCTTGAACAAATAATGATCCGACCGTGACCCGGCGTTCGAAAATCGCCATGTCGACCAACCATATTTACACAGCAGTTTACATTGCTTTTGCAGATTTCTTATCGCACCTACATAAATCAGGCGTCTTGGTGAAGCGGAGGCATTCCTGCGCCTTTTCTGCGCGATATTATCGCCGAGATGTGCTATTTTGCAGCAGAACCGAGTTACGTCTTACTCCGAAGGGCTATATACAGGGTGTCTTCGGATCCCGGAAGCACCAGTCATTCGCAATGAATTATAAACGATTTAGTCTCAATAGAAACGATGTAATAGAATAAAAAACAGTTTGAAGTAGAATCAATCAAGTACAATTATTCGAAAGAACTCGGCGCTGGATCCTCGAATTAACATTCATACTCTAAAACATAATGGTGGAAATATCATAGTTGTGAACATAGAGTGAGAAAATATCTTACTTGTCTCTTAACTGTCATTGATATCTTGAGATACCAGCAAGACAAAACCTAAAAAACATGGTGAGGGTTACGAACCATTGGCTGCTTTACAATAATAAAAGGCTGATTAACAAATTATCAGATAAAGTCTGGTCAGTGCCTTCATAGAATGCAGACGCGTTCTGCAGACCAAACAAAGTGAGGTTAAGTCTCATAAGGTATGGTAAGGTTGTGCAATATTGCGCAATCGTTTGTGAAACGTTTAGTGTAGTGTTGTGCAACGAATTGTTCATTATGGACAATAACAAAAATAAAACTGCTCACGCAGAAAGCCCCTTGGGTATATTTATCCGAGAAGCAAAACACAAATCATTAAAAATCTGGCGTAGCCTGGAGAAACATTCTTCAGGTAGGGGTACTATGCTGGAAACCAACCAAATAATAGCAAAATTGCCATTTTTGCACCTTCTAATAACAAAGACCAACAGACTCTAGAGACCACACCACCCGAAGATGGAGATGATCAAGTCCCTATCATGGAAGAACATCAGCCGATATTCTTCCAACCAAAAAGACGTAAGGAAAAGAAAGTGCCGACGGCTTTGGGAGGTAGCTGTTTCGAATCTACCCTAGTACTTCATCAAACCAAAAGGACCGACCAACGTGGAGGCAATATTCGTTGCAGCCACGGTCAACCCAAAATTCAATCAATTCTGAAAGCCATCAACAGCTGGAAGAAACCAACAAAGAAAAGACGGGTCAGTGCCATGTCCCGCAAAAAAACGAAGTAGAAAATCCTACCAATCTACAGCTGCGAAGATCTAATCTCCGCAGCACCAAAAAGAATCAGGCGAAGTAACCCTTCTCAATCATTCTCTCAACCAACACCTTTAATGCAACACAACATCAAGCTGAAGGAAGAATGCAAGATCCACGATCGAACATTCCGCTCCGGACCCCAAAGTGCGCGAAATTTCTCGTAAATCTCGGCGGCTTCGGGTCTTGCGACCCGATTCCGTAGCAGTACAATAACTCAGTTATTTCAATAATCAAAATTCATGGATGAATTTTACCAAACCAAGTAAGGACGATTTTGTTACCAACTAGGCCTACTTAATCGTCACTACAGGTCTAGATAGAAGCCCCCAAACAAACCAGGGCTTGCGAAAGCAGGCAAACACACCCGCAAACGCGGAGACTTCAGTAGGAACTGGTAAGAGCCTGAAGACTAACCAAAAAACCTGGATAAATAAATCGAATCGAAATTACCAGATAAAAACAAGAAAAAAAATATAAGAAGTGATTTGGTACCTAGTGGTATCACAAAGGGTTCCAATATAGGAATTAATATTCCTATATTGGAACTATTATAGGAATTAGTATTCATTTGTCATATGCAAATTTTAATAGGAATTTAATAACATAAAACAAATTGGATTAAACGATGAAGAGAGTAATAAATAAGATTCTCTAAAATATATCCACAAAAGAACGAAAATGACAATTTACTCAAAACACTAACACATTTTGATAAACCGTCTAAGAAGATTTAAGAGTTCTCATATACGAGGGTTGTTATTTATGTATCCAGTACTGTCATCTGACAGGCGCCATCTGACATATACATCGTAAAGTTTGACATTGTTGACTACATACGTACTAAGAATGTTTTGTCATACGGACGCTATTTGTGTTGTTTAGTGACTGGAACATTTCATCTTAGTAAAAAATGAAATTAACTGGTGAGAATTTTCGTGTGATGATCTACTTTCGACGTGGATTATCTCAACAACAGTGCATCGATCAAATCACTTCTACTGTTGGCGATGAAGCATCATCTAAAACCATTGTATATCACTGATTTAGTAAATTCAATGATGGCCATTGTTTAGATATACCTGGGAGTCTCGAAAGCACACAGCAACGTTATTTCAGTAAGCGTCATCAGACAGATAATGGGAATCAGATGATACCACAGAAAATCAAATAAGGAAGTTTTCTGTGAAGCGAACTGTATGTGTGTCTACGTTGGGCAGAGCATTTGACAAGGCTGGACGACCATCCTCTAATGAAGTGTATATTATATTGTGAACCGAATTCAGATGTTCAGATTGATCAGAAATTTTGTTACAAGGTCGTTAATGCTAGTCGCGAATGAGATGGGATTGCCTCCAACAAAACCCAATATTTATACTTAATTGAACAATAAAAATATTCATTTGTCAACATCGGTTATTGAGGAGAATTTTTGTGTCTTTTAACTGATTTATTTCTAAATTTTTAAGGTGGTTTTATTTGCCTTTATTTTCAAATATTTAATATTTTGAAATCAGTATTGAAACAATGGTTTCAACTTAACAAATGTAAAGCATAATTGGATTTTTCTTCTAATTAGTAAGTTTCTAATAAGTTTCTTAAACTATTAGTTTTTTTATTAAAGCTAATTAAAAATTGTTTTTACGAGGGTTGCAATTTATGTATCAGGAATAATACATAAAAAGAAATATTTATCACTGAAAATGGTTTTCTTGTTTTTCAGAATATACTCCGCGATGATCGATACACTTTTGCATAAGTTTAAACCAATTTTCGTAGCACTTTTTCCATTTCGATTGAGGTATCTTCAAAACATGTATTTTCAACGTATCAACCGATTCTTCTGGCGTCGAAAATAGTTAACCACGTAGTTTATTCTTTACGAACGCGAACAAAAAGACATCATTGGGTACCAAATCAGAATTGTACGGCGGATGACTCATCAATTCGATGTTTTGACCAGTTAAATATTGAATTGTTCGGTCCGATGAGTGAGAGCTCACGTCATTGTGAAGAAAGATCCTCCGTCGTTGATTATTTTTTCTTATTTCTTCAAAGACTTCAGGAAAAAAAAGTTTGTGTACCATTCAGAATAGACCGTACTACGATTCTTTAGAGGCAGAATAGCCACATGCCCGTTTACATCAAAAAAACATCCGACTATTTGGTCCGAAATTCTTTTTGCTCCAATAACTTTTCTTGGATTTGGCTCATTTTGAAAGATCCATACACTCAACTGCTGTTTACTTTTGGGCTCATACTCATTGATCCAAGATTCGTCACCTGTGTAGATGTTATACACGACTTTTGACGTTCCGTGATTGTATTTTTTATATGCTTTTCTTTGCACCAATCGACATGAGGCTTTTTTTAGTGATTGTCAAATGATGCAGAATCCTACGCGCCCAAATTTCACGGCTAAATCTTCATGTAAAATCTAGTGTATGTAAAATCTTGTCATATTAATTCCAGGAATGCCTCAATCCCACTTTATGTCACATGACGATCTTCATTTATCAGTTCGCGCATAGTATCAATGTTTTCCTGGCATAACAACATAGCAGTGATATACAGTGGTTTTAGATGGTGCTTTATTCCCAAAAGTAGAAGTAAGTTTATCGATGCACTGTTAATTAATATTATCAATAGTAATTATAAATTATATTAGTATTAATTAATTTATTATAATTATAATGAATTATTAACTAATTAATTACCATGCAGGAAATAACTTGAACGCGTAAGCTTAAACCGCCAATATGAAGAAAAATTCAACTGTCTCTTTTTGATTAAAAAACCGATTCATCTTAGCAACTGAATTAAAACATTATTTTTATACACATTCAAATACAACAGCTTTCAAATAACAAAATGACAGCACAATATTGATGGCTCCTTTCAAACAACACAATTTTTGATTAATTTCCAAGGTCGACTATTGCTATGATAACTTTTTTTAATTCGAGCTGACTGCAGATTATTTTAGTTACTTTTGCTAATTGTTCTAAAATAGCTAGAATTTTAATATTTGTCAAATTATGTTAAAAAATACGGTGTTGCCATTAAAAAAATATTGTTTTAGTAGCTCATGGAGAAATCTGGCAAAACGGAAAGCATAGTTTATACATTTTTCTTAGTCAAGTTATTTTCTACAATTTTTTATTTGGAATAAAACAGTTAGCCTATGTATGGTTTAAAAAAAAATTACATCCTATTTATATATATATAAATATATATATATATATATATATATATATATATATATATATATATATATATATATATATATATATATATATATATATATAATTAAAAATATAAAAGAAAAATGTATTTGTTCAAGAACTGTTTTCCCATCACTCTATCTCTAAGTGTACTATTTTTAATTGTTCCTTTTACTAAACTTTCAGTTCGGTTCTTCTGTCTTTTTTTCTTTTTTGTTCTCAACTGTCACTATGTTGACTGCAAAGGTTAGGTAATGAATAGTAAAGCAGGCGAGATACTGAATATAAATGGTGCTTCAGATGGTATGTGGTTCTGAGGGTAGAACCTACGTGGCTCTTTGACCTTGGAAGAAGTATCGCTGAAGCGAAGAGGTTGGCCATGACCAAGGGCGTTATCAGGAGGGTTGCCGAATAAGTTATGTAATATCTCAACAATCCTAGTGGCAAAATGGCCTTGTGTGCTATGAGAGACGGTGTGTGTTTACATGTCACACCTGCCTGCGGAAGAAGTCTACGCTATTCTACTCATTTCGCTCATTTCATTTTTTCTAAACTGAAATCGCTTCCTTTGGTTTAATTATTTTTTAATTACATCATTCATTACTACTACTGTACCTATTCTTGTTCAGTAAGTACGGGCTATAAAAGATTCAACCATGTGACAATAAATATTACTGATGGTTTGGCCTAACACAAAACAAATTCTCGACGGGGACCATAGTACCGATCACCGTCTAAATCTCGGCGGCGGTTCGAGATCACCACACCGATACGTGTAACAGATACGTGTAAATATACGGTCGAATAACAAACACTCGGTATAGATCGGGACGAGGTGTCGCTGCACAAACGAATTATAACCGACGGTGGCGAAATTTACGCGAATATTTCGACCGTTTTGAATTCCGTTCAGTTGGTAAGAATCTGCGAGCAGCACTCTCTTATTTGTGATCGAAATTCCGCGGACGTTAACCGGTCGGGCACCAGTGTGCCGGTTGTAATTGGGCCTCGGCTGTCCAGCCGTCGGTTCGGCATCAAAGGCCCGAACGCATAATTTATATTAGCGAAATTCCGTGCATTTTCGATACGGAACACTGTCGGGCTGAGGGAGCATTCCGAAGTACCGTCAATAGTTCAGTTATTCGCCGAGAAAAAGTCTTAACAGCGATGAAATACGTAAAAAGTCAGTCTTGTTGGCTTCTGCAACAATTCTGACAATAACACTATTGTTCAGGGGTTTGAGACCTCTCCAATGTTAATAATACATTATCGAAAATTGTCAGGTGTTGTAGTATATATGATAGAATTGGCTCTGGAAAGATCACGGAGTTGGATTGGCAGATTTTATCGCATCCGGCGAATGCTTCTTTCAGAATTTCATCTCTGCCATTCTCCGCAATATTATTGCAGATATTACATTGGTTAATGACCGCTCCACATCTCTTGATGAAGCCGAAAATAACCTCGTTGATTTTATCACATTAAAACCTGTAAGTTTTTTCGATCTAGAATTCGACAGTTGCCTGAATGGCGACAAACCGTTATGAAAAGTGCAGGAGATTGCTTTGAACAAATTTATATTAATAGTACAGACCAAAGGTCTCCAAACTTTCCAGCCTTAGGACCTTACTGTAGTACACGCCCTAAACGAGTATACGCTTGCTAAATTCGCTAGTTGCGGGATTTGGCCCGTGGGCCATAATTTGGAGATCCCGGGTACAGATTAAGGACGTGTATCGCGTTTTGGAAGATGAATATGCGCCACGAAAAGCCAGTGCATTATTAATTGTCATTGTGCAAAAAACATAGTTTTTCATAGCTTTTGATATGTCGAATTATGTACCATATGAAGAAAACGACTGTTGAAACTTATCGATTGTTGGTTGAAGTTTAAAGTGAAAATGCTCTAACTCAAAAAACTTGTGAACGATGGTTTAAACGCTTTAAAAGTAGTGATTTTGAAAAAAAAAGACAAAGAGCATCCAGGACAGCCGAAAAAGTTAGAAAGCACAGATTTGCAAGCATTATTGGATGAAGACTCAACTCATAAGTTGAAACAATTGGCAAAAGCATTGTTTATATGCCCAATACACCATTTCCGAACATGTATATGCATTGTGAAAGATTCAGAAGGAAGGAAAATGGGTTCCATATGAATTGAAGTATAGATACAAAAACATGTAAAATACAATATATAGTATAAAATATAAAAACATGTAAACATGACATAACATTTTGCTTGTCAGGCAGAAAAAAAAAGGTTTTTTGCATTGAGTTATGACAGGTGATGAAAAGTGGGTCTATTTTGACAACCCAAAGCGTAAAAAATCATAACTAGACCCAGTCCAGCCTCCAACATTAAAACCAGTGCGCAATATACATAGAAAGGGGATTTGCTGTGTATTTGATGGGATAGTAGGGGAGCTCTGTATTACGAACTGCTGAAACCTGGTAAAACAATTACTGGCGATCAATACCGACAACAAGTGATAAAATTGCACCGAGAATCGAAGGAAAAACGACCAGAGTACGCCCAGAGACGATAAGATGATTTTTAACATTACAATGCTCGACCACATGTTGCAAATTATGTGAAAAATCTATTTGGAAACGTCAAATGGGATGTCCTACCCCACCCGCCGTATTCATCAGACTTAGTCCCTTCGGACTACCACTTATTTCGATCAATGTAGCACAGACTTTCAGAACAACAATTACATTCTTATGAAGAAGTGAAAATTTGTCTTGATGAATCGTTGACCTCCAAAACCCCAAAGTTCTTTTGGCGCTGTATCCATTCTTTGACGGTAAGATGGGAAAAAGTACTAGGTAACCATGACCAATACTTACTTGTTAAGGTAATTTATTTTATTATGAAAATAAACGCCAAAATTTTGGAAAAAATCGACATTTACTTTTTTTAAAATAGCGAGATTAGCCTGCAAGACATGAAGGCTGTATAAGATACTGCAGAATAAGATTTGCACTGCACAATAGGCATATTTTTAATATTTCAATTTTAATACTACTCAGTTATTAGCATGATTGGAGCAATCAATTGATTTATTCCTCTTTAAAGTCTGATCATATGATTAATCAATGCTTCTATTGGAATCTTGGGTGTGAAACACTAAACTCTAAGAGATTTATCGCTAAATACCTAATCACTACATTCATAATTTCTCAACGCATATTTCGCTAACTATGTTAGCATCATCAGGAGATAATTCAATATAATTCTAAAATGAAACTGAGCGCTATTTATATGACAACCGGACCTCATGAAATGTATAAAAATCCTAAACCGTTAAGTTAATTTCTAATGATGTGATGATATATACATAATAATAATAATAAGTTCTACAGGCCTAGTGGCCCTTGGCTTCTAGTTCTTTCACTCTTCTTTTTAAACTTTCCCGGTCCAGAGCATCATTTCTTCAATCTCTCACTCCTACTTTCCTCAAATCATTTAGCAACTCACCCAGCCATTTGTTCCTCGGTCGACCTTTTCTTCTCTTTCCCCCTTTGCCCCTCATCAGAATTCCCTTAACACATCTGCCGCTGTACACCCTCGCTATTTGCCCCAGACATCTAGCCCGCTGCGCTCTCACCACATAAACAATCTTTGGTTTTTTTGTACAGTTCTTCTGTTTCTTTGTTAGTTCTTCTTCTAAATTCGTTCTGAACTTTCATTTCTCCAAAAATTCTCCTTAATATTTTACGTTCCCAGACTTCCAGCTTAGTTTATTCCTTCTTCGTCATCGTCCATGTCTCGCACGCAATAGGTAACCGTAGGTCTTAGTATTGACTGGTACACTCTTACTTTTGCTGCTCTTGTAATATACTAAGCCCTTAAAATGTTTGAAAACATTCCTGCGGCTTTGCTTCTTTTCGCTAGTTGTTTCTCTATTTCATTTTCTTCGTCTTCTTTACGCGTTAGTGTTACTCTTAGATATTCAGTTTGTTTTACTTTCTCTATTATATATTTCTTATTTCCTGCACAATCAATTACTAAATTAGGGGAAAGTCTTCTGGTGCTATCTTTCATTACCATATATTTGGTCGTATTCTCGTTAATTGTTGGGCCATATTCTCTTGCCTTTCTTTGCAACATATTGAAAACCTTTACTACTTCTTCCTTGGATCTCGCCATCAATACAATGTCGTCGACATAGGCCAAGCATTGGTGTGTGGTACCATATTAACTCCTTGTTATAGATGCCACTCTCCTTCAGAATCACTTCCTGCACCAGATTGAACAGAAAAGTTGACAGTGGATCGTCTTGTCTCAGTCCTTTCTTTACAATGAGCTCCTCAGACATTGCTACATTGACTATAACTTTATTTACTGTTCTCCTGACAGTCATTTCCACCAACTTCCTCAACTTTTCCGAGACTCTCAACTGTCTCATTGCTTGGAACACCTTTTCCCTGCTTATGGAGTTATATGCTTGCCGATAATCTATGAACAGCTATTTATATATATATATATATATATATATATATATATATATATATATATATATATATATATATATATATATATATATATATATATATATATATATATATATATATATATATATATATATATAAAACAAAAAAAAACAGTACTGAAATACAAAGCTATCAAGAATGTCTATCACACACGCAAAAATAAGACACTACAACACAGTAATCAAACCAGATGTACTACACCCAAGCGAGACACTTACACTTCATACAAAAAGCGGCATAGAAGACATACTAAAACAAGAACGTAAAATTATGAGGAAAATTATCGGCCCGAAACTGTCAGAGGAAGGATACAGACTACATTCTAAAGAGATCACAGAGAGAATGTCCAACGTAGCGGCGGACATAAGAAAAAATAGATTGAAATTCTATAGACATATCAGTAGACTCCCACCGACAAGACTCACCAACAGAATTCTTACATACATAAAAGGAGTCAAGTCAACAGTACCATGGATCGCAAATCAGAGCTGATCTGGGAAATGCACCAATGGGTCCGAGAGAGATAGGGAATAGAAGAACGTACAGAAACGAAATACATATGTGAAACGTTGCATCAGAGAGCGAAGTTTCGAAGAGATCGGAAACACAGTGGACGGAGGAGAGAAAGAGAATCCATGGGGAAAGGATGAGAGAGGTGTGGAGGATTAGAAAGATCATTCGAAAATGAGTCAGAATGCTTGGCGTGATCCAATCGGGTCTATACGCAATTAATAATAATATATATATATATATATATATATATATGTATATATATATATATATATATATATATATATATATATATATGTATATATATATATATATATATATATATATATATATATATATATATATATATATATATATGTATATATATATATATATATATATATATATATATATATATATATATATATATATATATATATATATATATATATATATATATATATATATATATATATATATATATATATATATATATATATATATATATATATATATATATATATATATATATATATATATATATATGTATATATATGTATATATATGTATATATATATATATATATATATATATATATATATATATATATATATATATATATATATACATAGGAATCTTCAATCCTTATTCTACGTATGCGATCATTTCAAATTAGCCGCCGCCCTTGGATCAAGAAGAAATACCTCCCAGGACCGGTTTCTGGCCTAACAGTCAGCTGGACTCGAGCCTAATACAAGGAGACAGCTGATCAGAAACGATCAAAGTCGTCAACAAGGCCGTCAACTGGCCATGTTGATGGCGGGTCACAATCTCAATGTAACTCGAGCCATCCTACAGTGAATATTCGCAGCAGTCGAAACTACGGGATACATTTTTCCCACAACTTTGGATTGGGCAATCATTTTAATGCGTTGTTGTATTGTTTACGATTCCAATTATATAAATGTCATACATTATATTTCTGAAATAAGACTAGATCTAGGCAAATTCACAACGCCTTCTGTGTTTTATTCAAAAACTAAAAAAAAATCCGCTCAATTTGAAAGACCTGTTACTACGTAGATATTATCGAATTATTAGAGGATTAGAAACCATACCATAGGTCAAGGGAGAATATTGTGTTCTTGCAGAAATCGTAATGAAATTACTGTGATAATGGAAGAAGCATTGTGTTGTTGAAGCATGGCATCCATTAAAACATGAAAATTGGGCAAAGCAACTATTTCCAAACCCCCTTTAAGACACATTTGATTGAGATATGTATATGTTAGCTCTCCAAACAAAAAAAATGTAGCGTTTATAAAGAGGGTTCTGTTGAGGAGACCACGGTGTAAAAGAGATCTGGTCAGTTCAGGAGCGGATATTTTGACTTGAAAGACCGGCGTCGCTCTAACTGTCTTTCAAGCGCTGACATTAAGGAAATAAAGGACATAATAACCAAAGATCCACACATCACAGTCCGTAAAGCTGAGAAAAAATTAATATGTTTGCCGATTCGATGTGTGGGTCACTCTGGGAGTTAATAAGCGATCTTTTGCTGGAAAAAATTCTGAAGCTCCATTTCTAAAGCGGATGGTATACAATAACAAGTGACGAAAAAAATAATGGAAGTTACCAGGGTAAGCCACTTTTCTGAAGATAATTGACCACCCAAATCAAGAATTACAGAGGCTGACGGACTACTGTCCGGAACGAGACTGTCCTTTCGACGTGGGAATTCGCCACATGGGACTATATGTTCCTCGTTTGGAAAAAGAAAAGAGAGTCTACAGTTGTACAACACGGTAGGTAAAAACGTAAGCACCTTAAGTGTGTTCGGCAAATAAGATAGTGAAATATTATCTTAAAATACACTGGTCCTCAGAGCGCAGTGGTCAAACACCAAGAAAACACCAGAAACACCAAGGAAGAGAAGATAACAATTTTGTGCGTAGCTGTCGACTACGGAAACCTTATCCCTCTATCTACCAGTAGTGTAGTTTCGGGATTATTTTAGAAAATAATCTCGGGTGGAAGGAGCGTGCGAATACGATCGGTAAGTCACTTTAAATACGGTGAAAGACGACCTACATCCTAAGAAAATTATGCTTTACATTTAGCGGAATTATAAAGCTTTTCCCATATTATTTGAGCTTGTTCCACCCAACCAGACTGACCTCTACTGGTTACAATTAGATCGGCTAAATGGAGCCATTGAAGAAAAATGGATAGAATTACCAAACAGGAAAGGCGTGGTATTTTATCTTAACAATGTACGATCACACGTTTCAATCAGGACGAGGCAAATATTGTTGAAGTTCAATAGGGATGTTTTGGCCCATCCACCTTACTCACCAGACATCGCACCCTCGGATAACTATTTACTCGAAAGGTCTTAAAAGAAAATAAGAGATGAAAAACAACCTCTTAAAATTTTTCGCCATTAAATATACTAATTTTTGGGTATGAGGTATTATTGACCTATCACTATTGCCAAAAAGTTGCGAATAATAATGATAATTGCATAATAAACTAAATAAATATATACATAAACTTTTTGCGTTTCTATTTCTCTTAAAAAATCCTGCGAACATTTCAGACGACAAGCAGTACTTCCTGCTAATTCTACTCTACTATGGATTGGCGTGCGCATAAGGAAGACGATCTTGCATGGCGTAACCAATGGACAAGTCGTAAAAACTGAAACAGTCAAATGGTACTAATATAATAATACTCGCATTATTATCATAAACAAAAAAAATTAAATTTAATAAAACTCTTCTAAAATAACACAGTAGGAATCAATTTGTAGCTAAAAACTGTACTGAGGGGAGGTTACTGTCACCATCACCTGTCTTCCTAAGACATTTAATCAGCCCCTTGTAGCTATTCATGTAGAAAAATGCCCCGAAACAGTCTGAGCCCTTCACGCGGGAAGAAAAAAAAAGGTTTACCGTGTCCGTTGAGATAAGCGAACATAAAAGAAAACGAAAAAAATATAAAAAAAGAGAAGAAAAAGCTTTGTGTCCCGTTCATCGTTATCTAGCTCGGGTTGACAGTGAAAAAAACTTTGACGTTTGGACCAGGAATGCTTTTACCGACGGAATATTCTCTTCGAGGCACCTGTTACATGTGTTTCTTTTTTCTTTGTTTGTTTTTTATTCTTTTGGTTTTCCGATCGGCCTCCGCTAATCCCCTCGACAGGTTCAAATTTGAAACCGACTTGTTTTGATTCCACCTTCATTCAGTCGCGCTCTGCTCTTTTCCTTTTTTTTTTGGTTTGAAGGACAAACAATTTTTATTTTAACTTTATTCGGATTAAAGGGGGTCTTATTGTTGGCGGGAATTTTTGATTCCTTATAAAGTTTCGTTTAGATTTGGATGATTCATAACTTCGTAGATTTTTTGGGTCTAGCATTTTTAAATATTATTGATTGATTTGTCCGTTACTTTGTGATAGTTCATTTTTTAAAAAGGAATAAAATAATTTTTACTTTGTTATCTATCACTTTTATTATTCAACAAAATTTGTGTGACTAAGTTTAGACTAGACTAAGTTTTAAAGTAATGTTTGGTTTTACGAAACAATATTCACACAAATTTTGTTTAAAAATAAAAGTGATATATAACAAAGTAAAAAATTGTTTTATTCCATTTTTAAATATATTTAATTAATTTGTACTTAGCTCTTGAATTACTCTTAGGGAAGTTAAATAGGGATATAGATTGAGTTTCCTGCTGTTTATTATTGTAATGGAATGATTCATAAAACAACATAATAGGAAAAACAGTATAAATCACAACTGGATATAAAAGCTAGCCCTAAGTAAAGTGGATAATCTACTGTATGCCAAAAACATTGAATTAACATCAAGAACTCAGGAACACATAAAATAACTAATAAAAATATGGTACAACACAATTTAACATCAAAATTTACCACTCAAACTCTTTTTAAAAGTTTTCAAAACACATTTATCAACTTCATTAGAAAATGATTCAATTTAATTCTAAACCATAACTATATATTATTTTTATGTATATAACATGACACCTGCATCTAATGAGGTGAGTAAAAATCAAGAATAGTTAAGTTAACCAAGCATTATATTAATAATTAAAAAAGTTGACTGAATGGAATTATTCTGGTTTTCTTACATTTTGCTAAAGTTTAAACTTTATGGTAAATAAATTCGTTTCCTTTAAACTAAGATAGTTACAACAATGAATTAAAAATGATTAGGATGGTGGCTAAAGTGAATGGTTATAATAAGAACATTGTAAATAGGTTATTATAAAACTTAAATTTAGGAAATTATTGAAAGAATCTTCGACTTTTCATAAGAGACAGAATAAAAATTATTACACATATTAAGACGAACCAAAAGAGCCATATTAACTGAATATAAAGCACATATTGCTTACCCAATATTGCTTTACCCAACCTGCACTCATTACACGGGGCATTCCGTGCCAAATCGAGCACACCAAACTTTTATTCGTTATAATACCCCACTAAATTTGGTTTTAAATTTTTTTCAATTTTATTTACTCAACCGGAAAAAAGTTATAAATTTTTCAAAAGCTGGCGATTTTTTTCAGATGGGCTTAACTCTTCCAAAAATTCACCAAATAAGAGGTTTTTTTTAAATTATTTGTTTTTGAACCAACTATTAAAAAAAAATTAATTTATTTCCTATAAAACTTTTTGGTATTTCATTCGTTTGCCAGTTCGCCATTTTTATTTTTGTTTGTTCTTTCTCCCGAAAAAACTTCCATTCATTCTACGTTTGATGCAGCATTTTTTTTTTTAATTGATTTTTTCAATTTTTTCGCAATTTAACTTTATTTTCATAAGGAAACAATATAAAAAAAAATAAAAGTGAAATGAAAAGTTAGCCTATGATGGGACCTACGGCATCAAACGTCGAGCGAATGGAAATTAAAAAATAAAAAGTAAAGTGTTTGGGTTAGAGGCGCATCCGCAACTAGGCTATTTAGCGACTGGACCTACAGCTTAACGTGGGTTCCGAACCACGGTCATCAGCTTCCGACAAACCCAGGCCAGCACCCCCCTCGGGCTATAATCCCTTGGTTATGTGCCTACCCATAAGTCTATCAGCAAACCTACCGACTGGCGAGTGACCAACGTAGAACACTTATCAGAAGGCATCCGGCCTTACCCAGCCTTTAACTGGCGTGACTGAGGGGTAATTCATAGTCGGATTTTACACTCTTGCATAGAAACAATCACAAACATTTAGGAAAGATAAACGGACAAAGAAAGAAAAATAACCATCCGAGCGCTGGAATCGAACCAGCTATCGCTCCAGCGCGGATTCGGCAAAGCAGGCGCTCTTACCGCCGCACCAACGCGACCGGCGAAGGTTCAAATAGAAAAATTAACCTACATATGGACATCAATATCAAGAAAACAGAAACAGGTGTGATATGCGACGAAGAAAAAAAAGGAGTAAATGGAAATATTAAAGGCAAGTCAATAAGACATAGAGATACTAACAGCTTATGAATAGCAAAGAAATATAATGCCGTAAAAAACTACGTTTTGTAAGCCGGCAAAAACTTTTTTCGACAAAAACAATTTAATGTTAAAAGGAAATCCTATTGCAAAAGGTAATTGTATTTTTGAAAAGTAGCTTTCTTTTTATTAGTAGCTAGATATTTAGTTTTGTCTTCGAACGCAGATAAGTTTCATATTTTTATTATAAAAAAGCAGCCGGTCGCGTTGGTGCGGCGGTAAGAACGCCTGCTTTGCCGAATCCGCGCTGGAGCGATAGCTGGTTCGATTCCAGCGCTCGGATGGTTATTTTTATTTCTTCTGTCCGTTTATCTTTCCTAAATGTTTGTAATTGTTTCTAGGCATGAGTGTAAAATCGGACTACGAATTACCCCTCAGTCACGCCAGTTAAAGGCTGGCTAAGGCCGGATGCCTTCTGAGAAGTGTTCTACGTTGATCACTCGCCAGTCGGTAGGTTTCCTGATAGACTTATGGGTAGGCACATAACCAAGGGTTTATAGCCCGAGGGGGGTGCTGGCCTGGGTTTGTCGGAAGCTGATGACCGTGGTTCGGAACCCACGTTAAGCTGTAGGTCCAGTCGTTAAACAGCCTAGTTGCTGATGCGCCTCTAACCCACAAACACTTTATAAAAAAGCTAATTTTGTATGTTGATTATGAATTATACAAAACCCACATTTTTTTGAATAATATTTAAATTCGTAATAACTATTTAAAAAAATTGTTTAATTTTTTAATAAGTATTAATTAATTGAAATAAATTTGTAATAATATAGTAATATAATAATTTATTTAAATATCTTTAAAATTAAGCCGCTGCAACGTTTAATAAATTTAAAAAATTCAAGCCCGGCCCATAAAATAATTTAAACAAATTTAATCGATTGCCCGCAAATTCAAAACGAACAGAAGAAATAACTGCCGACTTTTTGTGAATCATACATTCCTTTTATTTTCTTACCTTGTATTTTATTTCAGTTTTAACGTTTCTACCGTGATTTTTAGAAAGATAAAATGAGCCATACGTATATACCAGGTGTCCCATTAAGGATGGATCGCGGTCGTATCTTGAAAACTATTTATCCCACAGCATTGGGGAAAAAAATTGTACTAAAAATGATCATGAGAAATTCACCAAAAATATTTTTAAGCTTCTAAAACGACCGCAAGAGAGCGTGACAAGCTAAACATTTTTAAAAATAATTTTTTTGTGTATTTTCAAGTGTTAACCGAGTAAGAAAAGTTCTCAGTTATAATTAGCAAACTGTCTTCTACAACTTTGTTTTATGACATTTTGTCGTAACTTGACGAATAAAGAAGTGGGGGGGGGGGGGGGGGGGGGGAGTTTTACCTATTTAGATAAAAAGTCGTCTAATGTCCGTTTGCCTAAACCGATTTTCCTCAATTTGGATTCATTTAAAAGGCAATTGCTGGGACAATCAGATAATCTGGGAGATAAATTATTTAGTTTATAAATGAAACCGCGAGGTGGCGTTACATTCAACAATAGCTTTTTTGAAGTTTTGTTCAGTTTTTTCAAATGGAATGGTACAGCTTTTATTACATGGCTAGAAAGGTAATTTAAAGAGAAATCATCCAGTGAAAACCCGAAATCGATATCTCTGACATGTCAAGAGATATTTCGATTTTTCTGAAAAAATCAGTTATTAGTTCACTAGAATAGAATACAATAGGTATAGATAATAATAGAATAATAGAATAGATAACAATAGAATAATAGAATACAATTATAAAAGATTACTGTTATGCAGTAGAATCTTGAAAAATAGAAACACTTTAAAGATTATCAAAAATACTATAATGATTTAACAGTTAGATCACTGATAATATAGTAATGATGATGGCTGGACGATGGTCCTGGTTCTGATATGTTCCGGCGTGCTGACCTGATCGCCATGCGAAACTGCGTTGTTGTAGGGTTCTGCTGATGCTGTAACCTTGGGCTTGTTTACTGAAACCATGGGATACGCGTAGAAAAGCGATTCCGTTGACGTGGCTTTAACATTGGCCTTTTTATGGCACTGAAGATATGTAGGTCGAGTATGTCATGCTCGAGTGGAGGTTGACATCAGGAGAACATCAGAAGACATGAAAACGTGCAACGGGAGCAACACATTTTGAAACATGCCGACGAAGACCTCACAACAAGTACTCGAGAAATAGCACGGCAAGGTGACCTTACCCAAAAAAAAAGTTTCAAGCCTTAGAGCCACAAGACCACCCTAACAAAGTTTAGTTCTGCGAGTGGCTCTTACACTAACATGAGACGAATAAAAACTTTTAACCTTTTGGTTCCGGACGAGGCTTTATTTATCCGAAATAGAATTCACAAATCCCACAATACTTCATTGTTGGTCAGTTGAGAATCCTCATGTTTCTCGGTAAACAAATTTTCAACATAGATTTTCAACCAATGCAATCGTGAACGGTATTCTTCAACAAGAAGAGGCTCAACAGTCTTTTATCTTGTCGGATCGGTTCACGGGCTAAAACTATATCGAATTTTTACAAAATCATCTGCCCGGTATTCTAGAAAATGTGCTTTGAATGTCAAACAGAATATGTGGTTCTTAAACCATGAAGCGCCAGCCTATTTTAGGCGTGAAGTATTGGGGCTCTTAGACATAACTTAATATATTACTCTATACAAAACCGCTAAACTGCACTTCGCCTCATTATAAAAATAATTTGTGTTGTTTAATGTTTTGTTCACAAGAGTTTGCATTCATTATTCTTACAAAATGTAGGCTTAAGAATGAACGCAACAAAGGATCTCATACCTGTTTTAATGTTCTATTTGTATACCAAAATAAAATCCAGACACGAGTCTAATCAAGTGCTTTTATGAACCAAAAGGGCCCTTAAATAATAAACCGGGTATATCGGGGTGAAAAAGGAATACGCCTCAGGACTAGACGCGTCTTTTTCGCAAGGCCCGTCGCCGACAAAAGCACTTAATTATTCCGCCTGGTCGAGAGTTCTTTTTTAGAAACATCGCCTCATTACCACGCGTAACAAGGTTTCCATAATATAAGTGCATTTCATCGGGAAGTTTTCAGGACACAATGCAACGCTCTGGAGTGATCGTATATTGTAAGACCGTTTGCCTTGAAGGCAAGTTGTTTCGTGTGTTTTTGTTTGTTGATATTGAGAAAATTGGATAATTTTCTGTCACATTTGAGAAAAATGGCCAAATTGTCTGCTGCGAAAAAATATGAATTTACCATTTTTTATTAATCTGTGGCATTATTTTTTTTTGGGAGCTTGACCGGGAACGAGCCTCACCCATCCCTTCAACTGGCGGGCAACTGGCAACTTCATCAAGAATAGGGAGACCCTATCCACAGCCAACAACCCATGTCTGAGAGGCGAAACATATGCCATCCAGTTGAAGGGATGGGTTAGGCTTATTCCCGATCAAGCACCCAAGAAAAATGTTCATTTAAGCGGAGACGCAGGTATTGTGTGTTCAACATGAGATTATGGAACCCAACGGTTGAGTGTATGATGACACTCAGCTACTGCTGTCTCATTGGACGCAGTCCAAGTAACAATACACACACACATATATATTAGGCTAATTGAAAAGTTCGCGGAGCTACACTTATAGAGTGAAAGTGGTCAAAATCGACCAAAAAGGTTATGATATCAATTTTTTTGGATGCAAAAGGTATTTTGTTAATCGATTACCTTTAAACCGGTAAAACATAGCGTTATTACCGAAACCTTTTGGATCAATTGGACGAAAAATTTCGGAAGAAAATACCTGGTTTAGCGCAGGAAAAAATAATTTTTCAATCATTTCATTGACAATTAACCGGCTCATAGAGGTGCTCGTGCAATTGACAAATTGAATTGATTAAAAAACCAAGATTAATATCTAAATTTCCACTAAATTTAAAACTTGTACGTATGACAATTGTTTCGACACACAGTGTCTTTTTCATATACACACTAAATTAAACTAACAGTAAGAAAAGCAGTTACTACCTAAACTAATCTAATAAAACCATAAATGATGATAATGGGAGTCCCGCGTCTCAATATCTAGAGTAATTCTAGGAATTTTTTTTTATGGATAATTTAGAAGATAAGATATGTCAACATCAGCTATTCAAATCATCACTTTACTGGTATAGATATGTTGATTTGTTTTACGGGTACTGACAGACAATTAAATCAATTCCTAACTTATATAAACTCTTTACATAAGAACATTCATTTTACACTTGAAGAAGAACAAAACAACAGTATTAACTTTTTAGATTTAACAATTACAAGAAAAGAGAATAAACATGATTTTGCAATTTATCACAAGCCATCTCACACAGATTTAGTTATACATAACAAGTCTTGTCATCCTTATTCTCAAAAAATTCCAGCATTTAATTCATCCATACACAGATTAATAAATACCCCAATGTCAATAGATAACTATAACAAAGAATTGAATGTCATCAAACAGATCGCAGTGAATAATGGTTATGACCTAAACATTATAAATAAAATAATTAATTAAAAATGTTATAATAATACCATTAATTTAATATATCCTGTCAATAAAGTCAAGAACACCGCATACAAAACAATTACATATATAGGAAAAGTCACCAAATTAATTTCTAAACATTTGTCAAAAACAAGCGATATAAATATTGCATTCAGAACAAACCATAGTCTTGGACGCTTAATAAAAAACAATAAAAGTCAAACAAATAAACTTCATAAATCAGGAGTTTTTTTAATTGAGTGCGGTTCTTGTCCAAAAGTCTATGTTGGACAAACAGGAAGATCCTTTTCCACCAGGCTTAATGAACATAAAAGAAGTTTTATTAAAGAACAGAATAATTCTCATTATGCCAATCACTTAATGTTAGAAAGTCACACTTTCAACGATAATTTCAAAATGTTCCATAACGAAAATAAATCTAAAAAACTAAATCTTTTAGAGAGCCTAGAAATTAATACAAGAAAAAATTTGGGTATTTTACTTAATGATCAGGTAGACTTGAATGGTTCACCCTTGTAAAACTTATATTTCTCTACGACATTGAGACGCGGGACTCCCACTATCATCATTTATGGTTTTATAAGATTAGTTTAGGTAGTAACGGCTTTTCTTACTGTTAGTTTAATTTAGTGTGTATTTGAAAAAGACACTGTGTTGTGTACGTGTGACAAACAATTGTCATACGTACAAGTTTTAAATATAGTGGAAATTTAGGTATTAATCTTCATTTTTTATTTAAAATGAATTTCCATCAGGTATCGGCTACCTCAGTTAAATATAAAATTGAATTTAGTTGCACTACCAATTGTTTAAATAGCCTAAGTCTATCTTTTATAAATTTAAAGTGTCAAATTGAAGATCAAGATAAAAGTTGGGCTCCTCATGTTTGCTGTGTAAGTTGTCAAGTGAATTTAGTGCAGCGGGTGCATCGCAAGAAATATTCTACGCCGTTTGCTATTCCTATGGTGTGGACAGAACCTACTGACTATGTAAGCGTTTGCTACTTGCGTAACACTAAACCAGAAGGGATTTCAAAAAAAGCAAAAGGACAAAATTCTGTAACCCAAAAAAGGTGCTTCTTTCGCCACTCCATATTAAGCTTTTGTACTAGCAACTGTAAATGTTACAGTAATTAGCTTATCCTGTTCGGATTTGGGACTACGAAATACTTCATATATACCTATTTTTATCAATGTTACCTTAAAAAAGTTTAAATTTTTTGATCTGTTTTATTATATTTTGGCATCTCGTAAAATAAAACTTATAAAATATAATTTCGCTCTTCTTAACATCGTCTTTATACGACGTTTCATCTAAAACACGCTCTAACAATTTATGTTATATGTTTTCTTTGATTATTATAACCAACAACCTGTAGAATTGCTTAATATTATGTGAAATGAGTCAAGCAAACACTTGATGCCATACTGTTTTTTTTTCTTATTCTGACCCAAAACTAACAATTTACAAACACTATTTTCGATTGCTTCTTATTCGAAACAACAATCTGTTGTTGTGTCAGGCCGGGCGGTCGAAAAGTCGAAGGACATTAGTTCGGGACATGAACAGGAATAATGGCGACACGAAAAACCCATGTGCGAACAAAATACTCAGGCCCGGGGCTTCGGATCGGGTTGCTCATTGTCAACCAGCTCGGTTTTCGGTCCTTTTGAACAAAGCCCCGGCTTCGAGAACGGAATGTAGGTCGCAAGGTGCAAAATGGATACGCGTTTTAAACGACAATCTCGTTAGTCAAGGCACATTTTCTCTTTACAATGCAGACAAATGTTATGAAAATCCAGCCTTGTTATTTTTATTACGAATTTGATAGATAATATACAGACAATTTTCTAAAAATGTTAGGAGTTCAATAATTTATCGATTTCGATTTTATTTCTTATTATTTATTTTTTTAATTATCGTTAGTTGAAAGTCTACCATATAAATAGAGACAGACAGACAATTATTGACTGAAAATGGGTGCCTCGAAGTAGTAATTTGGGTTTTAGAAAGAGAAAGAAATAGTGAAACTTGATACAGATCCATAATTTTATGAAAAAATCATATTGAACGATGAATCTCATTTTTGGTTAAATCACTTCGAAAATTAGTAAAATTGTCACCCACAAAAATTAACAATATGGTTTGGTCCGGTATATAATAGCCAAAAAAAATTCTAGAATTCACGTCACGTAAATAGTTTTTTATTTGGAAATAATGGAAGATCAATTTGTCCAGTTACTTATCAGAATGCACTCGTACAATATTTTTTCGCCAAAACAGCACCAGGATTACCCCTCCTCGTTTTACAAAATCGTCCCCTCATCCCCACCCTACACCCACGACTCTCCATCACCAATGTGCCCTCTCCTCCCGGACCTCAAACCCCAGTCGGAAAAACGCTTCTACACCGGCAGATCGTCCGCTATATTTTCCGCTAGACTGCACGTTAATTTTCCCGGGATGTCGCGGACTTTCCCGGCTTTCCTTCGTCATCCGTCGACCGGAAATGATTTTTGTCCCCGATCCGAGACTTTACGAACGACGACCGGACGAATGTCGCAGTGAAAAAAATCATTTGGCTAACTTCAATTGGCCATTTTACAATTTATTATCAAAATTATTATTATTATAATATTACAAGGAAATACTTAAGTATTTCTGTAACAATGGTCATCCTCATTATCATTATCGTTCAGCTTTTATCATTATTTTATTATTTTTCGACTTTTTTCGGGGAACATTATAATGTTTTTCTTATCTACTCTAGATCCCCACTCTAAAATACTCTTGTCCTTCTCCCATTGCTCAATCTTTCTAAATGGTCTCCCCATCTCCACTTTGCCTATGTAATATATATGATATATATATATATATATATATATATATATATATATATATATATATATATATATATATATATATATATATATATATTCTATCAGAAAGTATCGGGAATTAAACATTTCAAAAGACCACTTAAAGGTATTGTGCAAATTTTTTTATAGCAATCTTTTTATCAGTACAACTGTTCTCTATACTGACGCAGAATGTCACCTGCCCGTTAGTTTATTTGCAGTGCTCGATTTTGTCAGTTCATCTCAAGTGTGTTTTGCAATTTTTACAATCGATAAAAACATCGAACAAAATTTTGTCTCAAATTTTGCACTGAAAATGGAATTTCGTGTACTTAGTCGCTGAAAATGTTGCAGAAGGCTTACAGTGCATCGACTTTATCAAAAACACATGCATATGAGTGGTACACTGTATTCAAACGTGGTCAAGATGTGGTGGAAGATTAGCCTTGTTCTGGTCGGCCATCAATGTCTTCAACTGAAGTTAACATCGCTAAAGTCAAGGAAATGATGACTGAAAATCATCATTTAAGTTTGAGAGAGATAGCCGCTGATCTTTCTGTGTCGCACGAATCAATTCGTACAATTGTAAGCGCTTGTTTGGAAATGAAACGCGTTGCCGCTCGATTAGTGGCGAAAAATCTGAATTTTCTTCAGAAACTCAATCGCGTAAAGCTCGCTGAAGACATGCTAGAACGAGTTAATTCCGATTCCACATTCATTGGGTATACGAGTTTGACATATAAACCAGTCAACAAGCTCCGGAATGGCGCCTTCTAACTAAGCCGAAATTTAAAAAAACCACGTGTAAGTCGATCAAAAGTTAAGGCGATATTTTAAGGTTGACTGTTTTCTTTGATTATCGCGGTGTTGTGCACTTGGAATTCTTGCCAGAAGGTTAGACGGTAAATAAAGAATATTATCTGAGCTCTATGCGACGTTTGAGAGAGCAAATTTGTCGAAAAAGACCAGATTTGTGGAACGGTTTGTACATCAGGATAACGCGCGATCTCACAAGGTTATCATTGTGAACGAATTTCTGGCCAAAAATCCAACAAATACCATCGAACAACCTCGGCATTTACTTGATATGACTCCGGCCGACTTTTTTCTCTTTCCAAACTCAAATTACCATTTCGAGGCACCCGTTTTCAGTCGATAGAAGACATAAAAGAGAATTCACGACGAGTACTGAAGTCGATTGCGGAAAATGCGTTTAAAAATGTCTTGACAATTGAATTATTCGTTGGCATAAGTGTATTATTTCGGAAGAAGCATACTTTGAAGGCGACACAATAAACTTGAATAAATAAAAACATTTTGTGTTTTAGTGATCAATTCCCGGTACTTTTTGGCAGAATGTTTTAGTCCTGAGATTAATCCGATTGTTTGTGTTCCATTTGTTGCGAACGTGCAGACATTTTACCAAGGTCACACTTACTCTTCCATCCGTGAAACATTACGAAGACATTATTAAACATTACAAACATTACTAGGTTAATAACATCGATTTTGTCGCGAAATTTGAACGTTTATTTACATAACAAAATAAATTACCTTAATAATCAAAGTACTGGCCATCGTTAGCTATTACTTTTTCCCATCTTTCTACTAAAAAATAGAATACGCGCCAAAGTAACTTTTGGTTTTTTGAAGCCAACCCTTCATTAAGCCAAATTTTCCCTTCTTCGTAAATATGTAAGTGTTGTTATGAAAATCCGTGTTGCATTAATCGAAATTAGTGGTGGTCCGAAGAAGCTAAGTCCAGCGGATATGGTGGGTGAGACAGGACGTCCCATTAAACGTTTCCTAATAGTTTTTTTACAGATTTTGCAATATGGACCGGGCATTGTTATGTTGAGAAATTACTTTATCTTGTCTTTAGGCGTATTCTGGTCATATTTCCTCCAATGCTCGGTTTCGTTTTATCAATTTTTGTCGGTATCGATCGTCAGTAATCGTTTCACCAGGTTTCAGCAGATCGTAATACACAGCTCCCCTACTATCCCACCAAATACAAAGAAAATCATTCTTTCAATGTATATTGTGGACTGGCTGTAATGTTGAAGGCTGGCTTGGCTCTACTCGTGATATTTTGTGCTTTGGGTTGTCAAAATAGACCCAGTTTTCATCATCTGCCACAACTCGACGCGAAAAAAACCTTTATTTTTACGCCTGGTAAGTAAAATTTCACAAGTTGCTTTTCGCCTTTCAATGTCGCTTTCCTTCAATTCATATGGAACCCATTTCCCTTCCCTCTAGATTATTCCCAGTGCGTGTAGATGTTTTATAGTTTAACAGTATTTAAACTGTTAAAAAAAAACTAAAAAAAAAAGATTTAAAAATTAACATAAAAACCCCGTGGTCCCAATAATGCTTTATGTAGCAAAAGACCCATACTGTCGTCCATTTTAATTTGGCAATGTTACATCTAACATTTTCAGGGATAGTAGATAATGTAGGATAGAATGAAAAGTCAGATATTTTTCCAATAGACGATCGGTGCGATCGCTAGTCATTGTATATCAGAAAAGTTGTTGTGAAAAAGTAGCTTCCTTTCCAGAAACTATCCCGAAAGCTAAAAAAAAACCTGAAAATATTACAAAGACTCTGTAAACATTTGGACATGACAAAGCTACTGAACGGAACCAAGAACGGAATCGAGTGACTATTTCACAGTTGTGTTTAGACATGTGTAAGTAGTGTTGGTGTGACATCACTACACATTACAAACCCCAAAACATCTACAATAGTGGGTTAATTAATAAAATAGTCGGCGAACGTAGCCCGAATAAGTTGAAGCCATTTCCATCAACTGGAAAGGTCATGGCCAATGTTTTCTGGCATGGAAATCAATTTTTTTGACTATTTGGAAAAAGGAAAGACGATCATATGAGAATATTACACTGACATGATAAAATATCAGAGATATGCTAACATGGTTAGCAAAACGTGCGTTGAAAGGTTTAAAAGATGATTTAAGTGATAAATATTTTCCAAGTTTAGTCCTCGTTAGTGCAAAAACAATGCCATTCACCACGAGCTAAAAGGATCGTCGAGAAATAAATCAATTTTCAACCAAAAAAAGCAATAGTTCATTTAAAAAGTATTCGACTTTTCACTCTACCTCTTTACAATATCGCTTAGTATATTTTGACAACCACACATTGTCCTATCAATCTATCACACCGTTAAAATTAATAAACCTTTCGGAGGAGAGCAAATAATGACAGTGACTTATCTTGCGCGCTCTCTATCTGTCATTTTCCTTGTTAATTATTTTGACAGTGGCACGTGACCAACGACCCGGCGCTCGACGTCGATACGAGCATCGAGACGACGACTCGTGTCGTCGATCAATCATAGTACAGGTTAGATTTAGTTCTGGTGACTTCGCCGCAATCCACAATAAATATTTATTTTGTTCTCAGTTTGTTTATTACTTATCTATTTTTATTAGACACCAAAACAGATGCGATACTTTATTATTAATGGTCTATTCAACAATGTTTTTTGTTATTTTATGGGTGAATTTTGTGTCAATATCTAAAGTAAATATCCCAAAAATTGCTGTTTGAGATTGTTCGTATTTTTGTATTTACACATTTTGCTTCGTTGTATTCCAATGATGCTACAGCTAATATCGGACCCTGACCTACAACTTTTTCTGCCTTCAATTCTCTTTCTCGGGTCTCGTATTCCCAATTTCTAGTTTTCAGAAGTCTTTTGACTAGTTATGTTTCCTCCATTTTAAGTACATGATTTGCCCACTGCAACGCAATTCTGAACAACATCCTCTGAATTTCGATGTAGACTGATAGTAATATAAAATTAATAAAAATGTTATATTAAAACTATAAATCTAATATATCCCTTCCTTGATAATAAAAATAAGGAGTATAAAACACTCACATATACAGGAAAAGACAGGCAATTAGCAGAGAAAAACAATATAAAAATTGCCTTCCAAACTAATAAACATTTGAGACGTTATTAAATATAATAAAAGACAAACCAATAAACATAATAAATCAAATCAAAAGTCAGAAAAATCTAAATATGTATTTTTATCGCTAATACCAGGGCGGTGCATGTGTCATTTAGTATTTTTCCATTTTAATATGATGTAAACACTTTCGGGTAAACTTACATTCATAAAATATGTTTAACTAAAAAAATATCACCATATAATTCGAATGTACAATTTTTGGTTTGTCCGTAACATAGTCATCTTGTTCGATTTTTTTTCATTAATATTTAAATCGAAAACAGACTTGGAAAATTATTAACACCAAAAAATCAGGAATTTTATGATAGGACTTTTTAAAGAACATTCATTCTTTCAATTTATATTATAGGAAATTATATTAAATATATATATATTATATATAACAAGAATAAGGAGACCCTATCCAAATCAAACAACCCATACTTTCGCCGACTTCTAGTCGGATGGCTTGTACATGCAGTTTTTAGGTCCAACGAGACAACAGTAGTCAGAAGTTATACACTCCCGACCGCTGGGTTCCACAATCTCATTTAAAACGCACAACAACCTACGTACCCGCCAAAATGAGCATTCTGATGGTTGCTTGACCGGGATGGAGTCCGACCCATCCCTTACATTGGAGGACACATGATTCGTCTGTTGGTGGTTAGACTCATCAGGGTACCGACATATGCTCTCTCGTCAAGAATAGGGTGACCCTATCCACAATCAAACTATGGCTTATGGATGCAGTTTTTTATTTCTTTGGATTGCGTCCAATGAGACAACAATAGTCGAGAGTTATACACCCCCAACCTCTGGTTTCCACAATCTTATATGGAAAGAGTCTGTGTCTACAACAACCTGTGTCTCCGCCAAAATGACCATTCTGGTAGTTGCTTGACCGGGATCGAGCCCCACCCATCCCTTACATTAAGGGCACATATTTCGTCTGTTAGTGGTTAGACTCATCAGGGTACTGACATATGGTCTCTCCTCAACAATACTACTATTGTCTCATTGGACGCAATCCAAAGAGATCAAAAACTGCATGTAAAAGCCATCCGACGAGAAGTCGGCGAATGTATGGGTTGGTTGATTGTGGATAGGGTCTCCCTATTCTTGACTATTAAATATCCGAAAATAAGCCAATTTTATTTTTTGAGTTTTGAATTTTTGGTCGAAAAATTCTCAAAGAGGGTACCGTAGAACAATTTCCGAAAAGCGAATGTCAGCTAATTTCGACTGGCGCATTCCATATCTTCAACGTTTTTCGAGATATTCGAAAAATAACCCATCGTTAGATACAATTCTCACAAAATTTCCAATTTTCGAAAAATCATATCTCGAAAACTAAAAGAGATTATTGATGCGTGTGGTTTGGAGTGTTAAATATTCAAAAATACGCCAATTCTATCTTTGCTTGGATTTGAGATTTTCTGCAAGATTTTGAAAACCTAAAGTTAGCCAATTTCGATGAAAATATTATTACAGATAGAAAAAATAACGCGGAATCATTAGATTCAGAACGCAGAATTCTATAGCTTCAACGGTTTTCGAAGTTTGTAATAAGTAAATAGGAAATAATTTTATATTGGACTCAAAGAATACAAAAGAAGTTATATTAAGGAATACAATTATGATGCTAACCATTTAATTTCAGGTCATACTTTCGATCAAAATTTTAAAAATTGTATTTAATGTAAATAAATCAGAAAGCTCAGAAAGCAACCGAAAAAATGTTTCAAAATGTTGCAAAGTTCAATAATTAAGCAACCAAATGCACAGACACTTATATCGCACAGACCCTGTAAAAGGAATTTTCTAAATTTACTTATTGTGCAATAAATTTATTTAAGGTAGTAACTATTGTGTTACAATATTATTTGAAGAAGGCAATGGGTGAAGTAGGGATAGAAATGTTTCACATCTGCCGGAAAGTGTAGAATACCGGATAGTGACCAAAAGATTGGTCGATCTCAGCATTTATACCTCTATACAAAAAAGAGTCTAGAAAGAAATGCGAAAATTACCGTTTTGTGGCTCTCATTTCACAACCAAGTAAAATCCTCCTTTACATTATTAGCGAACGCTTAAAATCCTGCTTATCGTGGTAGAATTCCTCCGAAAATGCTGGATTCGTTGCAGAGAAAGGCATACGTGATTAGATATTATATGACAAATAATCGAAAAAGCTAGAGAAGTCAACTATCTTGTATATTTCTGTTTCCTTGATTATTGGAAGGAATTTGACAGCCTGAAATGGGCGAAAGTAAGGCAAATTCTTGTGAAAATCGGAGTATCAGATAATTAGATCATCTGGTCACCTAATTGGCTTTAACTAATCTATATGAAAAAAATGACAGTAGTAAAAATTGCAGATTGAACATCCGATGAATTTTCTGAAACGATGAATTCAATGAAATGGCGAGAAAACAAAACGAAAATAAAGATTATCGATCATCAAAACAACAAAATGCCCAACGTCAGTCAAATACGCCAATTCGTCTATATTAAGGCTTTCATACTGAACGAAGACGTTAACACTGATGAGATAAGAAGAAGATGAGAAATGGCAAGGAATTCAATGCGAATATTAACGTGCAGAAGAGCTGTATGGATAGGGACATAACACAGAACGCAAAGAAATCTATAGTAAAAAGAAAACCGTTAGTATTCTTTTGAACTTTGGTATTGGAGATGGGTCCTTTGCATTCCCTAGATTGCCCGACAAACAAACGCATACGCCATTCAAAAAATTATCAAACACACAAGGCCATCCCAAATTATTCATAAACGAAAATTAAGATCCTTGTAGATTTGACACTGAATGCAGGGATGGAGGGTTAGTGGACGGTGGGGCAGACCTCCAAAAAGATGAATGGACCAAATCAATGACTTAACTTGTACATATCTCCAATATGCAACTAAGGAAGCCAGAAATAGAGAACGCTGGCGAGAAGTAGTCCGAGAAGAATGTACACGGAATGTTTCCACAATTCACGAGTCTCCAGTAAAAAATGATACGAAGGAGAAGATGAATAGAAGAAGAATCTGTGCGGCGTCGAAACAGCTGTCATACAATATAATAGAAAATTAGACAAATCTTATTTATTTTATTTAAAATGAATTTCTATGTCGATTAATTCAATTAAATATTAATTATTTTGTACTAACAAAGGTTTTAATTTTTTCTTTTCATGATTATACGTTAGTATATATATATATATATATATATATATATATATATATATATATATATATATATATATATATATATATATATATATATATATATATATATATATATATTGTTCGTTCTTTCGATCGCAACATTTTACAATAAACAAATAGTCGCCAAACAATAGCGATGAATATTTTAATATAAATTAGAGAGCTTTTTGTCGAAAACCGAACAAACGAACTTTATTAAATTTAGTAATTTTCCATATTTTCCATGTTTTTCCATTTATTTTAGTATTTTAAAAAGTGCGGTACGTGTTAAAAATAGGCCCAGGGCTGTGTCGAGGTCCCCAGTCGCCCCTTTTTTGTATAAAATAAATTGTATTCCATTTCGATTATAAATTTTCGACAAGCTTCCCCGCAATTTTTTTGTTACCTTTATTTTGCGTCGCATTTTAAATATTTCCCAAAAATAATTAACGAATATATTATATTAATGCAATTTTCATTATTTCATTTTGCTTTGAATTTTCAGTTAAAAATATTCGGAAAATATAAATTTATATCCAACATGATGAATAAAATAAGTTTAAATAACCCTTTTATAATTTTTTGGAGTGGGTTCAACATTTATATTTTCTATGAATGCACGAATAAAAATTATTAAGGAAGAAAATAAACTGTAATAATAATTATTATTAAATTAATTATGATTATTTTATTAATAAAATAATCATAAATTTTAAATCAATAAACAGAAGTTTCATATGATTTCGCTTGTAAAGTTAGAAAGTACAGCGTTAAAAAAATGTATCGGAAAATTATATAATAAATTTGCATAAAATTTTATCTAAGAACAAAATTTCTTGTACTAATGCTGTTTAAAAATGTTAAGAAAACGTTATGGCAATGAAACTATGTCCAAAAAAATGTTGTAGAAGGTCTTTAGTGATGGTAGAGAGGCAAAAAGTCCTTTCATGTCAACCAAAATAGAAACCATTGCCAAAATCACTATAGATATTACTGGAATATCGCTTGAATTAATGCAATAAATCTTGATAAACAATTTAGGCTTATCTCGAACTGAATTGTTTTGGAAAACATCGTCGTGTTCAAGTTGATGAATAGATGCTATTTTTTGATTATGACTTTCTGAAATGCATAATTACTATGGCTCCAATCATAGCCAATACGTTCACGGATTATTGCTAACACTTAATGTGCTAAAACATTTTAAAATATCGTTATCGAAGTTGATTAATCCACTTATTTTTTGTTTTTCCTCTTCCTTTAAACTGGTGTAGGCGTTTCTGTATTATTTTTCTTTACTCTTCCATATCCCCATCGATCTTCTTACTTTCATTGCCTTTTCGCTATTGATGATTTATCATTCCTCTATTAATGGGCCACATTTTAATCATTATTCTTTTATTTATGTATATATATATTCGTGTCAACATTGTTTTTATTAGTTTTTCATTTTTATTACATCTTGTTTCTCTTTTCTCTTTATTGTCATTGTTTCCATCGCATAAATAATGATTGGTTTAATCAAGGATTTGTATATTCTTATTGTCGTTTCCTTGCTTAGTACTTTTTATAGTGCTCTCTTTCTACCATACGTTTCGTTCCATCTTAAAATTCCGACTTTATGACTCGCTGAAATAATGACGTAGTGTCAAATGAAACGTTTTTTTATCTTCGATTGTAGACACATCCGTTAATCTCACCATTTACCCTCAATTTTCTTAGTATTTATATATATATATATATATATATATATATATATATATATATATATATATATATATATATATATATATATATATATATATATATACACACATATATATATATATATATATATATATATATATATATATATATATATATATATATATATATATATATATATATATGAACACTTTTGTTGGTTTGCTTGACCGAGAAGGAGCCCCACTTATCCCTTTAACTGGATGACATATGTTTCGTTAACACTACACATATATATGTTCTTAAATCATTCCGGGTGTCGATCCGTTGATTCTGTGAAGAGTCACTATTGGAGTTGGACTTGGACTCTTCAGTCGAAGCGTACAACACTTGAAAATGCCAAATGAGATTTTGGCGAAACGTCGTGATTCTTCACAGAATCAACGGATCGACACCCGGAATGATTTAGAAACACTATCTACCATCCGTGAAAATATTAGATGTAACAGCCGTTGGCCTGTAGAGCTAATATTTATTTTTTATACAGAATATTTAACCGCACCGACTTTAAAAACATTTTGGGCACCGTTAATATCCATAAAATACGTACGATAGTACCCATGGGACTAAAATGGCCTGTATAACAGTATAACAATATATATATATATATATATATATATATATATATATATATATATATATATATATATATATATATATATATATATATGCAAAAAACCCTGGAAGAAAACAAAGGAATTAACAAAGCTAAACAGAAGCTGAGAAACAAAAGAACGCAAATATATGCTTTAAAGCGTGAGGATGGCACAGTGTGCAGGACGCGTACCCAAATGTTAGAGATTGTCAGAAGGTTTTATTCCCAGTTATATGAAGATCAAAGCCAGTCAGGGGCAGCAATACCCACGGAAGAACAATATATAATACCAGATATCCTAGTGGAGGAAGTAACAAATGCTATAGAATTGATGAAGAACGGCAAAGCTCCAGGAAAGGATAGTGTAACTGTCGAAATGCTAAAAGCTGGTGGTCGGACGTTACATAAAACACTGGCAAAATTATACTCAAAATGCCTCAAAGAACAAAAAGTACCTGACTTATGGAAAAATGCAGAAGTGATCCTTTTACATAAAAAAGGAGCACAGGAAGATTTAAAGAACTACCGTCCAATAAGCCTCCTATCAGTGATGTACAAAGTTTTCACTAAGATAATTTCTAAAAGAATATTAAAAAAACTGAATGACGCACAACCAAGAGAACAAGCAGGATTCAGAAGTGGATTCAGTACAATGGATCACATCCAGGTTGTACAGCAGGTCATAGAAAGGCACAACGAATACACCATGCCACTGTGCTTGGCTTTTATCGACTACAAAAAAGCATTTGATTCCATCTCAAAGCATGCGATAATGGATGCACTGCTTAGCCAAGGTGTAGAGAGAGCCTATGTAAACCTATTAGAATCGATATATGATGGAGCTACAGCCACAATTCACCTTGATGATCTTGAAGTGGGAATTAATATAGAACGAGGTGTACGGCAGGGTGACGCAATATCGCCTATTCTTTTCTCGGCTGGCCTTGAAGAAGTATTCCGTAAATTGGATTGGGAACAGGATGGGGTAAAGATCAATGGTGCAAACTTAAACCATCTTAGATTTGCAGATGATATTATTCTCATTTCACAAGACCCAGAGGAGCTGCAAAGACGCATACAAGAACTGCAAAGGGCTGGCGAACCATTTGGCTTGAAAATAAACCTGAAAAAGAGTCAGGTTATGTTCAATAACTTCGCTCAGGACAGAAGAATTTCAGTTTTAGGAAGGGATTTAGAGATTGTGGACAGCTTTGTATATCTTGGGCAGAGGATTTCCATGGAGGGGAATACCGCCCGGGAGGTGGAACGGCGTGTTAAATGTGGCTGGCAGGCATTTGGTAGGCTCAACATAGTGTTTAAGAGCAGACTCCCACTTTGCCTGAAAAGAAAAGTATTCGATCAGTGCGTTCTACCCGTTATGACATACGGAAGTGAAACCTGGACACTCACATCGCAATCAATTCAAAAACTTCAGGTGGCACAGAGGGGAATGGAAAGATGTATGCTTGGCATTACAAGACGAGACAGAAAGTCCTGCGCATAGATCAGGGAACAAACAAAAGTCTGTGACATCATTGGAAGAGTAAAACAGTTGAAATGGAGATGGGCAGGCCATATAGCGAGGCGATGGGACGACAGATGGACCAAGGCAATCCTGGAGTGGATACCGCTTGATCGCAAACGTCCGCGAAGAAGACCGAAAGCACGATGGACTGATGACATCGTTAAGTATATTGGACCCGAGTGGCAGAGGAAAGCCCAGGACCGTGAATATATATATATATATATATATATATATATATATATATATATATATATATATATATATATATATATATATATATATATATATATATATATATATATATATATATATATAATACATACATATGTCCAGAAGTTCAGAATATTCAAATATTTCACTTTTTTATTGATATTAAGTTTTTCTTTTACTCGTTTACGTGATGATCATTTTATACCAAATAAAACTCTACATCAAATGACCAATGTGTGTACAATTGATTTATTATTTAAGATAAAAGGATAAAAAGAAGGATTTTCAATTAAATTAGTAAGGGGTAGTTCATCCATCGGTCTGTATGCATGGCTGTAGGCGATTTGGCAGGCTGTCGATTAAATGATCAATTTGGGCTTGTGTAATTTCCTCCCATTCTTCACGAGCAGCATCTTTTAGTTCTGCCAGGGTAAGAGGAGGATTGTTTCGTTTCTTGATGGGTGTTTTCAGAATGTCCCAGGTATGGCAATAACATCCATGTCAAGGAAATTGGTTGGCCACCCTTACTTGGTTATTCGCTCCTCTTCAAGAAAATTTTGTACTGCTGCTGTTCGATGAGGAGATGCGTTGCCATCCATGAAAACAAATCCGTCACCCACTGCGCCTCGGAACAGATGCACAGCAAGATTTAAAATGTCCTCGATGTAATGTAATCTTCCAATGACTGTTTCTAGTCGGGCATGTCGACCTGGAGCTCTCCAAAATAATTTTCTTCGTGAATCAGAAACCATGTCAATTCTCGTCTCATCGGAGAAGGTCACATTATTCCAATTAGGACTATGATCCACCATTTCTCGAGCCCTTAGCAATCTCACATTTTATTGTTGAAGGGTTAGTTTCGATGCAAATTTATCGACGCGACTGCGACGCTTTCAATCTGCGTATTATTGTTTGTCGTAAAACATTTACCCCTTTAAGGCTAACAAGCTCCCTTGATATACCAGTTCTATATTACAAACCATTTCTTCGAGGTATCATTGATATCTCCCGGTCTTGTGCAACTGTTCTACATTATTTTCTACCACTTCTGGGGCAATCCTTTACGATATTTCTGTCTTCGAATTTTTTATGAATTTTCGATACATCACTTTGGAAAACATCTACAATTTCCGCGGTATCACATAGATTAAAGCCCTGTTGTAAGAAAGCAATTACGCTTGATCTGTTAAAATGAGAAATCATGTTTCTAGGCATTTTTAAATGGATTGATAAAAAATTGAAAAAGAACTGAAATAATGTGTAAATACCAGTATCAACGGAATGGATAAAAATCGAAAAACATTTCCGGTTCAAACATCTTAAAATGGTTATCTTATAAATGGGGATCTTATAAATGGGTCTTATAAATGGTTACTATTTAATGAATCAAGAAATTACAAATAAACTATTGGATATTGTTAAAAAGAATTATTTGAAAATTAAAAATCAGCCATACCTTTTTTTTCTTTGCATTTCTATTGAACCCAAAAAACATTTACTCTAAAATATTTTTGCTAACATTAATTTAAAGATCTTTATGCACTTGTTTCGTAAATTATTTTGAGGTGTATATAAGATTTCTCGTATTCTTCAACAACTATTATTTTGTTAATCTAATCAGCTAATATTGATATGTAAAAATACATTTCTAATTTCCCCTAAAAAAATCCTATCTTACTGGCAAATATGAGTAAATAATATAAACATCTTCATCCTAATTAAGATCGTTAGAAAGACAATGACGATGAAAACGAACTAGCAAAAATAAAGAAAAAAAAATCGAATCCAACGACGAAAAAAACCATAAAAAAGTACCATCGCCAATACGGCGAAACAGTTGACTATCGACCGCCCAGCCGGCCGCCTTGATCAACTTTTCTGCAGTCATTTGTTCGACACGGGCGCCGACAAATCCCGTGCCGCCGCCGTCGTCTGCCCGCTCGATTTCCACCGGAAAAGACACTCCGTAAGAGAAGCGCCGGCGTCGTCAGCGTCGCGACGCCGAATCCATCCGATCGGTCTGAGAATCGGACAGATAAGCCATCGGGTTGCTACGTTGTGCCTCCATATGGCATGTGTTGCTGCCTCGGTCTCTGGGTAGCTGAGATAGATTTTTAAACAGATTAAAGAACAGTTCTATTTTAACCATACATGGAATTATTTTCTTGATATCAGAGCAGATCAGAAAACTGTATAAATTTTATTAATTCAGATTTAAATATGCTTCTTCGATGCAAATATATACTGAGGCATTAAAAATTGCAACACCCAGTATATGCATATGAATCACTTTTACTCACTGTATAACATATCTTGAATGCAAAAATTATTACACTTTTTGCTAGTCTGTCTTTATATTTCTGTATACTGCTACTAAACTAAGTGGTCTTATTATGGTTCTGTTAAATGTACCAATATTTTGTATTGAGTTTGTGTACTCAGAAAATTATTTAGTGTTATAAAGGGATGGTCTATTAATGTGAAAGCAGAAGGTTTAAGTTTGGTGGAAGAACAGTTTCGTGAAAGAACAGGACGATTACAAATTGCTGCTTCCATCATTATAAGGACATTGATGAGATAGTAATAGGAATTATAAGATAGTTCACTCAAAACACTTTTGTTATTCACACAAGTAGGGGTTGATAAAACAATAGTTGATAGTTAATTATTTTGTTCGCATAAAATGATTTTTGTCAAGCTGAGGTTATAACTTAACAAATCGATGACATGTATTATTATTATTATTATTCACGTATGGGCCCTGGTGGACCACGCGAAGTACAATTAGAGGCGTTTGTTGTTGTTAGCCTTTCTTTGAGCCCATACTAATTTCATTCTTTCGCTATGAGCTTTTTTCCTTTCGTCAGACCAAGTTGTTCCAGTCTTCCTACATTTTTCTCTCTGGCCAACCTTCCAAACGTTAACCTTGTGTCTGAAACAACCTCTATCCTGAATTTCACTTTGTGTAATATTTGCTGATCTTAGGTCCTCTTTAATTGCCGCAATCCATTTAATTATTTCTACTTTAGCTCTACTCCTATTATCATAAAATTCGACTATTTGTCTAGTTAGCCTACTCGGATTCATGCGTTTGATGTGTCCGTAAAACTTAAGTCTTCTTTTTCTCATATCGCTATGTATATCTGTGTACTGTTTGATTTCTTGGTTTTCTCGAAGTCGGTATGTTGTGCTATTTATTTGTTTGGGGCCTAGGATTTTTCTTATGATTTTTCTTTCCTTCTTTTCAATGTCCTCGATGTCCCTCTTTCTATTCAAAATGAGCGTTTCTGCAGCATATAGATATTCTGGCTTAATAACCGTGTTGTAATGTCTCAGTTTTGTGTTTTTAGATAGGCATTTTTTGTTGTAAATATTTTGTGTAAGTCTCAATGCCGTTTCCATTTTTTGACATCTACCCTTATTGGCCGCTTTTTCCAACCCATGTATGGTGTATTATATGACATGTATTATATGAATATACTAATTAAATTAAAATTATTTTTTTATATACGTTAAAATGCCCCGTAAACGAGTGAGGAAAACTAACCGTGATGAAAACTATCCATTGAAAATCTACGAAACGGCATGTTAAGGAATTCTGGAATCTCAAGAGACAATAAGACGTGTTGATAAATTATTTCATCTTTCTTACACGACATTATGGCGGTAACTCATAAAATTTAAGAAAGGTGAAAATTTGAATGCTGGGTACCATCCTCACAAGGTCTTCACGGCTGAAGAAGAACGTTTATTAGTCCACTACTTCTTAACATTTGCTAAATTATATTATGGATTAACAATGATTAATATACATTATTCCTCACCATAGGATAATAATAATCAGGCTGGTAGTAATTGGTGTAAAAATACCATGAAAAGACATCCGGAGATATCTATTAGAGTTACGGGCACTACACGGGCAATGAGTTTTAATAAATTTAACTGCAAAAATAAAAAAAAGTATACTAGAGAAAATAAAGAAATAAATTTTATGATAAAAGTATAAGAAAATAAATAATATAATATATGTTCGTTACAAGTATATAATAACAGTATTAAGATATAATAAATAATACATTATTTATTTGTTTTTGTTTCTAATAGCTTTGGTTTAATTGACGGCGTGGATGTGCAATTATATACATGTTGACTTTTAATAATAAACTACTATATTATCTAAAGAAAAGTTTTTTTTCACCCCTACGTCGCGTCTAGTCTTCGTTTTTAAGAAGTAGTGGGATCGTATATTTTTTCATACCTTAATTGACTGCGATTTAAAAGTGAAATCAACTAGAATGAAATATCAGCTGAAATGGACGAATCAGCATCGAGACAAGAGTATGTCCCTATACAAAACCCTCAGTCATTGGCAATACCAAGTCAACCAATGACAATATCAAAACGACTGGTAGAACTTTTGTACGATGTCTAGAAGAGCGTCTGCAAGTGTGAAAAGAGTTTTTTGAACAGCTGTGCAATCGCAATCCATCTCAGTTTTACTAGCAAAAACTATCATAGGATTAATCTGCTTTCCATTGTCAGCAAAATATTTATAAAAATCATACAAGCACAACTATAAAAACAATGTGAAAAAATCAGCCAAGAACAAACAATGGCTGCACAGACAATTTTTTTTTCAATACGTCAACTGGTGAAAAAAAATCGAATATGGACAGCAAGCTACCATAGGCTTTAAATCAGTATTTAATTGTATTTATTAGCCTATATTACCAGGGGTGGCGGTTAATAATTCTTAATTTTTTTTTAAAAGATGGCGCTGGAAACAAGTGTCGATTCACAGCCTAATCTCTTATGTCATTTTATTGCTACGACAGTACCTTTCTAAACACCATTGATGTTTAAACGATTTCGAGTTAGCGTCATATCTTTTCGGGTGGTTTTATTGTCATCAAAATCAAAAGAAAAACGCGGCTGAAAGTGATCTTATACTTGCAGCGACAATACAGATGCATGTAGAAACTTGCAGTGACAATGTCCGAATGCAAAACGCTTGTGGGCGTTGGTTTAGACGATTCAAAAGTGGTGATTTCGACTTGAAAGACTAAAAACGCCCTGGTCAACCGAAAAAATTATTTGAATATGCAGAATTGCATGCATAGTTGATAGAGACGATAGGCAAACTCAACAACAAATGGCAAAACCATTTGTCACCGTCTGCATTCTATTGGAAAAATCCAGAAGAAAGAAAAATGGGTACAACATCAGCCGCATGACAGACATATGGAAAAACAACATTTTTGTACATCGGATGATCAAAACACCGAAAATCGGTTGGCCCAGGGCAACCATCAACATCGACCGCAAGACCGAGTCGCTTTGAAAATAAGACAATGCAGTGAATTTGGTAGGATCAGAAGGGTGTCGTGTACCATGAGTACTGAAACCAGGTGAACCAGTTTATATCGTTTCCGAGAGCGCAAACAAATCGATTTTGTGAAAGCGATCAGAGACACCATTTCTGCACTCGGTTGTGCCCTTTCCCACTATCACTTGTTTTCACTGATATCTCACGCACTTTCCATTTTCAAGAAGATTCCAATTCAAGACAATTTGCTGGAATCAGAATGTACGGTTTTTCTGGGAGAGCATCTACAATTTGCCAGAGAGATGGAAAAAATGGGCTGCTAGCGTTGGCGCATGTTTTGAATAAACCATTTTTTACCTTTATACCCAAATTAAACATGTCTTTTTTAAGAAAATATTCACTAGGCTACTACTAAAAATATATAATGGCTCAACCAGCAGTGTGCGACTTCACAATGAACTATCTGTAGAATTCATTATTGTAATAGGAGTCCGCCAAGGAGACATTGTTTCGCCACTTCTATACAATATTGTCATTGCCACCATTATGAAAAAAGTCTTCATCAATAAACACGGTGTTCAGTTTGACACCAACTATTTCATGTTTACTGACGACAGTGTCATTTTTGCGGATAGTGATACTCAAACCACTTTAATTCTTTATGATAATACTCACACCACTCAGTTTTATGGATTAAAAATAAACGTGGAAAAAAAAACAATGTTATGACCAGAGACATATCACAAGCCACTGTATACTTTGATCAGACCAAAATTGACCCAAAACAAGAAGTCAAACAGATCAATAGTACAGGAGAAGAAAAATACCAAGCTGAAGCCAAGAACAGAATTGGTCAAACAAGAGCTGCCTTTGCATCACTTAAATCGCCCCTCTAGAAGAAGGTTAACATCTCGAGAATAATACAATTCCGCTTTTCTGGGCATTGGTTTTGTCATTACTACTGTACGGATCAGAAACACGGACACGACCAAAGACGGATTTTAACCAACTTAAGATTTTTCAAATGAGATGTATTCGCCAAATGTTGGGCATATATCTTTGAAACCACTACCGAAATGTGACAATGTGGAATATGTGTGACCATCAGCCAACAGTAAAGAAGTGATGACTATGTATGCCAAATGAATGGTATGGTTATTTATGTCGCTTGGACACTACTCATCTTCCACACAAACTTTTCCTGATGATACAAGTTAAAGACTAAAAAGTTAAGGTTAAGGTTCGGCGCCTAACCATTCAAGAAGCTAAACACATTGCCATTAATCGTGTAGAATGGAAACGCACTATGAACAACATACGACCACTAGTCGTTGTACGACCAACCGTTGTACTTTGATTATCTTACAAAAAAGCCGGATAGAATACTTTTAACTGAAACGTGGATATATGATGAGGAGGTATCTATGTATAGCACTGAGGGTTTTCAGAGTCTCTCTACTGCAACTCTGATAATAGATCAGGTGGGCTAGCCATTTATGTTGGTGATTCACTGACATGCGAGATGCAAGATATTGGTATATCACCTAAAACTTTTGATCATAGTTCCATAAACATTCTAATAAGCAAAGTATGTTGCCATAGTTTAGGAATTAATAGGTATAATAAGTATAGTATAGAGTTGTTGAATAAGGAACTCATTTCAATATTAGACTTGGTTGATTGCAATAAGACCATCTTGATGGGAGATCTGAAGATCTGATGTTGATAAATACAGGTGCATTCATGTCAGAAAGGGGCTTTCTATACATTGGTAAATATAATATTACCGATTGCGGCAAAATAAATAAAAGAGAATGTGTGATCCGTTACTTCAGGTAGATTGGAATGACATTTACCGACATAGTTTGCTATTACAAAGCAAGTTGAGCAAGAACGGCAATACATAAAATGCGAGAGATCTTCTCTGCTACATACGGTGAAGTCATTTGAAGTCATTCCTGTTGATCACGATAATGTGAAGAATGTTATCAGCCAATTAAATGCAAGTAAGAGTACGGGATATGATGAGCTTGGAACTCAAATGCGAAAAAATATTAGAAATCAGATTGCCACACTGGTGACTTATATGTTTAATAAATCAATTTTAACAGGAGAACATCCCATTCAATTTAAAAAAGCTGAGTTATCGGCCTATTGCGATTTTACCAGTGATATCAAATTTTTGAAAATTTAATGGTACAGTTACTAATTACAAACAGTTAACTAATTACATGATTATTTTTGGATATTAGTAAGGCGTTTGATACTATGTCACATTATATTTTTTTTAGAAAAGCTGAAAGCATTAGAGAAAAGGGGAACTATCGGCAAGTGGTTCTATAGTTATTTATCTGGTAGAACTCAGATTGTTAAAGTGAATGGGCATAAATAAAAGCACAGAGAGGTCAGTTTTATGTGGAGTCCCTCAGGGTACTGTGTTAGGCCCAATACTATTTATAATTTATTTAAATGAACTTAGTTCCTTAAGAATAAATGGCAGCGCAGCGGATACAAAATTAAAAGTGCTGGAAAATATACAAAGCGACTTGAAAATATTGAAAAATTGGTTTGTTAATTTTGCACTTCAGAAAACCTGTCACTTTGATGACCCTATTAAATGACATCATTTAAACTGTAGAGATTTATCATGTGAATGTATAGAGGTGAAACGACTGTCAAGTATCTTAGTGTTACTTTGGATGAGCTATTTTCTTGGAAAGCTCATATACTTAATTTAAAGAAAAGGCTCTTTGTTGTGATGGCCCAATTTAGGAAAGCATCAGAGTGTATGTCATTTGACATATTAAGACATATATACTACGCTCCTGCCAATTCTATTTTAAAATAGGCAATTGTTGCCTGAGGTGGCTCATACAACAGCCACCTTGAGTCGATTGAGAGAATGCAAAAAATATTTCTAAGGATAATGTGCAGAAAACCAAGGGACCACCCGAGTAGAGAACTTTTTATTATGACGGGAATTCTTCCTTTGAAGTGTCAGTATTATGTGGCGATAGCTGTTCTCCTATACAAACATCTGGGCTCTCTGAGGTATACATATAAGCAACAAGTTCATCATGACACAAGAGCTGGTGGTGCGACTGTTCTAAACATTCCATTCACTAACAGACCTGGAGTGAGAAAGTCCTCTTTCGTCTTAACCCCCCGATTATTTAACCTTTGGCTGGAAACCATAAAAAATAACTTTGTAAAGAAGAATATTAATTATCTGGTATTTAAGCAAAATATAAAGAAACTGTGCGCGTCTCATTCAGGTCGGTGTTTGTCAGCATGGCTGAATTGATTTTATTTGTTCATGAGCCTTAATATATGGGGTGGGGTTGTGTCCTTTTCCATCCTTTTGTCCTGTTTCATGTAATGTGAATGCCTGTACTGAATGTTGAGACGGTTTTTTATTTAATTATTTATTTTTTTCTAAAATTTCTATTTTCTTTCTTGGGTTTGACCCACATACAAGCAGTGCTTTGTGGGTCGTAGGTTAGTATTTTTATTATATTAGCGTAAGATATATTATAGATTAAAACTATATCCATTAATGCTAAAATTCGCGTCAAAATGTTGCAAAACGAAAATAAAAAGCTCTAGAGTTAAAAAAAACCAAAGAAGATGATATGAATTTGGATAATGAATCACTGGGATAATCAATTTTTGATTACATGTTGCAAGGGTCTCTTTAAGTTTTTTTTTAAAAGAGTCAGCCCTTCCTTGGCGCATGGTGGGTGAAAAAACTTGCAGATTGTCTAAAAAACTGTTTAAAAATTCTAAATGTTATTGTTAATTTAAATACTCAAAACTAGTGTAGTTCCAACTAATACCAAGATCAATTCCAAAAAGTTTTCCGCCTCCTACAAACATAAATTGCTCCCTACCAACTGCACTAACCTAATCGACAACGTTCGGGGGCGACGATGCCAAATGGAAACAACTAAAGAGAAAAAAGCTCCTTTATCGGATATCTGACGCTTAATGAAGTGAAGACATTGATAAAAAGGATGTTTTAAAAGTTCGAAGTTCTTAATTCAATGCCATTAAACTGGCGACCAAAATGATCCGAGGTTGCCACACATTCAAAAAAGTATCAGTCAACACGGAAAATAATAATGTACGAAAAATAAATTTCAAGAGTCGATTCAACGCCTTTTATTAATAAAATTTATTTTTACAGTTTGTAGAACTCTGCAAAAGGAAGTAATTTTATCAAAAATCATTTATACAAAAGTTGCAAAATAAAGAAGTTATTAACCGTTACAAAATTTTAAAACAGACCTGACTTTTTGATATTCTCGACCACTGCGTTGTATAACTCGCAAGGACCATTTATATGAAAGTTGCAGAATAACAAAAACAAAAATGTTATATGTTACAAAAATTGTTCAAAATTGTCACCATTTGTTCGGTTAGCAAAAAATCTTGTTCGGCGTACCCATGCGTCACTACCCGCGCTCCAAAAATAAAATCCCGGCGTCCACGAATAACATCACAGTCTTTTTCGATCCTCTTTTGCAGTTCTCCCATATTATTTACTACTCCATCGTGATAAACTGTTTTTTTTTTAATAGTCCCACAAAAAAAAAATCGCAGGGCGTTAAATCCGGGGGCAGTGCAGGTTAAGAAATGAGTCCATTGTGCCCTATTCATCTGTTAGGAAATTCTTAATTTAAATGTTCGTGCGCTTCTCGACTCAAATGTGGCGGAGTTCCATCATGTAGAAACCGCATATTCTGTCTAACATTTGAAGTAACATCTTGTGATAAGTGAGGCAGATTGTTTTAAAGAAATTCTAAATAATTTTTACCTGTCGATCGATCTGGAAGAAGGAAAGGCCCAATAAGCATGCCATTTACTACGCCAGCCCAAACATTTACTAACTGAAAATCTGTGCTGAAAATGTGTTCTTTTCACAGCATGCGCATTTTCTACTCCCCAAACATGATTGTGGAAATTATTTACACCATTTCTTGTAAATGTAACCTCGTCGGTAGCCAAAATAAATTTGATAAAATTTTCATTATTGTTGTACTCATGTAAAAGCCACTGACAAAAATTGAACTTTTCTAGGATAATCTTCGGGTTGTAATGTTTGTTGATAATGATATAGATAAAAGTGTCCTTGTTGTATAGTCTTCCATACTGTACTATGACCAACTTGACCTTCTATTGAGCCAGAACTCATTGTCGGCTCGTTTTCGACAATTTCTAAACTTTCTTCCTCAATCTCTACCATTTCGCGCAGAGGAGGTCTTCCAGCATGACCTCCTTGTTGTGCCTTTAAGTACCCTATGTCACGAAGTCTTGTAACTAAATTTACAAACATCCGCGCACACTTTTGCGCATACAAATCACATGCTGTAACTGCATTTTGTTGGTAGTCCCCGTAAGTTAATATTATGTCCACTAGTTCATTGTTTTCATAAACGTGTGGCATTTTAATCGCAGAAAATACACAAGAATTAAACATGCACTATCAAGAAATTATTACCACTGGTCAAATCGAATATCGCAGAAGAAAAAAAAAGATAAAAAAACTAGCCATAGCCAGTATCAGCAGTACACAAATGCTTCATGTGTTTACAATGCTGTGGTCGTCATCAGTCATCATCATATATAATAATATTTTAAATCAAGGAAATAACCAAAATTCTACAAGAAGTTTGGCAAACTGAACGGATTCCGGAAGATTGGAAAGATGCTCTAATCCATACACTACACAAGAAAGGAGATATAACGGATGTAAACAACTATAGAGGGATATCTCTTCTCCCAGTTTGTTACAAGATTCTATCTCAATGTCTACTAGACAGAACACAGGGACAGTTAGGACCTAAAATTGGTGAATATCAACCAGGTTTTCGACCGGGCAGATCCTGCCCTGAACAGATCCTGAATCTAAAATTGATCCTAAGATATCAAAAACTGTACAATAAAAATCTCATTTGTACATTTGTGGATTTCAAAAAAGCATATGATTCTATTGACGACGAATCTTTATTCCGAATCTTAAAAGAACAAGGATTAGATCTGAAAACTCTGGCAATTATTAAAGCAACATTAATTAACACAAGGTCAAAAGTTAAATTCATGGATGACATCTCAGAGCCCTTCGAAATTAAAACTGGAGTGAGACAAGGGGATGGACTCTCGCCACTCTTATTGAACTGTGTTCTAGAAAAAGCAATACATTAAACTGGGGAGAACCAACATCAAAATTGATTGTCTGGCGTTTGCTGATGATCTAGCAATTTTGGCTCAAGATATATTAACGGCACAGAAACAGATTGAAATCCTAAAAGAAATAGCAGAAAAGGTAGGACTCCAAATTTCCTTTGTAAAGACACAATACATGACCTGCAACAGACTAAGAACACTATTTCTAAAAACAAAATATGATAACATCAGACGAGTCTCTGGAATCTGGACTCTGGACGAGTCATGGAAAATGGGTTGGAAAAAGCGGCCAATAAGGGTAGATGTCAAAAAATGGAAACGGCATTGAGACTTACACAAAACATTTACAATAAAAAATGTCTATCTAAAAACACAAATCTGAGACATTACAACACTGTTATTAAGCCAGAATGTCTATATGGGGCAGAAACGCCCATTTTGAATAGAAAGAAAGACATCGAGGATATTGAAAAGAAGGAAAGGAAAATAATAAGAAAAATCTTAGGCCCCAAAGAAATAAATACAACATACCGACTTCGAGAAAACCAAGAAATTAAGCAATACACAGATATACATAGCGATATGAGAAAAAGAAGACTTAAGTTTTACGGACACATAAAACGGATGAATCCGAGTAGGTTAACTAGACAAATAGTCGAATTTTATGAAAATAGGAGTACAGCTAAAATAGAAATAATTAAATGGATTGCTGCAATTAAAGAGAACCTAAGATCAGCAAATATTACACAAAGTGAAATTCAGGATAGAGGCTATTTCAGACACAAAGTTGACGTTTGGAAGGTTGGCCAGAGAGAAAAATGTAGGAAGACTGGAACAACTTGGTCTGACGAAAAGAAAAAGCTCATAGCGAAAGAATGAAGGAAGGAAGGCGAACAACAACAAACGCCTCTAATTGTACTTCGCGTGGCCCACCAGGGCCCATACGTGAATAATAATAGTAACAATAATAATATTTTAAATAAGTACGAATTTTTCGAAATTGTTACTCCACCATTTAGGTCACTGGCGAATAGCTTTTTCTCACCATAGTACCACTCCTTATCAATATAAACAATCAGGAATAAACATTGTTGTTATTATTTCAGCACTTTACAACACATGTCTTGTTTTCAAGTATTAGAGCTCCTGACTGAAGATTTAGAAGATTCATATAGTTATTTATCCGAAATTAAGCTTTGTTAGAAACACAAAAAGAACCTCATTATGTTATGCCTTAGTAGTGAAATTGTCTTGTCTGGGTGGTGACATAATCCTGGTGAAACAATTCGTTTCGACTCCATAATTGAAAAAAGAGCCCCATCCCCTTTCATAATCATGAGCCTTTACACTACCATTACATACATTCTACTTGCGACTCATTATCAAAGTGATTGATCCATGTTTCATCCACGTTCACTAGTCCTTTAAAAGCTTAAATCTGTGTTGAGTACTGTCAAATTTTTCTTAGTGGTGATTTGTCTGATACGTGTTATTAGTGCAAATGCGTCTGATTTAGTGAAACAATGATAGACAAAAATCACGAAAAGTTCCTGATATTAGTCTTCTTCGTTAACGACAGAGAGAAATCTGATAGGATTGGAAAATCGTGCTTTACGAGTGTGGTTCGAAAATTTCTCGGTCAAAAAAAAACGGAATCGCACGATTTTTAGATACTTTTTATATTTTTCAACATAGTCGCCTTCCAATTAGGTACATTTAGACAAACGACGTTCCAATTTTTTAATACTTTTCCATAAAATGCCATTAGTCTAGCTTTTCGAAACAAGCGACTGTCTCGATCTTCATCCAATGAGCCATTTTTTCACGTTTGAAAGAGGGAAGTAGTCCTTAAAGTATAGAACATTGAGTTTTACGATAACTTGGGACGTGTTGACAGGCGCATTATCGTAGTGAAAGAGGACTTTCTTTTTCACTAGATATATTTAGCTTGAATACCACCCTTTGATTAAACTGGTAGTGAAGTCTAATATTCTCCTCTGACAGTGTTGCCTTTTGCCAGGTAGTCTATGAGCAGCACGTCACGAAAATCACAGCAATGACCTTTCATGAAGATTAAACCGTTTTTGCTCTTTTTAGGAAAATTTCAACTACTTCCACTTACTCAAACTTCATCTTGAGCTTATAATGACGGATCTATATTTTATCTCTTGCAGAATCACCGAGACAGAGGCCGAGAAATCTCAGCAGAATCGCGCTTAAATAAGCCTAACGGCTCTTGAGAATGTTTATTCGAATGCGCCTTTTATCGACGTGGCACCCATCGATCGGAAAACTTTGTCTACAATGTCACTATGCTGGCACACCTTCAGTAGACGTTACAATACAACACTATTGGATGTACGACTACGTTTAAATATAGCAGCTCCCTTTTTTACCACGCAGATCAGTCGTTTAAAATGGTGTTTAAGTCTTGTTGTATGTCCGTGGGGGTTAAAACCACGAAACAAGGTATTTTATAACATCTCATACTTTATACATTTATACATTTTTTTTAACTTTACACTACAACATTATTGGATGTACGACTGTGTTTAAATATAGCAGCCCCCTTTTTTTCACGAAGTTCAGTCTTTTAAAATAGTGTTTAACTCTTGTTGTATGTCCGTGGGGGTTAAAACCACGATACAACGTATTTTATAACATCTCATACTTTATACATTTATACATTTTTTTAACTTTACGCTACAACATTATTGGATGTACGACTATGTTTAAATATAGCAGCCCCCTTTTTTACCACGAAGATCCGTCTTTTAAAATAGTGTTTAACTCTTGTTGTATGTCCGTGGGGGTTAAATCTACGAAACAAGGTATTTTATAACAGTTCATACTTTATACATTTATATATTTTTTAGAAAATATCCTTAATAATAAATATTTTGATAAAACTTCTGTTTTATCAAAATATTTGCTTTATTTGATCTTCACAAAAACTGTACAACGAGGCATCTAACGAATAATACTTGATATTTATCATAGTCATTTGATAATACTTGCCCCATCTCTGTATCAGGCCGATAAATTTCCGAATGACTACCGAATTATGTTTTTTTCAATCAGCCTATTTTCCAGACTCAATGCCATTAGACTGGCACTCTTTCCTATTGATGCAACATGTTCACATTTTTATAATTGTAAATAAGTTCGGAAATGGGTGTATGAATGGATTACATTATAAGATGAGTTTTGTTCTAATGGTAAATTGTATGTTAGAAGAAGACATATTAATGAAGGATTGAATTCTCGTAATATCTTGGATACAATGAAGTGTGGTCGGGTAACACCAAAGTATGGGGCTGTTTTTCATATAAAGGGACAGGTCCAATATTTTGGATAAAAGAAAATATTACAAATAAAATTTACTTAGGAATAATAAAGATATTTATGCTGCCTTACTCTGAAGAGAATATGCGATTAGTGGGTCTAGCAACAAGACAATGATACCAAACATACGGCTCATGTGGTGAAGCAGTGGTTCGAGAGGAAAGATGTTAAAGTGGCTTTGACAGTCCCTGGATCTAATTCCAATCGAGAACATTTGGAAATAAGAAAATATTATAGAAATTCACACAGTTTGGTTTTCAATAGCTGTAGAAGCATGACGATATCTAATCGACTCCATACCTAGAAGATGTCAATCAGTAATTTAGAATAAGGACTATGCTACAAAGTACTAAGCTTCCCTAATTATATAGACTAAACAGTTTTAGAGAATTACACATTTTATAGTTTTATGATCTGCAATAAAAGTTACTTTTATTTTTGAGTATTTCATGTTTTACTCATATTTTTTGACGATTTTTTCTAAATATCTCTCTCTAAGTTCCATTCATTAAGGATTAAGGCCTCTTCAGCAACTCCAACCCTCGCAATCCAGATGTTTCCTCTGCCATTTGGGTCATAATGATGTCATCACCAGGCCATCGTATTTTAGTCTTCCTCGTGGACGTTTGCGATCAAGCGGTATCCAGTCCAAGATCGCCTGGTCGATCTTTCGTCCAATCGTATCGCTACATGGCCTGCCCACTTCCATTTCAATTCCTTTATTCTACTATGTCTATCTATCCCGTCTAGTAATGCCAAATATACATCTTTCCATTGCCCTCTGCGTTACAAGAAGTTTTTAAACCGACAGCGATGTGAGTGTTCAGGTTTCACTTCCGTATGTTATAACGGGCAGGACACACTGACCAAGGACTTTTCTTTTCAGGCAAAGTGGTAGTTTGATTATAAACACTATGTGCCTGCCAAATGCCTGGCAGCCACATTTAACGCGTCCACCTTCCTGGCGGTATCCTCTTCCACTGAATACCTCTGCCCAAGATATCATCTGCGAATCTAAGGTTTAAGTATGCATCATTGATCTTTATTCCACCCTGCTTCCAATCCAGATTAAGGAATACTTCTTCCGAACGCCCCTCTCTACATTTATTCTAACCTCAAGGCCATCAAGGTGGACTGTCGCTGTAGCTTCATCATATATCGATCCTAGTAGGTTTACACAGACTTTCTCTACACCTTGGTTAAGCAATGCATCCATTATAGCCTACTTTGGGATGGAATCAAATGCTTTTTCATAAACGATAAAATCCAAGCATAGTGACACAATGAATATATATTGTGTCTTACCTGATGTAGAACCTGGATATTATCTATCGTACTGAATCCTCTTCTGAATACTGCTTGTTTTCTTGATCGTGATAACGTGATATTATCTTGATGATAACTTTGTACACCACTGATTGAAGGTTTATTGGACGGTAGTTCTTTAAATCTTCCTGTGTTCCATTTTCATGCACTTTTGCATTTTACCATAATTCAGGTACTTTTTGTTCTTTGGGGCATTTTAAATATAATATTCCTAGTGTTTTATGTAAAGTCCGACCACCATCATCGAGTCCAAACTGGCTTTAATATTTGCTTATATATCTATAGGTTGCTGTGTTCTGATAGAGCAAAACTTTACAGTGAGTATATGTTTCTACATCTAATGTTCAAATCTTCCCTTTTCGTTTATATCCTTCGGACTTGACCTTCTCTGATATCTTTCTCTTTCTACACATGACGTAATGGCACAGTGGAAAGACATTCATATCATATGAAGGGACAATCGCAAAAACAGAGGACCATTTTCCAGAGTTTGACAAATTGTATTTTTTGGAAGACATAAAAAATGTTGAACAATCGTTGGGCTATTATACCGAGCTATAAGGAGACTACGTTGAAAAACAAAACGATAAAACAATCAAAGAAACGATATTTTAATTAAAAAGGATTTGACACTTTCCAGCAACACCAACACTTTCCAACAAAGTTCAGTGTCAAGTGTCATGACGATATGAACTGATCTGATTTAATTAAACTGTATTTTCTACTTTCGCTGTGTAATATAACCATTTTTATCTCTTACAGGCATTTTCATTCTTGACAATCCACCCTATCCGCCTGATCTGACTCCGTTTTCATTTATCGAAACTTAAAATGCTTATTAAAAGTATTGGTTACTTCTTTTTAATGTAGCATTGATATAAACTTAATTTACATCCAATGAACAAATCTGTTATTGTGAAAGTATTTGTTGTCTCTTTAGAATAATTTTAAAATATAAATACAAAATTTATATTCTACCGCTTTACAAAAGAATATAGATTCTTCTAAGCAAAGAACTGACAACAGAGCTCCGCAAAAACAACTTTTTTAATCAGTTGATTCCGGAGATTTGAACCCCCAGATAAGGAGCGATGTTAATGGAATTACTATCAGTGTTTTAATTTCGAGACTTTTTCCCGTTCAAAGGGGTTTAATTAAAAACTTTTTCGAAAAGTTTCCAGGGATTGGACGAGGAGTCGAAGAGAAGGAGGAGCAGGACCAGAAACAGAAGGAGGGGAGATGGAGACCGACGGTCCGGGACTTTTTATGCCCAACTTTCTAATTTCGACATCCGAAAGGATCGGGTTTTTTGCGATATCGGATCGTCGACGCTACAAGCCGCCGGATTACGGTTCCTCAAGCCCGCCGGCTGAAAAATCCTCCGCAGCAGAAAAGGCTTAAAGGGTTGCGAATAGGAGGGGTCAAGGGGAGCGAGATAAAACTTTTGCGGTCTTGCCTCGGAACGTTTAAAGACATTTTCGATGTTTTAAAATAAGGATTTTGTATGTAGCAATCCATTGTTACGAATTCTTGATTAGATTTCAGACCTGCCATAAATATCTAAGGTGTAACAATAAAACATACTGTTTGGCAAATAAAGTTATAATAGTATACGTAATTAGTACAATGACTCTATATATATATATATATATATATATATATATATATATATATATATATATATATATATATATATATATATATATATATATATATATATATATATATATATATAACAAAAAAGAGAAAATATAATATCAAAGTTAGTTAAAAAAATATTGTAAACAAAATATTTAATAAAAATTTCGAAAAAAGAACGTGAAAATGTGGTCATAAAAATAAGGCCATACAATTTATAAAGTATTAAATATTGTTTCTTCACGTTTTGCTATTAATTTATGGGCACGTTTAGTTTATTGCAAATAAACGTCTAATCTAAAACAACATTTAAAGTTTGCCCAAGAGTATTTAAATAAAAGTGGTGAAAAAGTCGTCTAAAAGCGACCCATTACATCGTCTACTGAAATTAAAAGTGAACAGGATTTAGAAATAAGTTCAAGAACAATTCGAAGAAGACTTCAGGCAAGTAACTTACACGGTAGAGCCGCCAGAAAGATCCCTTTGTTACCCGTCAAGAATCTAAAACAACATTTAAAGTTTGCCCAAGAGTATTTAAATAAAAGTGGTGAAAAAGTCGTCTAAAAGCGACCCATTACATCGTCTACTGAAATTAAAAGTGAACAGGATTTAGAAGTAAGTTCAAGAACAATTCGAAGAAGACTTCAGGCAAGTAACTTACACGGTAGAGCCGCCAGAAAGATCCCTTTGTTACCCGTCAAGAATCTAAAACAACCTTTAAAGTTTGCCCAAGAGTATTTAAATAAAAGTGGTGAAAAAGTCGTCTAAAAGCGACCCATTACATCGTCTACTGAAATTAAAAGTGAACAGGATTTAGAAATAAGTTCAAGAACAATTCGAAGAAGACTTCAGGCAAGTAACTTACACGGTAGAGCCGCCAGAAAGATCCCTTTGTTACCCGTCAAGAATCTAAAACAACATTTAAAGTTTGCCCAAGAGTATTTAAATAAAAGTGGTGAAAAAGTCGTCTAAAAGCGACCCATTACATCCTCTACTGAAATTAAAAGTGAATAGGATTTAGAAATAAGTTCAAGAACAATTCGAAGAAGACTTCAGGCAAGTAACTTACACGGTAGAGCCGCCAGAAAGATCCCTTTGTTACCCGTCAAGAATCTAAAACAACATTTAAAGTTTGCCCAAAAGTATTTAAATAAAAGTGGTGAAAAAGTCGTCTAAAAGCGACCCATTACATCGTCCACTAAAATTAAAAGTGAACAGGATTTAGAAATAAGTTCAAGAACAATTCGAAGAAGACTTCAGGCAAGTAACTTACACGGTAGAGCCGCCAGAAAGATCCCTTTGTTACCCGTCAAGAATCTAAAACAACATTTAAAGTTTGCCCAAGAGTATTTAAATAAAAGTGGTGAAAAAGTCGTCTAAAAGCGACCCATTACATCGTCTACTGAAATTAAAAGTGAACAGGATTTAGAAATAAGTTCAAGAACAATTCGAAGAAGACTTCAGGCAAGTAACTTACACGGTAGAGACGCCAGAAAGATCCCTTTGTTACCCGTCAAGACTCTAAAACAACATTTAAAGTTTGCCCAAGAGTATTTAAATAAAAGTGGTGAACATGGAATCAAAAAACGGAGCAATAATTTATTAATTGTTAAATAGTATGTGGCTCTATTTTTATGACAATATTTTCATGTTCTTTTTTCTACATTTTTGATAAATATTATGTTTATAGTATTTTTTAAAACTAAGTTTGATATTATCTTTTCCCTTTTTTTGTTATATATTTATATTATACAGTTATTCTACTAATTAAGTATGTTCTACTAAAAAGTATCTTTTATTGTAACTGCTCTATTTCTATGACCACCAGTGTATATAAATTTTGAAACATTTTGGTCTGTGAACAAGTTATGTTGAATCGATTGAAATACTAATGCCAAAGACTAATGTCCAGACACACAAAATGAGCAAATTAGTGAAGTTAGTAAAACATTTTATGGCATGAATTCATACCGTTAGAAACAGGATAAACCAGAGATTTTTTTTAAAGAATTCGAACACCATGATCGCTTTTAGTTTTTTTTAATATGCAATTCAAAATTGAGCTTTAAATTTATTTTTACTTCTTCCAAAAACTTTGCGAGTCTATAAAAAAAGTAGATATCGCTTGCATCTAATTTTGATTTTCATAGAATCCTACAACATTACACATTAAAATAAAAAAAATAATTTGCAGGCTATACCAATAACTTTTTTTAAATTCAAGTTTCAATGCTGACTTTTGGAATTTTTCAAATAAAGAATTAAATAATTAACATAAAAAAAACCTGTGGGCCCAATAATGTTTTATGGAGGTTGAGGAAATAGCAAAAAACCACTCCTATCGGCCATTTTAATTTGGCAAACGATGCACCAAACACCCTATATAAGAGAAATATAATTTTTCTGTTATTTTTTTACAATTTAAAAATATGTCTGTATCAATTTATTAAATTAAAAAGAAAAGTGGGGAAGAGAGCTAAGATTAAATTTTTAAAAAAGGGGGGAAGTAATTTCTAAAAAAAAACTACATAAACTTAGTATAAAGTCAATTTCAAGTAAAACTATTTTTCACCAAAGATAATAAACCAAAGATCTAATAAACCCATATGAATGTTTTAAAAGTTTTTATTGAAAAAATATGTTATATACAAATATCTTTGATACATTGCGGATTTTTAAGGCTCTTGTTTACCTTCTGATTTATTGTGTTTACAATTTAGCAGGACAAATAAATCAAAAAACACTAAGCCGCAACCCTTGAACATTTTTATGTAAAAAGTTTAGCGGCTATACAGGTAAATATATACGGGAACAAGACTGGGTTCAAATTGCATTAAACCAGTGGCGTATGAAAAATAACAATATCTTTTCTTTATTAAACCGTATGGCAACTTTTGGGAAAATCAAAAGAACTCTTACATGTTTATAAATAAATAAATTCAGTTTAAAAGCTCAGGCGTGAAAAAAAGTCGGCTCTGAATATTGACCAGCCCATTAAACTGGGGAGAACCAACATCAAAATTGATTGTCTGACATTTGCTGATGATCTAGCAATTTTAGCTCAAGATGTATTAACGGCACAGAAACAGATTGAAATCCTAAAAGATACAGCAGAAAAGGTAGGACTCCAAATTTCCTTTGAAAAGACACAATACATGACCTGCAACAGACTAAGAACACCATTTCTAAAAACAAAATATGGTAACATCAGACGAGTCTCTCAATTCAAATATATGGGTGAAATAATCATGGAAAATGGGTTGGAAAAAGCGGCCAATAAGGGTAGATGTCAAAAAATGGAAACGGCATTGAGACTTACACAAAATATTTATAACAAAAAATGCCTATCTAAAAACACAAAACTGAGACATTATAACACAGTTATTAAGCCAGAATGTCTATATGGGGCAGAAACGCTCATTTTGAATAGAAAGAGAGACATCGAGGACATTGAAAAGAAGGAAAGAAAAATCATAAGAAAAATCCTAGGCCCCAAACAAATAAATAGCACAACATACCGACTTCGAGAAAACCAAGAAATCAAACAATACACAGATATACATAGCGATATGAGAAAAATAAGGCTTAAGTTTTACGGACACATCAAACTGATGAATCCGAGTAGGCTAACTAGACAAATAGTCGAATTTTATGAAAATAGGAGTAGAGCTAAAGTAGAAATAATTAAATGGATTGCTGCAATTAAAGAGGGCCTAAGATCAGCAAATATTACACAAAGTGAAATTCAGGATAGAGGACGTTTCAAACACAAGGTTAACGACTGGAAGGTTGGCCAGAGAGAAAAATATAGGAAGACTGGAACAACTTGGTGTGACGAAAGGAAAAAAAGCTCATAGCGAAAGAATGAAATTAGTATGGGCGCAAAGGAAGGCTAACAACAACAAACGGCTCTAATTGTACTTCGCAAACGTGAATAATAATAATAATAATAAATTCAGTTTATGTATTAATAACTTAATAACCGGTTGATAAAAAAGTGTATTATTGGGATCACATATAAGTTGATTCCGATTATTGTTAAATGTAGGTTTCTGTCGATTCGTTCCTGCTTTATCAACGTTATTGTGGAGCTTGAATGAGCATTTCAAAAGACCAATATGATCGAAAAAATGACTGGATGATAGAAAAATCTCAGATTTACTAAGAAGTCGTAATTAATAATGCGATAGCGAACAGATATAGTAAAAAAAGGTGATGAGGCCAAACAAAATTATTTACAGTTACTTTCTGGTCATAGACTAGCAGTTTTCGAGCGTAATTTTAATGTTCGTGAGGTTGTGATTTATTAAGGAGAGCCCTTTTTTACCGATTTTATTACCGTACACTATATTATATTTTTCTTGCTATATCTGTTCGCCGGCCCGACTATAATATAGATCATTTAATATATTGTAACTTAACAGCCTTCGCCATTAAGTCAACAAATACTCAACTAATTCTGGGATTGTTCCAAAAATTCATTCATAAATTTTTAACAGGAAATAAGAAGTTTTTTACAGTGAAAATTTCCTAGATTAATGTTTGGTCACTTTGTTGAATAATATTTTGCAATTTCAGGCAAGTTATGATGGAAGAAGTAGCGTTGTTATAGATATTTCAATTCCTAGGAATTAAAATATTATTTCCAATCTATCGTTCGTTTCATCTGGATTTAAAATACCTCCCAATAAATAAATCAGCTATAGTTCACTTCTGCAATGTTCGTCATTGCAACAGACTCTAGACATCATTTATTACAACTTCAATATCTCGACCTCAACAATTAGTCCTTCCTCAACTTAATAAGCATCACTTTTGACTATTGCCTCTCCTGGAAACATCAAATTAATTCCCTTAAAGTCGTCTTCTGATCCACATATTCTGCAACGTGCTCAGTACCTTTCCCAATCATCCATTTCCCATATACAGCAATCAATTATTCAGCTCCTAAACTGTATTATGGTTTTTTTGATTTACATTCTCTTGAGAGGCCCTGCTTGAAAAGTACCTGACCTCTCTAGAACCTTTGAAACTTAGGAAAAACAAATTTCTTCTTAAAACTACAGCTCAAGCTAGCTTATAACTTAATTCATTTGTTAAGGAGATTCTCTTTAAATCTCTAAGACTGACCATATCTTTGACTCCAGCCCTAAGGGTCCTCTTAGCAATTGAATTGTTCTTGAAATACCTTTACACCCACAAAAATTAACAATTTGGTGTGGTTTATAGTTTGGAGGTGTAATTGGATGATACTTATTTGAAAACGAAGATGGAAATAGAGTTTCTGTCAATGGAGAACGCTACAGAAATACGATAATTGGTTTTTTCTCGCTTGAATTGGATGATTTTGATCTGGAAGACATGTGGTTTCAACAAGATGGTGCAACATTCCATACATCTCGTGACATAATGAATTTATTGAGAGAAAAGTTCAATGACCATGTAATCTCAAGAAATACCGATGTAACCTGGCCACCAAGATCCAACGATATAACTCCATTGGACTTTTTTCTCTGGGGTTATGTAAAATCATTGGTTTACCATTACTTTATGCTTGATGCTTTGCAAAAAGCTTTGATGATTTTTACAAGTTTGTCTTCCTCAGGGTCTTTAAATTTTTTATTTAAAATAATTGAATGACTTGTTCGGTGCTTTGTGATAGTTTATTTTTAAATAACATAAAATATATCTTTTTTACTTTGTCATCCATCACTTATTTTATTTTTAATTTTCTGGGACTATAGTTTCGTAACCAGTGTTACATTATCAAACATGACTTTAAAACAGAAAGTTAGAGTGAAACTACACTCATCGGAAAAAGGCTTGCACCCCCCTTTTTATTTTTGTTTTGGTACGAAAATAAATTTCAAAAGAAACTTTAAAGGATTAGTGGATGCGTGTTAGAGAAAAAAATTGAGTAATTTTGTTTTTGTTCTTGGTTTTTATAAATATTAAAAGAAATGTACGTATCTAAAAATAAAGTAAAATACATTCTCAAAAAAGAAGCTAAATTAATGTAAATATTGTTCAACTAATAGGCAGTATTACCTCCCCTACTTCTTATCAATATGTAAACTCTTCTACGCATGCCAATAACTAGACTATTAATAGTGACTTGTGATAACTTGGTCCATTTCTCTTGAGCGGCTAAAATCGGCTCCAGGCGATTTCTTGGCGGATTTTTCCTACCGTTAATGGCTCTAGAAAGGTAATCCCAAATATGTTCGATTGGATGCATATCCAGTGATAAAGGCAGCCAATCTAATCTGTTAATAGCAGCTTCATTTAAGCCATCTGGACGATCCCTAGCCTTATGCGGGCGGGCGTTATCATTCTTAAAGATAAAATTGTTACCAATTTCTTGCTGTAATGGATAAATAACAGGTCTGATGATGTTCCAAGTAATAATGTGCGTTCATTGTTTGTGGGACGCGAATGGGCCCTATTCCTCCATTGTAAAATATTCCTCCCCAAGACATTTCGCTACCGCCCTGATATGCAGCTACTTCAATAGCTGTATTAAGGCGATGCTGTCTTCCTACCTCCCTCCAACATCTGACGATAATCATCACTGATTCAATCAATTCTTGTTTCATCAGTAAAAACGACGTTTCTCCATTGAGACAATAACCAGGCTTGATGCTATCTGGCCCATTGAAAACGTATTTGCCTTTGCTGGTAACTTAACAGGGGAACTCTAGTTGTGCGCCTGCGATGCGGTCCAATGTTGAAAAGCCTTCTGGAAACCGTACGACTTGATATAGCACAATTGTACGTCCATTGGAACTGAAATTGTATCGCTCTAATCGGTACTGAGCGGTTTATTCGTGCATATTGTAACCTTTCTTTCCTTCCCTTCTTCAGCCACATTTGGGTAGTGAGGCAGTAAACATCACCAGTTTCTTCGAATTTTCGAATTGTTCTGCTAACAATACTCCGAACAATATTTAAACGAGTACCAATATAGCAAACAAGTACAAGGCAAATATTCGGGCTCTATTAAACGCAGATATTTCAACCCCAGGTATTTTTATTGCTTTACTGTACGATTAACACAAATAAACTGATGTAGTAAAACATCACATTAATAAAAAATCCAAAGATATTTTTGGCAGGTTTATGTTAAATAATTTTTCTGATAAATAAATTCCTTAGCTCTTATTGCGCTTAGACACCATATTGAGATTTACTTACTTTTTAGATAAATAGGAGTGGTGCAAGATTTTTGCCGATGAGTTTATATAGTCACACAATGTTTCATTTCTTCATTTCTTTATGTATGAGATTGATTTTGTTATCCGAAAGTCAAAGAAGAGAAACTTCTAAGAGTTTCTCGAATACCAAACCTAACCAACATTCATAATTTCGTTGAGGTTATGAGAAGACGTTATTGTGCGCCACTGGTTCCAACCTGAGTTTTCCACCTCACCGTTGCTTTATTAACGTTTTATATTATGGAATTTACATGTATTTCGAAAAGTTTTTAATGCGCGTAGCGTCCCGAACTTTTTAATATCGCGTCGGGGTTGGTTCGCTTGTTGACCTGACGCCATATTAATTCCTCTCTGAAACATGGCGCCAACGGTTTTTGCAAGCCCAACTTTCGCGAAATTAACTTTTTATTAGTCGACGCCCGAGGGTTATGCGTTTCTTTTTTCATTCTGTCCTTTTTGCCCTCGCTCGCCGATGTCTTTCATCCCAATCGATCATAAATGCATTGAACTGAAAGTTGAAGGTAATGAGTTAATCAAAGTGTTATAAAATTTTTCGAGGAAATGGATGATCAATTTCCTCCGCCGTTTTGATCGTTCTTTTGAATTTAGCCCTAGCTTGCGTAAACGTTTAGAGACGGTTTGCGGTCTTAGTTCGAATTCTTGTCCAAGTTCCAGCTGTATATGAGAAGGATTTTCTTTCAGCAATGCTTCCAATTCAACATCCACTTCTTTTTGGTTGTCCCGAACGTTCTGCATCAATTAAGACAAAATATCCAGTTCGAAATTGCCAGAAACACTTCTTACAAGTACAGTACGAAATAGCATTATCTCTCAAAGATGCAAATTATGCAAAATTATACCCTAAGCTTCTTCAGTAATTTTTTCAAATGAACGACAAAAAGGCAGGGTCTCAAATGTTGTTTTTCGAATAGCATCACGCCTAGAACAGATTTTTCAGGTTATATTCATAGTAGTCTCGTCTATTACACATCACTTTGAAGCTTAAAGAGGGCGCTTTAAAATAACTATATGGCGGGAAAAATCTAGGATTCTAGAATTAAATTTGCATTGACTTTGACATACTGCGTATATGTCGGAAAAACAAAACTTTGTTGAGAAGAAAACCACTATCGCTATCTATTGAAACAATATATAATCTGAAAGATGTAGAGGAACGCGGGGCGCATCGTTACACGACGATATGTCATAAACAGTAACACCAAAACGATATTTCATAATTTGCGAATTTTTGAGACTTACAACTTGTATGTTTTTTTATTTACATTCTGTCAAAAAGACTACCGGGAATTGACCGTTTGAAAAGCCCGGTTAAAGGGACTGTCAAAATTCTTTTTATAGCTAAGTTGGCACAACTGTCCTCTATACTGACTCGAAGTTTGAAAGTCATCTGTCATTTAGTTTGTTTACAGTGCTCAATGTTGTCAGTTCATATCAAGTGTATTTTGCGATTTTTACAATGGATAAACACATCGAACAAAGACTTTGTTGCAGTTGAGTTGCAGAAGGCTTACGGTGAATCGACTTTATCAAAAATACATGCATATGAGTGGTACAGTGTACAGTCATTTAAGTTTGAGAGAGATAGCCGCTGATCTTACTGTGTCTCACTAATCAATTCGTACCATATTAAGCGATTAGTTGGGCATGAAGCGCGTTGCCGTTCGACTAGTGCAGGAAGACCTGAACGTTCATCAGAAACTCAATCGCGTAAAGGTCGCTGAAGACATTCTAGAACGAGTCTATTCCGATTCTACATTTATAAAAAGCATTGTAACTGGTGATGAGACATGGGTATACGAGTTTGACATGCAAACCAGCCAATAAGCTTTGGAATGGCACCTTCCAACTGAGCCGAAACCGAAAAAAACACGTCAAAATCGGTCAAAAGTTAAGGTGAAAAAGTAAGGTTGACTGTTTTCTTTGATTATCGCGGTGTTGTGCACTCGGAATTCTTGCCAGAAAGTCTGACGGTAAATAAAGACTATTATCTGAGCGTTATGCGGCGTTTAAGAGAGCAAATTCATCAAACACGGTCAGATTTGTGGAAAGAAAACTTTTGGGTTTTGCAACACGACGACACACTCACAAGGCTATGATTGTGAACGAATTTCTGGCCAAAAACTCAACAAACACCATCGAACAACCACCGTATTCACCTAATATAGCTCCAGTCGACTTCTTTCTATTTCTAAAACCCAAATTACCACTTCGAGACATCCGTTTTCAGTCGATAGAAGACATAAAAGAAGAACTAAAATCGATTTCGGAAAATGCGTTGAAATGGATATGTAAGAAATCCAGTGTGCTGAATCGTTTAAAATATCAAAATAATCGATACTACCACTGATTTCGATATATGGAAATACAAAACGTACTAAGTCCTCCATTTAGTGACGGCCAAACAGTTTTAAGTCTATTTTAATCAATGAAATGCTGATGATGAAATGCGGTGCTGTTGTTTCTGTTTTATTATAAATGTTAAGATGTATTTTAATTCTTAATAGTTTAATTTTAATAGTATAATTATAATTAAGTTGTTATTTTGTTTATATTGATTACTCCAAAACAACAATATGGTACTTGGTAAAAAAATGGTTAATACGGTATTGGCCTAGCTTAAACAAGATACACCAGATACAATTATTGAAACTACTACTGCTTCAACATCCCGTAAATACTAAAAATTTTAACAAGATATTAAAAATTTCAATCAATAGGTTGTTTTTACTAACCGTTTTCTAGAAATAAATTTCTTATTCGGACTATACTTTGTTATGATTGATGCAGCATTTATTTTAATGTTAAGAGCACCTTAGGTAAGTAGGCAAAATTTAATTCAACATAATGAATTTTTGAAATTAAAACTTCTTGCTCAAAATGTTTTAGTTTGTTTTGTTTTAGAAAGTTTTGGAGAAAACAGCTGAATTTATTTTGGTTGACCCTGAAGGGTATAACGACACTGATTCAATTGCTAAATAAATATGAAACGTCATGGAATTTAACCAGCAGTGGCAAGATTTTGGTTTTATACTCCTCAGCAGATGACTCATCTGAAGAAGAGTCGAGAATTAATAATAAACCAAAAATCTCCTGGAAGAAAAATTCTAGGAAGCATGCAAATCTTGCTTCAGGTAAAATTATACAAGCTCGTGGTTTAAAACCACCTTGCTCTGAACGATGCGGTCTGAAATGCTTTACCATTCTGGAAAACTCTCGAGAGTTAAATTTTGATGATTTCTGGAATGAAAAAACAGACTGGAATTGGAAGCGGCAGTTCTTGTCAAACTCTAATATGGTGTGGCTTCAACTGCGAAAGGAAAGTTACTCATTCTACTTCAAAACTTTCTTTACAGAAGAATCGTTCAAGAAAGATCACTAAAAAGCAATAAAAGGCAGAATTAGTTCCGCCGCCTGGAGTGATGCCTCTCATCAGTAGTTCACTTAGGCCAATCAGCAGTAAAAAACAGAGAGACATACTAAAGTTGATAAAATGAATCCCTTTAGGATATCATGATTTTTATAAAAATTGAAGGTAGAACAAAATAACAATATAACAAGAAAACACAAAGAAACGAAAGAGAATAGATGACGATAATAAAATTATGTCAGTTGAGTAAATTTGGTACATTATAAAGAATGATACCGCAGAACATATAATTTTTTCTTTCACAATATTTTTATGTTTCTAAGGTTTTTATACTAAAGTTATTGAAAATTATAACAAAAATTATTCCATTAACAAACTTTTATTACAAAAATATTTTTCACAATACACCATATTAGCATCTCTATAGATAATTTTATCTCAAAATTAAATAATCGATTTCCTTCCATCAAATTTACATTTGAAATTGAAAACAATGGCAGATTACCATTTCTAGATGTAATGATTATTAAAAATAAGGATAATTGTCTAGAGTTTGACATATATAGAAAAAATACCACTACACTTAGATATATTCCTAACGATTCTTATCATTGTACTGGTCATAAAATGGCTAGTTTCAATTTCTTAATACATAGACTACTCAATTTTCCGCTTAATAACGAAAGATATGAAATAGAGAGGAATTATGTTAGGAATGTAGCCGAGTGTAATGGATTTGCTCCCTCGTTAGTTGATAAGATAATTAGAAAACATAGATATAAGGTTTTAGTTCGTGAAAACTCGACTTTTCAATTGGAAAGAGACACCTCAAGATTTGTTTCATTAACTTTTCATCGTAATTTATGAAATTTCTTGTAAGGATTGCGATCAAAGGTATGTTGGGCAAATGAGAAGATCAATCGGAACAAGATTCAAAGAACACATAGCTCAATTAAGATACAATGGGCCCGATAAATCTTTTGTTGCTCAACATATTTTTGAGAATTATCATTGCATAGATATCAATAATTTAAGATTAATAAAACATGTAACAAACAATAGACAATTAGACGCTTATGAGAGTATAAAAATAAGTAAATGTACCAGTAGTATGAACAGATACAACGGTCCTATTCCTTCGAGTTCTCTGTTCCTACTGCTCTAGGTCCTCACTTGCTATTGGTCGCTTGATTAGCATTGTCGCCCCGTCCACAATGTTAAGCGAGCATTATATAAAGTAAGGAGTTTTTAGAGTAAGAATTTAGTTTTAATCATCTGCTGATGATGCTAACATGGTTAGCAAAACGTGCGTCCAGAATATAAAAATAGTGTTTTGGTGTATTGTGAAAAAATTTTTGTAATAAAAGTTTGTTAGTGTAACGCCAAAGGTTGCAAACCCGCAGTGTAATGATTCCATTTTTCTGATTTTATTGAATGCCTTTATTAAATCTCCACAGAGTGGTTTATTTTTTAGTGAAAAACTCGAACAGTAAGGACCAGAAGATACTAAGTCCCAACTTCGGTCCTAAAGTCCTAGACATCCGAATAAATCGAGTATTATTAAAATAATATTAGGCTTAGCAAATTATCAAGTAGCATTTTATATTAGCATATACAATAACTTAAAATTAAGGGTTTAATTTCAAAAAAAATCACCAAAAGTAAGTTTTTTTTTTTTTAAATTTTTTTGATAAAATGGACTTTTTGGACTTGGTGCTGGTACCGAGTGAATAGAGTTAATATAAACCTTTACATTGATTCCCAAAAAAAACACATAGAAAGTGACGTAGTGACGTAGTGACATAGAACGAAATGAAAAAGAAATACCATGTAAAAGTTTTTGTATTTTAATTATATTTTGTATACTTGTTTCTAGTGACCTTAGAAATGATAAAAATTTGAGTCATAACAACGAAGCACTTGTTCTTATAAAAAAGATTTTGGCACTGTCACTTTTTCCTTACAGATCATTTGATTCACCTTTACGACTTGACAGTGATTTGTTTTACCGCAATTTAATTTCTTTAAAAAAGTTATCATGCCTAGAATGCGAAGACGTGCAAATTTTCGCCAGGTGACACAATTTGAGAGGTGCCGCAGTGTAGGTCTAGGAAAGGCCGGATTATCTTTTCGGGAAATTGGAAGATAAATGAATAGGACTGTTCACAAACTGTTGAGAGCGTGGACCGAGGAAGGTCAGTAATAACGAGCTATAGGAACAGAACGCCGTCCAGCCACGCCAGCCGTCTTCAGTTTTTGGCCACAAGAGACCGTATTTCAACTTCAAGGTCAATTGCGAACCAGTGGTATGAAGAGCATGGAAGGCGCTTTTGGGCTCATTTCTTAGAGACCATATAGGGCTTTAACATTACCATCAAATTTTTTCCATCACAGATAGTGTATTATGGTTTGGGGTGCCATCGCTCCACCCATTGATCCACCCATTATTGATTGTAGCTCTCTAACTCGTAGTAATTAAATCTTCAATTTTAATCAGTTGTGCTGTTTAACAATAACAATAAATCTATACAATAGTTTTTGAAATGTTATCATTATTTATTGGTGTTTTCCATGTCATTTAGTGTATTTGAAAATGACGCTTCAGTATGGAATTTAAATGTAATGATTTGAGACCGATCTTGTTAATAAAGATAAGTGAATAAATCGTTACAATGATAATAATTAAAACACTTGGTATTTGTTTCACAATATATTCAAGATATTCTCTAACATGTTTCAGCCTCGCGACCATTCTCAAAGAGAGTTATGTATAAACTCCAACAACAAATACCAAGTGTTTTAATTATTATCATTGTTACTATGTTTCACCAAGAGCCAACCGCGCAATCAATCAAAACTATTGTTAATGAAATCGTTACATTTCAATTTATGAAAATATCTATATTGCTAAATTATTTATAAATTAATTTCAATTATTTTTGGTGAGTACATTAGATTGTTTCCTTTTTGGATGTTGTATGGCAACAAAGCGTCAGTACGAAGTAAACTCAATGATAAAATTAAAGTTAGTAAAATTTATATTTTTATAAAACGAGTTATAGTGTACGACTATGATAAGCCCTGGCCCAAGGGGGATAAAAATCCGTTTCCTAATAATAACACAACCTTGCCTTGATGTAAATTAAGACGTACGACGTGTATAAATGGAGTAAGAAGATTGATTTTTTACATTAGATGTTTCGTTTAATAATCTCTTGGAGGTTAAACATACGCAAAAACCAGTTCGTTATTAATAGACATTTTGCCAAAAAACATAGTTTGATAGCTTTAAATATGTCGAATTAAGTACCAGAAAAGACGTTGTGCGGGGAAGTTTAATAACCTTTTTCATTTGAAAAGAAAAACGGCTTCTGAAAGTTTTCGATTGTTGGTTGAATCTAGTGGTGAACATACTCTAACGCAAAAAAACTTGTGAACGATAGTTCAAACGCTTTAAAAGTGGCGATTTTGATATAAAAGACAACGAATGTCCAAGAAAATGGAAAAAGTTTAAAGATCCAGATTTGCAAGCATTATTGGATGAAGACTACCATTTTCGAACTGGAAAAGGCCTAAAAGGAAGGTAAATGGATTCAATATGAATTGAAGGAAAGAAACATTGACAGGCTTGCGCCTTTCTTGTGAACCACTTGTGAAATGTTGCCACTTGTGAATAACCCAAAGCGCAAAAAAAAATGGGTAAACCCAAGCGAGCCTGCAATATCACAACCAGCGTGCAGTATACATGGACAGAAGACTTTACTGTGTATTTGGTGGGATAATAAAATAGCTGTGTATTAGACACTACTGAAATCTGGTGAAACGATCACTGGAGATCGATACCGATAACAATTGATAAAACTGAACCGAGCATTGAAGGAAAAACGACCAGAATATGCCATTGAAACGATACAATCAGTTTTCAAGATAACAGTGGTCGACCCCACGTTGCAAAATTTATAAAAAAGTATTTGCAAAACGTTAAACAGGCCTCACCTACCGTATTCACCGCACTCCTTCGGACTATCAGTTATATCTGTCGATGCAGCACGGACTTGGTTGGCCTCAAAAAACTTCTCAACACAAAAAAGTTGTTTTGACGACGATCCATTTTTTGACAGAATGATGGGAAAAGTACTAGCTAACAATGGCCCATACTTTGATTATTAAGGTAGTTTAATTTTTTAAAAAATCGACATTATTAACCGAAACACCTATTGATTTTGTCATTTAATAGAAATTATAATTCTACATTGTCTCGTTCAAAGTAGTCGCCGCACAGTACTGGAAACGATTTGTCCACCTTTCATAGCAATTAAAGGACTAAGATACTGGACTTCAAAGTCCCAAACTGGTGACCTTCGAGGTGAACTTATTTGTAATTTTGGGAACAGGAAAAAGCCACCAGGATTCGTGAATTGACGATCAGAATGCACAAGATGCCAGATCATTTTTATTACTTCTTAGAGTTGAAGGCCTTCCGGTACGAGGTCTGAGTATGCCTTAAACCACCTGAAAACATCGACTCTTGACAAGATACTGTTTCCACAGGACTGGTCGCAGGGTGTCCGAAACTCATTTTTTTCATTCACTCATTCGCCGTTTAACGAATTGAATTGCTACGGACCACCAAGTAACTCTAAGGAGTTCAAATTCGTACTAAAGACGCATCAGCTGTTGATCTGCCCTTCCGCCAAAGAGGACGCCAACAGTGCTGCCAGATCGACCGGTACTCTACCAGTCTCATTACTTATTACTGGCGTCGTAAAAATAATTTTACTGATAAAGCAAAAAATTGATCCAATCTCGTAATGATCAGCCACGTATCTATCCAACTTCCTCCTCTTTCCCGTCTCCTCCGAATCCCCACTTTAAACCCGAGGATTATAACGCTAAGTTGATTTATTCAGCTAATATAGTCTAAAAGTTATCGCACACCCTCTGCTATATCAAATTAATGCTTGCTTACTAGCTGTGTCGTCATAATTGGATAACCCTCGGTTAACTTCCAGATTACTCTTCGAGTTAGCGTCGGATTTCTACTGATAGGAAGTAGAGTAGGGGAAAAGGACGATCGAAGGAAGAAGGAAGTAAAAGGGGAAACGGGGGGGTTTTCGTGTTAATGACTGACAACGCATGATCGTCGATGGTTAAGTTTTTTGTTTGGTATATTTTTAATGTGTTTTTTTTTTTGTTACGTACGACTCGTAACATTAAATTGTCACGCGAACCGTTTCCTGCCTGGGGCGGAGCGCCGCCATATTTTCCTATCGAGATAAACCCTTTGTTCCGCCTCGAGGATATCTGTTTGTTTATCTACATAAAGGTAGCGTTAATTCGATGCCTTTTTCGTTACCGTTGATGGTTTCTTCTAATTGCCGTTATTTACCGGACATGTGAGCCTCTTATTTAAATACGTTTGTTTCTGTTTTATCAGTAAGGATTTCACAGTGCTGACTACACATTAACTCACACAAATAATGAAATGTTTCAGTGATATCAGGATTTTTTCTTGTTTCCAGGAGAAAATTATATTCGCATTGCCATTAATATCTGGACTGGAAGAGCAGCAATAGAATAAAAACTGTCAATTAAAAACTTTTCAGTATAGTCCGTTTCAAGATATTTCGTTGCCTTCGGCAAAATGTTAATTGCCCCGATACATTTCAATAAAAATATTCCTAGTTTCCTCAAAGGCGCCGGAGTAAGAGTGGTTGAACTTCTAAATAATTGTGAAAAAAATAAAATAATGTTAAACTATTTTTAATTTTATTATGCATGACTGAAACATTGTTTATTGGTTTGTATATTTTGAATTTATTAATTCAATAAATTAAATAAATAAATAATTTTATCTATTTGTATCAGGTGTCCCATTAAGGATGGATCGCGGCGGTATCTTGAAAGCTATTTATCTCACAGCTTTGGGGAAAAAAATTGTACTAAAAATGATCATGAGAAATTCACCAAAAATATTTTTAAGCTTCCAAAACGACCGCAAGAGGGCGTGACGAGCTAAACATTTTTAAAAATCTTTTTTTTTTGTGTATTTTCAAGCGTTAACCGAGTAGGAAAAATTCTCAGTTATAATTAGCAAACTGTCTCTTACAACTTTGTTTTATGACATTTTGTCAATATTTCACGAATAAAGGGTGGGGGGGAGTTTTACCTATTGAGATAAAAAGTCGTCTAATGTCCGTTTGCCTTAACCGATTTTCCTCAATTTGGATTCATTTAAAAGGCATTTGCTGGGACAATCAGATAATCTGGGAGATAAATTATTTAGTTTATAAATGAAACCGCGAGGTGGCGTTACATTCAACAATAGTTTTTTTGAAGTTTTGTTCAGTTTTTTCAAATGGAATGGTACAGCTTTTATTACATGGCTAGAAAGGTAATTTAAAGAGGAATCATCAAGTGAAAACCCGAAATCGATATCTCTGACATGTCAAGAGATATTTCGATTTTTCTGAAAAAATCAGTTATTATTTCACTACTACCTGCATTAAGTTAAAAAAATATTAACCTAATGTTTGCCTTCCTTCACACTTTACCCAGGCTCAGGACTGGTCCAAATTCTTCGTACCATATTAATTTGGAGCGTGTTTAAAGGCGTCGTTATTCGTAAAAGGCATTGTTAGATATTATTATAATAATTATTAATAATCAATAAATGCAATATTGAAAATGTAATGTATTTCAAAACTGACAAGTTATTTTGACTGTTTTTGTTTGTTTCCATGGTTCCTTTCTTACACTCTTTGTGTAATGTACCTAAGGATTGCATGCGTTTATTTGGAAACCCGAAAACGCATAATTTCATTCATCCATTTATTTAGTTTAAAAGAAAGAGTAGGTATATTTATTAATGACTGATTTCAATATTCTGTTAAGTAGTATTTAAGCATCACAAAAGAGAAAATGCAACAATTGGGGAAAGGCATTTTTTCCGCCTATGTAATTAAATTAGAAAATATTATCAAGGTCAGGATTAGGACATTTATAATGATTGATACTGAATAGATAATTTTATTTTTTAAATTAAATTGTTGCGGTTGCGATTGCGACCTAAATATTAAGACCAATTTTTAACTTAATATTACGGTAAAAATTAAAACTAACTGATTTTTTTCAGAAAAATCGAAATATCTCTTGACATGTCAGAGATATCGATTTCGGGTTTTCATTGGACGATTCCTCTTGTATGTAGTAAAAGCTGTACCATTCTATTTGAAAAAACTGAACAAAACTTCAAAAAACTATTGTTGAATGTAACGCCACCACGCGGTTTCATTTATAAACTAAATAATTTATCTCCCAGATTATCTGATCGTCCCAGCAATTGCCTTTTAAATGAATCCAAATTGAGGAAAATCGGTTAAGGCAAACGGACATTAGACGACTTTTTATCTCAATAGTCGTTTTAGAAGCTTAAAAGTATTTTTGGTAAATTTCTCATGATCATTTTTAGTACAATTTTTTTCCCCAAAGCTGTGGGATAAATAGTTTTCAAGATACGGCCGCGATCCATCCTTAATGGGACACCTGGTACAATACAAATCATAACTTTTTTTAATTATACATTTAATTCGGTTTCACTCTCACTATCATTTTGATCTATATTAATAATAAGAGGTTCTACATTATTAGTAAATGATACATAGGAATCTTCTATTTTAATAACATGGTTAATCGAATTTATCCAACTTTCTTTGGGAATACTATCTACAATCTTCCTAATTAATGTTGGAGTTGGAGTCAGAGATATGAGGAGTTTTCTGCTCTAACATTGGATTTTACCTGATGTCACATACGCTCAATTGGATTAAAAAGACAGTAATACGGGTAGGGCGTAACACCGTCTGTGCTATATCGGTAGCAATAGTATCACATCCATGTACTTTTTTAACATTAAATGTGTATAATATTTCTAAATCACATTTTTATTTGTTATTTGCATTAGGAACTTTATTTTTTTGGTGGTTATGACAACTAGCATTGTCCAATACAATTACGCTTTCCTCCGGCATATTTAGCAAAGGGCTATTTATAAACCAATCTTCAAAAAGTTCTCCTGTGGTGTCCTCATGGTAATCTAAAAATGAATGTTTAATATTTCTGAAGGACAACTATAATCAATTTGAAACGCTTCCATCCTCGGAACCAGCATGTAAAATTGTAATTATTTTTCCTTTGTTACCTGGGGCTTTGGTTTGGCATTTTCTTGATGTATCTACCCATACTTTTGTTGGCGTCTCATATGTATCGAACCATGTTTCATCAAGGTAGATAACGGGACGATTTGATAATCAGTATTTTTTATAGAGTTAAGTAGTCAAACCGCCATCGTCGCAATCGTTGTGATTCCATTTATATTTGTTTTTTTATCAATGGTCCGATGCAAAACCCATTAGAGATAATATTCTCGGGAGGCTAGTTCTGCTGCAAAGAATGTTGGTTTCATTTTTCCTTAGCCGCTGTTTCAATGAATGCAATGCAGGCACAGTGTGCTCTTCATACATACCATAAATTTTACTTCAAATTGTTTGTCGTTTTCGTCAACACATTTGCTTTTTCCGAATCACAACGGACTTTTTTGGCTTTAATTGGCTTCGTCACAATATATTTAACTGTAGACGACGCAGTTTTCGTTAATTAAGACGTGTCTGATGCGGCTGTATTTAGATTAAGCCCTCTATTCAATAAAGACACAAGAAAGGCTCATTTTTTAAAATTTGCTTAGCATCGGAGATAAATGTTTTCTTTTTAAATTAGCCGGTCGCGTTGGTGCGGCGATAAGAGCGCCTGCTTTGCCGCCGGATGCCTTCTGAGAAGTGTTCTACGTTGGTCACTCGCCAGTCGGTAGGTTTCCTGATAGACTTATGCGTAGGCACATAACCAAGGGATTATAGCCCGAGGGGGGTGCTGGCCTGGGTTTGTCGGAAGCTGATGACCGTGGTTCGGAACCCACGTTAAGCTGTAGGTCCAGTCGCTAAATAGCCTAGTTGCTGATGCGCCTCTAACCCAAACACTTTACTTTACTTTCTTTTTAAATTAGCACTACCGGAGGCACAATGATCATTATCTTGCCAAGAACGACACATTTTTAGCACATTTGGAATAATAAAAAATCGATCGAAATTACAGAACTGCACTGTTTAAGAAAATAATGAGAACTAAACTAAAATACCTGTTTTACCTGTTATTTTATTAGGCCCGGCCCTGTTTATTTTTTTAAACTTTGCCTGGTTTCATTACGACAGCGGTTGTTAACAGTTTATTGGAAAATTTCTCGGCCTAACAAAAGAAATACAAGATTTTCGAGATTACTTTTATATTAATTCACCTTACAATTCAATGCATTTAGATTAACGACAATCCACTTTTTTAATACGCTCAATAACAATTGTGCAGACACGCATTAATTTGGGAGAAAAGTAAAAAATGGTTTATTTAAAGTATGCGCCATCTCTACCTGTACATTTTCCCATCTCTCTGGCAATTTGTAGATGTTCTCCCAGGAAAACAGTACCGAATTTTTGGAGGTGGTCCAGTCATCAAACCATCAAGAGTTCCCAGCCAGGTGCAGAAATGTTGTCTCTGACCGCGACCGGTTTCGTTGTGTGTGATAGGCGTTGTCATGCTGCAAAATCAATTTTCTGTATTTTGTAGCCCATTCTGATCGCTTTCCAATCAACGCAGAGTTCAAATTAATCATTTATTGACGGTATCGAACGGTATTAAAGGGTATTAATTTCGGTATTAATTAACTTCATGGGTACATGACACCCTTCTAATCTCACAAAATGCACAGCATTATCTGCTTTCCAAAGCAATTCGGTCCTGGGTCAACCCCTGATTGTCTGTGTTCTCAAATATATCCATTTTTCGTCTCCAGTCACGATCGGAAGCCAAAAGGGTTTTCTTTCATGCTGAGAAAGCAAAACTTTTTTCACACCGTTTTTCTCTTCCATTTGTCTGTCATTCAACTGATGTGACACCCATTTTCCTGCCTTCTGGATCTTTGTGGATATGCATTTCTTATTTAGATATTGTGGGTCTTGCCGTATGCGTTCTTCATCTTCTGTAATCCAGTTTTATGTGCTATCTTCTCTTCGCCTGCTGGTTCGAGGATCTCACCCAGGTATTTGAAATGTGTGATCCTATTTATATTGCCGTACTTTATGTTCAAATTTTGGACATTTAATTTTGAGCAGAAGAATTTGATTTTTTGAAAGGAACGGTAGGCCGATCTGTTTGGTTGGCCTTGTTACCTTCATTGTCTGCGAATATGGCTAGGTCGTCTGCGACGGCTATGTATGAGATTTCTATGTTGTTTTTTGGTCGTGCGAGTCGTATTGGTTTCCAGTGTCCTTGATTTTTCAGTTCTTTGTCCCATTGCCTTATGACTTTGTCCAGGACCAGGTTGAAGAGGAGTGGGGATAACCCATCTCCTTGGCGTACTCCCGTTTCTCCCATAGAAGCTTACATAACAGACAATAAATGAAATAATAATATCATATCCCCAAGTCAACATTGATGGAAATGGTTGATCTCCTTTAGGAATTTACAACCAAAACAATTCTTAAGATCTTCTCTGTATTCCCTAATTTTATCAATTCTATTATCATATCTATTCCTATCATCTAATGGGACATCTTCGAGCAATTCAGGTAGATCCCCGCGGAGAAATCTCGAATAACACCTGCCCAGTTAGTGTTGCTGATAAAAAAATGGCCCGGTACATTCCACTCCATACAATGATGGCAACCTGGTATTCATATTGGTTGAGTGGTGTCGAGTTTGAATAATTTCATAAGAATTCCTTTCTGCACAAAGATGATTGTTATGAAAATTCATTATTCTCTCTCTTGTGAATTAAGCCTCATCAGTAAGTAGTACGGAAATATTAAAATTGGGATCAATTGTATTTTGAAGAAACCAATGACAAAATGTCAAGCCGGGCAAAAAATCCCCTGGAAGCAATACATGTACCCGCTGAATGTGATAAGCGTACAAGTCGTGTTCCTTTAAAATTTTCCACACAGTGACATAAGAAATGTCCATATTCACTGCAATAATCTTTGTACTTATATTTGGATTTTCTGTAAGTGACGTTCTTCATATCTGACGTTCTAATATCTCTATTTCGGCCTCAATTGTCATGTTGTTACCTTAAACGCCGATGAACATCAGGAAGCATACTTCTACCAGGACATACGCGTAGTAGAACTGCTGCCTTAAGTAAGTTGATTCAATTCAATTAGTTATTTTATTATGTCAAGTTTGCCATGAAACCAAGGTAGATAAGAAAAAATGCCAAGATACACTTTTTTTAGAGAATTTTAGTGAAAAATGAACGTTTAATTTTGAACAGGACCGACCTAATTATTTTTTAAATTCATAAACGAAAGCAAAATCTTATAACTCTGCCTATGTTTCTATCTATATATCTCAGATTATGGAACCTTTCTTGGTGCAGAAGATATAAATTTAAAAAAAATTGAAATCTTCAACCCCCTGTATTTCGAACACGAAGAATTTCCGAACCCACGTTTGTATGACATTTCTGCGTTCAGAACAACTTTATGATAGAAAAACTATGTATTTATGAACCACCCAAATAATAGAAACAGTTTTTCTGAGATCTGTTGTAATCCAGAAAACAAAAACAGCCGTTTGTCGATGGCGTCTGCTCGAGGCGGGTAAACTCGCTAATTCTCGGATTTCAACAGCCATAGCAGCCGCCCCTTCCCCCCATCCCACCACCACCCACCTTCATCGCCATTGTCGTAAACAAAGCCGCCCGTCCGAAGAAAGTAAAACGACGCTCGCTACCACCACCAACACCAAACATTCCTCCCCACCCCCCGACTTCTCCTAATCCTTCGAAGCCACCGCCGCTGCAAATACTTAAATAAGTTAGCTGCGAATTTCAAATAATAAATTTATTAGTATACGTCGGCGTTTACAGGGAACAGGGACCAGCGAGGACCGAATTTTCATTAACACACGGATTTCGGCTTTTCGATTTTGTTTTTGTACTAAGTTTGCCGGCGCTGAGTCTGAATGCCGAACTTTTAAGCGGATTTACGGAACGATTCGAAGAGTGGGGATTTGGGGGTGATTGGGGAACATTGTGAAGAAGAGGGGGGATGGGACATTGTACAAAAGTTGGATTAACTTTGCCACACTTATTTTTTCGCGATGTACTGCGTTGATTGTTGAGATGGAATTAAAGAACACAGAAAGGGTTCTCCAGTTCTTCAATAGGAATTTGAAGATGGATTATGAATACCACGAAACTGGGATGTTTTGGAAAATCAAATAAATTTTGTTTGGATTATATTCGATATGATAACTGCAAAATAAAACAATAAGGGACATAGTGAGTGAGGTATTAATATTTGTACATATTCATGTAAATAAATTTCGGATAAAATGGAAAATAACGAAGTTATCAGAAAAACGAACTGTTAAACTCTTGTTATAACTGATTAAAAGATTATGATTAAAAATGTTAAAGCCTAAAAAATTAAACCGTTTATAGTTCTTAAACTGGCATACATACACACACACACAAATATATCTATATATATATATATATATATATATATATATATATATATATATATATATATATATATATATATATCACTTTAAATTAATTAATTCTAATATATACCAGATTTTATATATATATATATATATATATATATATATATATATATATATATATATATATATATATATATATATATATATATATATATATTACAGAAATCTTTCACCCTTTCTCCACGTGGTGCCACCGATCGCCTTCACCGAACTGTCAACCATACGACGTCACGTGTCTCTCGGGACCGGTTTCTAGCCTTTCAGCCGTCATCAGCCGAGCTCTAGACGAACGCAAGGAAAGCAGTTCGGAGAGGCAATATATATATCTATATATATATATATATATATATATATATATATATATATATATATATATATATATATATATATATACATGTACATATATATGTGGGTAAATAGGGCTTCCTAAAGCATTCAATTTTCCTTTACATAAAATTACAAACAATAATAGATAACTTATTAGCTGCTGAGTCATTTTTGCTATTGCAGTATGAATTGTAGTATCAACTAACTGGTGGTTTTTAGGGAACAAAAGGTTCTACACTTTATAAAATCATTTATAGTTGAAGATTCTTGGACAACAATTTTCTGAAACTTTATTAACTTGCTTCCCAGACATAATCAGTGCCGTGGTTTGTAGGTTAATTTATTCTGTAACTACATAAAATTTCAAACAATTTCCTTTAAGAAACGATTGATTAGACACCTTATCCATCATAAACTCGCTGAGACAAGTATAATCGTTTCAGTAGCACATGTTCTATGACATTTGAAGAATCTACGCTCGATATAATCGTTCGTAGTTTATATATCGTTTGTAGTGAGCTTTTTTTTGTACGTTAATTTTTTCTGTAACTACATAAAACTACAGACAAATTCCATTAAAAAACGATTGAGTCAACATGTCACCTATAATAAACTCGGTGATACAAGTACTATCGTTTCAGTAGCACATGTTCTATAAAATTTGAAAATGGACAGAAGGATCTACATTCGATATAATCGTTTGTAGATTATAAATTGTTAATAATCATTCAATCGACCTCCTGTTGAAAGGGGTGTTGTTACACTTTTGAAGATTATATTACTTCCCTAAAGATTCAACTGAATTTCGCGGTTATTTTCCTATGCTATCCACGATTTTGTATGGACGTGGCACAGTTGCCCCATAAAACATGTATAGTATATGCTTTAGTGGTAGTTATATATATATATATATATATATATATATATATATATATATATATATATATATATATATATATATATATATATATATATATATATATATATATATATATATATATATATATATGAGAAAAAGAAGACTTAAGTTTTACGTATACATAAAACGGATGAATCCGAGTAGGCTAACTAGACAAATAGTCGAATTTTATGAAAATAGGAGTAGAGCTAAAGTAGAAATAATTAAATGGATTGCTGCAATTAAAGCGGACCTAAGATCAGTAAATATTGTACAAAGTTAAACTCAGGATAGAGGCTGTTTCAGACACAGTCCGTAGAAGTTCGGGAAATCATGCCTTCAGTGACCTGCTTTCGATGCTCCTTTTAAACAAATTTGAGTTCATTCGCGTTTTTATTTGTTTCATAAATAATAATATTAAAAAATATAAATAAACATTTATTCTTATTTTAACTCAACATTTTCGAATTTAAAACACTTCAATTTGCAGTGTAGTAAACAGTTTCTTCAACATAGCTTCATCGCTCTGTCTTTTCACTTTTTTTCACAAGAAATTTTGATTTTTTAGACAAAATTTTATACAAATTCATTTTAAAAAATCGCAGACAATTTTTTTTAACGATCACAAAATATCATCATTTATGAATTAACAGGTAAAACAATACGAAACTTCAGTCAGATTCCAAGGACCGTCATGCCAACTTCAAAAACAAATGTTTATATCGATACATAAGGCGTACAAGTTTTAAAACAAAAAAAATGAAAAGTTTTAGGATTAGAGGCGCATCAGCAATTAAGAAGGTTATTTAGCGACTGGACCTACAACGTAACATGGGTTCCAACCCATGGTCATCCTGGTCAGCACGCCCCTCGAGCTATCAACCCTTGGTTTTGTGCGTAACCATAGGTATCTCGAGAAGCCTAACGACTGGCGAGTGACCAACGTAGAACACCTCTCAGAAGACATCCGGCCTTACCCAGCCATGAACTGGCGTGACTGAGGGGTGATTCCTTGTCAGATTTTATACTCTTAGAATTAGAAAAAGTCTATACCTAGTACGGGAATCAGACACGCTCTACGCTGCCATATCATCAGCCTGACGCCTTAGACATCGCGGCTAATGTGGCTCGTTTAAAACAAAAGGTATAGGGCGTTTTAAGCTGCAATAAACTCTTAACAACCCCTGCCGTAACGAAACCCAGCAAAGTTGCAAGAAACGTAAACAGGGCCGGGCTTAATAAAATAACAAGTAAAAAGATAAAAATAATTGTATACCTCATTTAGTAGTTTCGAAATATTTTAGTCTAGTTCGCATTCTTTTCTTAAATAGTACAGTTCTATAATTTCGATCGTATTTTTTGTTATTCCAAACGTGCTAAAAATATGGCGTTCTTGGCAACATAACGATCATTGTTCCTCCGATAGTGCTAATTTTAAAAGAAAACATTTATCGCCCGATGGTAAGCAAATTGTTAAAAATGTGTATGTTTATTGAATAGAGGGCTTAATCTAAATGCAGCCGCATCAGAAACGTCTTAATTAACGAAAACTGCGTCGTCTACAGTTAAATATATTGTGACGAAGTCAATTAAAGCCAAAAAAGTCCGTTGTGATTCGGAAAAAGTAAATGTGTTGATGAAAACGACAAACAATTTGAAGCAAAATTTATGATATGTATGAAGAGTAAACTGTGCCTACATTGCATTCATTGCAACAGCGACTAAGGAAAGATGACACCAACATTCTTTGCCGCAGAACTAGCCTCTGGAGAATATAATCTCAAATGGGTTTTGCATATCGGACCATTAATAAAAGACAAATATTAATGGAATCATAACGATTGCGACGATGGCGGTTTGGCTACTTAAACTCTATAAAACAATACAGATTAGAAAATAGTTCCATTCTCTACTTTGATGAAACATGGTTCGATACACATGAGACGCCAGCAAACGGATGGGTATCTACCCATCAAGAAAATGCCAAACAAAAGCCCCAGCGAACAAGGGAAAAATAATCACAATTTTGCTGGTTCCGAGGATGGATAGATAATGTTAACAGTTGTCCTCCAAAAATATTAAACATTCATCTTTGGACTATCATGACGACATCACAGCAGAATTTTTTGAAGATTGGTTTATAAATAGCCTTTTGCCCAATGTGCCTAAGGAAAACGTAATTGTAATGGACAATTATCATAACCGCCAAAAAAAAACTAAAGTTCCTGATGCAAATAACACTAAATTGGAAATTCAGAATTATCTATTAAAAAACGATATGTACTTTGAACACACATGTAAAACATCTGATCTGGAAATATTAACGAAATTTAATATTAAAAAAGGAATATGTATGTGGTACCATTGATGCCGATATGGGACATACGGTTTTACGCCTTCCCCCGCATTACTGTATTTTTAATCCAATTGAGCATATGTGGCAACTGGTAATATCCAATGTTAGAGCAGAAAACTTTTATCCGACTGGAAGTGCAAGAACTGCAACATTAATTAAGACTTAGTAGACTCCCAAAGAAAGTTGGATAAATTCGATTAAACAGAAGATTCCTATGTATCATTTACTAATAATATAGAACCACTTATTATTAATATAGATCAAAGTGACAGTGAGAGCGAAACCGAATTAAATTTAAGTTATAGATTTTATTGAATTAATAGATAAATTTATTTATTTTTATTATTCTAATAAATTCAAAATACATAAACCAATAAACAATGTTTTATTTTTCCCAAAATTATTCAGAAGTTAAACCACTCCGACTCTGGCACCTTTAAAGAAACTAGGAATATTTTTATTGAGATTTATTGGGGCAATTAACATTTTACCGAAGGGCAACAAAATATCTTGATAATGTCTGAATGATTGTGGCGTGTTCATATATTTTTTTCCTTTATTTGGTTTTTTCGCCACTATGTAAAACTCAAAAAATATCAAAAATACCTGTTCTTATTTAAAGAAAGAATCACTGGGTAAAAACAAAAAACCAAGCGGAGACACATTTCTCAGTGATTCTTCTTTGTAATAAATTTGCCTAACGAACAAAATTTTAAAGATATAAAAATGTTATAAAAAATTTACAAACTTTTAACGTTAACGTTTCGGAGGGTACTCTCCCCCCGTTTTCAAAACTAATCTAAAAAATAAATTATATTAATTTGTAATATATAAAGTAACGAGTGACAGTAAATATATTTTTTTGTATATGTCAACGATACTTACATTGACAACAATAGATTTTCATGACATACTACCAACAAAACTAATATATCACTTCGCCCTATAGTTAGTAGAATAGATTCCCCATGTTATAAACTAGCAAAATTTGTATTAAACATTTTAAATCCACTTTCGGGTAGAACAAATTCATATATTAAAAATACTTCAGATTTTTTAGATAAAATTTCGAACATTAAAATTACAAACCAAAATTTAATGGATAGTTTTGACGTGGTGAGTTTATTTACTAATGTACCAGTTGATAAATCACTTTTAATAGTTAGAAAGAGATTAATTAATTAATTACATTTAATTAATTAATTAATTAATTAATTACAATTTTGGAATTATTAACTCTGTGCTTAAAAACCACATATTTTCAATTAGAAACTGATTATTATCAACAAAATTTCGGAATGGCAATGGGTTCTTCTCTTTCTCCTTTGATGAGTAATATCTTTATGGAGGAACTCGAGAATGACATATTAAATAAATCTCTTAAAAAGCCATTAATATGGTTTAGGTATGTTGATGATATTTTTGCTATATGGCAACATAGCATTGACGATCTAAATATTTTTAACAAGATATAAATTCTCGAGAGCCTACAATTAACCTACAATTTTGAAGTTTACTTTAGAGATGGAGAAGGAGAATAAATTGCCATTCCTCGACACTTTAATATTAAAACAAAACAACACATTAAAAACTATAGTTTACAGAAAACCGACAAACACAGATAGGTATCTCAATTTATTTTTAAATCACTCAAAATCGATCAAAATAGGAGTAATTAAAAGTTTATATGACAGAGCAAAACTTGTTTGTACCGACAGTGATACACTACAAAAATAACAAATCACATAAAAGACATTTTAATAAAAAAAAAATTACCGAAAAAATTTCATAGATAAATCGTTTAAAAATTTTGATACTAGACAAAACAGACAAGTTATTAATAACAATAATAATAACTCTCAAACAATTAACATCACAATTCCTTATATCCGCGGTATTTCTGACACAATTAAAAGAGTAGGAAATAAATACAACATAAAAACGACATTTAAAAGAAAAAATACGCTTAGATCTCTATTAACAAAGACTAAACCAAACAAAATACAACAAAATACCAAAAATGTGGTTTATAAAATTCCCTGCGAATGTGGCAAATTCTATATAGGTGAGACATCTAGACCGTTAGATGTTAGAGTAAAAGAGCATAAAAACCTTCTTAGAAAGGGCAATTTTAATAAATCTAGAATTTATCAACACGCATGGGAATCGGGTCATAAAATCTTTTGGAATAATTCCAAAACGGTATTAAAAGAATCGGTAACAAAATACAGAAGATTAAAAGAAACCGCTATAATTAATTTAAATAAAAATAACTGTATTGCTATGCCTTCGGTAGATTTAAATTCAATATGGTTCCCGATTCTAAAGAATACAATTAAACACATATAAATATTTGAATACACAATCAGTACAATAAACAATCACACAGTAAACATTACCTATATATATTTTTTGGTAGTATGTCACTGTCATGAAAATCTATTGTTGTCAATGTAAGTATCGTTGACATATACAAAAAAATATATTTACTTTCACTCGTTACTTTATGTATTACAAATTAATATAATTTATTTTTCAGTTTAGTTTTGAAAACGGGGGGAGAGTACCCTCCGAAACGTTAACGTTAAACGTTTGTACATTTTTTATAACATTTTTATATCTTTAAAATTTTGTTCGTTAGGCAAATTTATTACAAAAAAGAATCACTGAGAAATTTATCTCCGTTTGGTTTTTTATTTTTACCCAGTGATTCTTTCTTTAAATAAGAACAGGTATTTTTGATATCTTTTGAGTTTTAGATAGTGGCGAAAAACCCAAATAACGGAAAAAAATAAAATATCTTGAAACGGATTATACCTAGTTTCTTGATCATAGTGTATCACTATAAAATAAGCGTGGCCATTGCTTAAGCAACAAATCCAAAGTAGAAAATAAATGGAAATTATCCAACTATCAAATGAAATAAAAAATAAAAAATAAACATTGTATTTAATTCAATATTATAGCTAAATCCTTGATGATCTTATGCATTTTCTTGAGCGACTCTTAAAACGCGCCAGTTTCCTTCGATACTAAGAACCCTATCTCAGACACATTCAGATTTTTCAACATGTCTTTCGCCTACAGGCTACAACATCAGGGGTTACAGTCACGTCTCTAATGTACTTTCCATGTAAGACCGCTCGTTCCGGCACCTCTACACGTGTCGAGCCACCAAAAACCCACCCCCCACGACCCACCACTCCCCTTGTACCGTTCGATGTTCGACAACCGAGCGGTATGAAAGGGCGGCTTGGAATAATGTTGCCCCCACATCATCGCTTACCGAAAAAAAAAAACTATAAAATAATACAGCTCTATGAAATTCCGTACAAGTGTCGGAGCTTAGAGTAATGGCCGCGGGCGGCGTCGCCGTCGTTCCGAAAACAAAACAATATCGCGTCAAAAGGGTCACGTGACCGTAATGAATATGGGCTGTGGAAAAGGGCGGCCAGTTTACTTACGGGCACGCGTTCGACCATGGGGCCCCATTTGTCCCGCCCGAATGATGAGGGCGAAGGCCTAATGCGAATCGACCCAGGGTGGGAATCAGGCAGTAAGAAGATTCTTATGACGATGTTTTGGTTTTCCGAAAACGAAAACACTTGAAAAAAACAAACAAGTTATTCTTATAACTTATTTCTCTCACCCTCCTTTGAAGTATTTATTACATTTACATACTATTATTTATTTGACTTAATAACACAACGGTCCGTAAGTCCCAGGTCTGACAAATAAAAACTCTTGTTTTATGCAAATTTCGACTTAATTCATCAATATATTCTCCTTCAAGAGTAATGTAATCATTCCCACGCTTTTCTAACCTTTCTACACCTTTCTTATATATATATATATATATATATATATATATATATATATATATATATATATATATATATATATATATATATATATATATTTCAGGTTGACTTCAAAATATCCTTCAGTTTCGGCAATCATCTCTTCACTGGAGCGAAATTTCTATCCAGCGAAGATTTTTTAAGGCCTGAGAACAGGGAATAGTCGCGGGGGGGTCAGATAGGGAGAATACGGTGAATAAGGAATCAATTCGAAGTGCAATTCATACAATTTAGCTATAGTTGCCAACGCTCTGTGACACGGTTAATGGAATTGGTAAAACAGCACTGTTTTGTTCATTTGGAGCCTTTTTTGGGATCTCCTCCTTCAAACGCACCAATAACGTTATGTAATATTGACTGTTGATGGTTTTATCTTTCTCGAGATAATCGATGAACAATATCCTATACACATCTCAGAATACAGATGCCATCAACTTTGCCATCAACACCTAGCGAGTGTTTTTGGTCGCTTTGGATGGCTCTCATCAGCTGTTATCCACTTAACTGACTGCCGATTTGACTCCAGAGTGTAGTGATAGGTCTATGTTTCATCCATTGTCACATACGGCAGGAAAAAATCTTTCTATTTCACTTAAACAGTTCCAAACATTCCTCAGAATTACCAATGCGTTGTTGTTTTTGGTTCGCTGTGAGCAAACTCGGTACTCATTTCGATAGCAATTTATGCATTCCCAAATATTCATGCAAAATGGTGTAAACATTTCCGTTCGATATCTTCATGATATCAGTTATTGCTTGCAGTTTTACCTACAGTCTTGCGAAATAATTTTGTGAATTTTTCTGTTGTCTGGTGTAGCCACCTCATTTGAATGTCTAGAGCGTTCAACATCATCGGTGCTTGACGCCCACGTTTGAATTCAGCATACCAATCAATTATGGTTGATTTTCCTGGGGCAGAAAGGCGGAAGAGGAAAGCAAAATTCTTCAATATAAACAATGATCCTCTGGGTAATGTTAATCAAGCCATTGTTTTGCTTCAACGGTATTTTTCTTCATAAAAAAACAATGCTTAATCAACAAACAATTTTTTTTTTCCATTGTTTTCAAAAATAACAAAAGCGTCACATAAAAGCACAACAACTCAGAAACTAGTAGACAGATTGTCATGAAATTTTGACATATAACGTTTGAAAGCTGGCTCAATCGATCAGGGGTAAGGATTTTTCGTAAGTGACGCCATCTATATATCATACCGAGGACTTATTCGACTGATGTGTTATATGAAATGTATGCAACTTGTCCAAATCATTTTAAAATTTACATATTTTAACATATAATATGAAATTTTACACAAATTAAACAAATATTATTTAAAATATTACATATTTACGTGATGTCGCTTTTTTCAAATTTTAAAAACATTGCTATTTGATGACACTAATTTAACTGAACTAAAAATGAACTGTAGAAGAATGGAAGAGCAAAGTATGGATAAGTTCCGTATCAGACATTTGATGCTTTATAAGTTTCGAAAGCATAACAATGTCATTAATGCTGTTCTTCCAGATGCATTGTACAGCAGAACATGGTATAAAATCTGGAAGACCTGTTGACCGATCGGTCAGAATATATTGCTGGCTGAAACTGAAGATAATCCAAAACAAACCATCCAAGAATTAGTCCCAGAGCTTAAAACTTTATGGTTCACAATACAACTGTGTTTAAAACAACTGAACAAAGTGCAAAGAGAAGGCATGAGGGTGCTATGCCAACTTTCAGTTGAAAACAAGATACGTATCTTGTTTTTTTATATCAAAGGTAGGCAGAAATCGTTTTCTTCGACAAAGATCCACACAAGAAATATCAATGGTTGACATCAAGACAACCATCTATGCCCACTCCAAAACTAAGTCGTCACCCTAAAAAAGTGTTATTGGCAGTATACCAGGATTTTACAAGTGAGGAATATTATTGTATTCAGCTTGACGAAAAAAAAGTAGCATTACCCTAGGAAGAACTTCCTCACCCACCGCATTTTCCTGCTGCCGCACCGTTAAATTACAATCTCTTTTGATCTATGGAATATTTTCTCCAATAAAAAATAATTTTTATTGCGACAGCTTTGAAAATTACACTAAAAAATATTTTGCGTCGAAAAGTTTGTCAATAACAATAAATATTATATTGTATATTAACTCTTAAATAAAATAAAATGTCCAGCAGTACAGAAAGTTGAAGGAACCAATGATAACAAAATGGTAATAAAATGGTATAAGGCAAGGAGATCTCTTATATTATTACCAAAGCTATTCACAAATATTTTGGAAGATATCTTTAAAACACTATTCTGGGATCATGAAGAAATAAATATACTTAGCAATTCTCAAATCAACAATCCCAAAATTTATATATATATATATATATATATATATAGATATATATATATATATATATATATATATATATATATATATATATATATATATATATATATATATATATATATATATATATATATATATAACGGATATTCCATTAAGAGGTTTCGAATGTTGGTAACGAATAAAAGAAACGTTACATAACATACCTGAAACTTATTTATGGCAGTGCGAAGCTGGATAGTGTACAATTACACGTGGAATACAACATCTGTCAAATGACCGCCACGACGTCTCTGGCAGCTCACAATTCTTTTGTTGAAATTCTCGATTACTGCTAAACACATTTGCGGAGTTATGTCACGAATTATTCGCCTAATTTCTTCTTTCAACTGTTGAACGGTTTGCGGATTATTTTCGTAAGCTTTGCTCTTCACATAGCCCCACAAAAAATAGTCTAGCGGCGTCAAGTCGCATGACCTTGGTGGCCAATTTACGTCCCCATTCCGGAAGATCAGCCTCTCCTGTCCTTACAAAATTTAGCTAACACAGGAGCTACAGCCAGCCGACCATGGGCAACGCCGTACATTTGCCAATTGGATCCTACAGATGAAGGCAAATGACAATAATTTTTGCGATAAAATCATTTTCAGTCACGAGGCTCATTTCCACTTAAACGGTTACGTAAATAAATAAAATTGTCGCATCTGGGGTAATGAAAATCCTAGAGAAATCCACGAAATCCCGATGCATGCTCAACGTGTCACAGTTTGGTGCGGTTTTTGGGCTGAGGGTATCATTGGACCGTATTTTTTTTGAAGATGAAGATGAACGAGCTGTTACAGTAAACGGAGAATGATACCGAACAATGATTGATGTTTTTTTATGGGATCAAATAATGGACATGGATGTAGAGAATATGTGGTTCCAACAAGATGGTGCGACATGTCATACAGCACGTGAAACATTAACTTTATTGCGTACACAGTTTGGAGGGAGGCTGATCTCCCGGAAAGGGAACGTAAATTGTTTTATCAGGTCCAATGCGGGTTGGCAGATTTTGGATCATGTTAGTCTGAGGCCTCCGCCTTGACCTGCCCGCCAGGGGTGACCCTCCCAGGAGCATAGACTCCAGACGGCATAGCTCAAAGCTTCATTGCCCTACTCAAACCCCTTTACCACGTCAAGGTCTGATCCACAAAGGATATATATATATATATATATATATATATATATATATATATATATATATATATATATATATATATATATATATATATATAACAGAGCCTTAAATGACATTTAAATTAGTTCTTCTGTTGACGGCAATATTATCAAAATTGGCAGAAAAGAATTGTTCATATTGAGGAGATCCGGTCCTGGACCACCCTAAAGTCAGCTCGGCAGCGAAAGTAGCAGTAGCGGCACCCCATCATTTAGTTATTATACGAAAGAGTGACGCGGGCTTTCAGGATTTGGCGAACGGTGTGCACGGACCTCGTTTTAATATAAACTTGACTGTGATTAATTTGTGTACAAACAGATTGATGAAAGAGCGTCATGATAAAATTTGAATTTAAAGTCGACCGTCGTTAGCAACACTCCTTCCACTCCGGCATATTTTTTTTTTGATAGCTATAAAAAGTTTGATTATATATTATATATATATATATATATATATATATATATATATATATATATATATATATATATATATATATATATATATATATATATATATATAATAAATAAATATATATATATATATATATATATATATATATATATATATATATATATATATATATATATATATATATATATATATATATATTTATCATAGTAAGCATCAGCATTTATCATAGTAAACAATTTTTGAGAACAAAACAACAAATTTTATTTCCGTACAGTTTCTTTCCTTTAACTCATCTTCCTGGTTCACTTTCTGCATAGGGTTTCAATAGCACGAAAAGTAAAAAGGCGGAAGGGGAAAGCAAAATTCTTCAATATAAACAATATTTTGCAACTGTACTGTTCTAACAATTAATGTTGGAAGTGACCACCGAATGGTACGAGCAAAAGTTAAGATTAACTGTCGAAGAGAGCGCGAAAGAATAGTAAGGTGAAAGAAGGGCAAAGTGGATTCTGGGAAACTGCTGGAGACAGGCAGCGATTTTGAGATTTCTTTGTCAAACCGCTTTGCTGTGTTACAAGATCCGGAGGAGATGGAAATATCTTCAATAACTTCAATGTGAAGAAATGTCACCAGAAATCTTCACCAGAAGGAAAGAACACCAGAAGGAAAAAACAGACAAAAATCTCTAGTGAGACCATTTAATTGAATTTAATTGATTTAATGAAGAAACGACGGACAACGAGAAATGCAGGGAGTCCTTTTGGCAGGGTCGAGTATGCAGAGCTCCGATTCAACATGCTGTGATCTTCATGATTTTTCTCCCTTCGCTTGGCACAACAACTTGTACTATAGCGATGGGTTTCTTTTCTTTAGTTAGCCATCTCGTTACTTTAGCTGGTTGGATCCCCATTTTTTGGAGTTCTTCTGTGATTACTTCGGTTTTGATTGTTTCTAGTACGCCTTTCAGTAAGACTCGTAGAAATTTCTTATTGGATTTTGGTGTGTCGTATGCATAGTTCTTTTCGTCGAGCAATTTGCAAACGGCTTCTCGGTCCTTTTCTGTCTTCGGGGGTATTAAAACCCCGTTCGGCCTGGTAATGGCTGGCCCGACCGCCACTTTGTTTTCTTTTAGAAGCTTCATTACCTCTAGATATTTAGCTTTATCCGTCAGGATAATAGCTATTGGTTTTTTGTTGTCAGGTTTTGATTCTGACGCTTTTACTGATGGTTTTTCCATGGTGGACGGTGCTAATTGCTTTTCGGTCGTAACCTTCTTGGTTTCGGCCTTTGAAGAGGAAGGAGCAGTCGGCGCTGTCTGAGGATGGCTTGCTTCAGGAGCCCGTGCTGCTGGTTGACCTTTCTTCTTCTTGGTTTTGGAAGAAACCTGTTGGAATCCTTCTTTGTCTACGGTGGCTTTTTTGGAGCCTCCTTCTAGTCCACTGTGGTCCGTCTGGGCCTTAGTGGTTTGGTGTGAGACTAAGTTTTGTGGACCTTTTTCTTTTTTCGAAACCGTAGGAAATGAAATCGTGCCATCCGCACCTACACTTCCGCCGGCTTTTTTGATTTCAGTCTTCATATAGTCGACTGCAACTTGAAGTACTGTTTTCTCGGTGAGAAGCACTAAATTGGTTGCGGATACTTCCGCTAATTGTTTATTAACACTAGTTAGAGCATCTCTATGATACTCCAAGCACTCAGCATGACAGCGTACTAAATCATCATATGTATAGCACGCTTCTTTTACCTGCTTTAGGTAATTGTTTCTGTGGTTTTTGCTCATCGCGAACGGCACAATTCATAATTTCACAAAAAACACACTAAACATTTACCAAACGTTTGTTTGCACTTAACCTCACTTTTCGGGAGCTAGAGAACACGTGTGTACTCTCCGACGTCTCGATGGGTAGTCATTTTAGGTTATCAGAAAATTTTATTCCCAGTTATATGAAGATCAGAACCAATCAAAGACAACAATACCCTCGGAAGAACAAATGCCAGATATCTTAGTGGAGGAAGTAACAAATGCTATACAATCGATGAAAAAGGCAAGGCTCCAGAAAAGGACAATGTAACTGTCGAAATGCTAAAAGCTCGAACGGCGAGAGAGCATATGTCGGTACCCTGATGAGTATAATCACCAACAGACGAAACATGTGCCCTCCAATATAAGGGATGGGTGAGGCTTCTTCCCGGTCAAGTCAACTATCCAGTGCTGATTATGGCAGAGACGCAGGTTCTTGTGCGTTCCACATCACATTGTGGAACCCAACAGAACCCAACTGTTGTCTCATTGGACGCAGTTTCCATATAAGCATATATATATATATATATATATATATATATATATATATATATATATATATATATATATATATATATATATATATATACATTATTTTTTATTTATTGGGATTTTCGGTCAGTTAATTTCAGAAATGATACTATAAGATATTAGTTACTAGATACTAGATAATTTAAGTTGTATATATAATAACATTATTAAATAATAAATTTTCATAATTTTTTTAATTTTTGCATCTAATACCAGTCCACATAAAAAATTTAAAACAATTAGGTTATAATAAAAACAAAAAAGGTGGAATAATTGTTAAATATGTCAAAAGTCAAATATGTCATTTAAAAATTTTAATGTGTGTCAATAAAAAATTGACACATATTACTTAAAAAATTCAAAAATTAATTGTTTAATTGATATTGGTAGGTTTTTAAATGTAAGTTTGTATTTTCTTTTTTTTTATATAAAAGTAATTTTTATTTTAGAAGTATTCTGATGATGGTTCGTTGTAGAATCGAAACGTAAATAAAACAATAAAAAATTAAAACTTATTTACACTGACCGAAAATCCCAATAAATAAAAAAATAATAATAATACTAAACGGTCACGAAAATATATATATATATATATATATATATATATATATATATATATATATATATATATATATATATATATATATATATATATATATAGAATAATCATTGTTTGGTATCATTCTCCGTTTACTGTAACAGCTCGTTCATCTTCATCTTCAAAAAAATACGGTCCAATGATACCCTCAGCCCAAAAACCGCACCAAACTGTGACACGTTGAGCATGCATCGGGATTTCGTGGATTTCTCTAGGATTTTCATTACCCCAGATGCGACAATTTTATTTATATACGTAACCGTTTAAGTGGAAATGAGCCTCGTGACTGAAAATGATTTTATCGCAAAAATTATTGTCATTTGCCTTCATCTGTAGGATCCAATTGGCAAATGTACGGCGTTGCCCATGGTCGGCTGGCTGTAGCTCCTGTGTTAGCTAAATTTTGTAAGGACAGGAGAGGCTGATCTTCCGGAATGGGGACGTAAATTGGCCACCAAGGTCATGCGATTTGACGCCGCTAGACTATTTTTTGTGGGGCTATGTGAAGAGCAAAGCTTACAAAAATAATCCGCAAACCGTTCAACAGTTGAAAGAAGAAATTAGGCGAATAATTCGTGACATAACTCCGCAAATGTGTTTAGCAGTAATCGAGAATTTCGACAAAAGAATTATGAGCTGCCAGAGACGTCGTGGCGGTCATTTGACAGATGTTGTATTCCACGTGTAATTGTACACTATCCAGCTTCGCACTGCCATAAATAAGTTTATAAAAGTAATTTTTATTTTAGAAGTATTCTGATGATGGTTCGTTGTAGAATCAAAACGTAAATAAAACAATAAAAAATTAAAACTTATTTACACTGACCGAAAATCCCAATAAATAAAAAAATAATTATTCTTTATTCTCGTAATAATTAATATTTATTCTCGTAAGCCAGAATGAAGCATGTAGTAATTAGACATAACCTCCAAAATGTTACATAAACTCGACAGGTAGGAACCATTCAAAAGGTCAAACGACAAGAACTCACGACAGTTTTTGAAAAAGCTCGTGAGCTTATTTTAAAGGATCCGGAAACTTTGCGAAAATTAACGACAAAAGAGCAAGCGATAAAGCTTGGTGAAGCGATATACGCTACAGTTTTATACGATGAATGTGTGACAAATGCTTTTCCAAACTACCAGTGGCTTTACTCTTCATAAAAATGGAGCTGCATGATGCACCAGAGCCTTTTTTTGACATTTTTTTGTTTATATTGATAAAAAATAATAAAATATATTGATAAAATTCAACATGTATGGAAACAATGGATAGAAACAGTGACCTCTGGGATACATACATCATTCAGCAGGACGGTTCACCGACATACATGATAGTGTTGATCTAAATCTGTCGGATCACGTGGACATATTTGGAACCACAGAGTTCTGGCCTCCTACTAGTCCAGATCTAAATCATCATTAACCATGACATTCAAATGGGATAACTCTGCAGACCGCCATTGAAACAGCAAGCAGGTATAAGAGAAGGCGTGTGGAAGCTTCAAGACGAGAATTGAGACACTGATTAGGGCTAAAGGAAATTATATTGAAACCTAGAAACTTGTCCGTATTAGATATTTAATTTTGAACCAATAAAATGTTTAAAAAAATTGTTTGTTTGGTCTGGGTGTTCATCATGTGTTCAGAATATTATCAACAGAAAAAAAAAACGTATAGACCATATTTATAGTGAATGAAAAAAAACCGAGAAAAACTTCGCTGATGCATAAAATAGCGTCAGCTTTTCACCGGCTTTCTATTTGTGAAAAACTCAATTTTCCACTATACGTCTCGCGAATATATTGTCACGTCATAGGACAACGAAATTTTCGCGTATTACACGAGAAAACACGCGTCAACGATGTGTCGTGTCCTGGGGGTAAATTTACATTCGCATAGATCAATCTTAGTTTTTTGACGCGAGACGAAATAAGATTTTTACGCCGGGTCCCGGAAGTCTTCCAATAGATTCATAATCCATAAAATATCTGCTGCGGCTTTAATAAGGTTAGAATTATTTATCTTAATTTTTTTATTAACGGCATTACGATATATTTGTTATCAGCTGTGAGTCTCATGATTAGAATTCAGTCGCGCCTTTATAAATCTTGCAGATGCACATGAATTTTTTTTTAAGAACTTGAGGCCCCTTTTACCTAAATAGATTTATTAATAATTATAAGTCAAGTTAATGGGACACAGAAAATCTAGAATTGATCCATGACAGGCCACTCCATAGTGAGAAAGTCACAGTGTAGGGTGCAGTTTCCATACAAAGAATTGTTGGACTACCGTAAATGCCGACCGTTGTAGGCACATGCTTGAAAATGTTTACTTGTCCCAATTAAGAGACGCTGGGATCTATTAGTTTCAGCAGGATAGTATTACAACCCATACTGCAAGGGCTTTAAATTTGGATACTTTTAGAGGTAGCATTTGTTACTTTAATCTGATTTCTAAGAATGCATCGAAGGTACAATCGGAGGCAAAGTACTGAAATTCGTGAATTTTACAGTACATAGAAAAAGAAAATTAACGAAGAAAATGCTAGAAAATAATGTATAATTAAAAAAGAAAAAGTAAATTTCACCTATAATCTAGAATTAAATTAATAATAACAAATAATATGAAAAAAATAAACATTAAAAAAAATAGCATGATTTTAACTTTTATCTATTGCGGAAAGGTTCCGGAACCTCGGTAGCCAAAGGAACACATTCATTTGGGCTCTTTCAAAATGACGTAGAGTAATACGTGCAACGTGTGGGCGTGCATTATCCTGTTGGAAAAGTGGATTTGGAACTGTTAACAAATAGTAAATAGGAAGTAGGTTAACAAATGGGGGTTTACAATTTTTTCGACATACCGCTGAGCCGTCATACTACGGACAAAAACTAGAGGTGAACTACTACCATGTGCGATGGCATGCCAAACCATAACACCTACTGTGCGGTGTACGTGCATCTCCATGAAGAACTCCGGATTTCGTCGTTCTGCGCGGTATCTTCTTACAAGAGCACGGCCAACATAATCCCTATACAGAAGGGTGACTCACTGAAACAACACGATTCCATTCCGCATCCCACTGAGGTCTTTTTCTGTGTCATTCAAGCCTTTGACGCCGATGTTCCGACGTTAAAGGTAAAGCCAGATATGGTCTGTAAGAAACAAGGTCCAAAAGACCTGATTAGGCGGTAGATTGCTCGCAGTCCAATTTACTTTCCATGCTCTTCGTGCTACTGGTTAGCAATTAACCTTGAAATTGAAAAACGGTCTCTTATGGGGAGTTCCTGGAGTTCGGTCCTGGTTGGATAGTGGATCTTCAAGTTCTCAACGCAGTGAATAGTCCTATTCATTCTTCTTTCAATTTCCCGAAAAGATAATCCGGTACCTTTTGTTTTTGAAAATTGTTTAAAGAAATTAAATTGCAGATTGAAAATTGCAAATTGAAATTAAATTATTCAAATGATGTATCTTTAAGGAAAAAGTGACAGTGCCAAAAACTTTTTATACGAACAAGTGCTTCGTTGCTATGGCTTAAATTTTGATCGTTTATTTCTAGGGTGTAGATTTTAACACTTTTACTGGCTGTTCCTTTTTCTATGTTACTTAGTATATATTAAAATCTAATATAAATTAATAACGAATTCGTCCTATCCACATTTCTATGTCAATCAGCATATTTAATTTCAAAAAACTAACAATTTTACATGGAAAAAGACCTTAACAAAGAGTTCTCGTGATGTGTCACCCTGTACAGTGATACGACAGTGTGAATGGTAGCATCTGCGACTCTTAAAATGCAAAATGCATGTACGTAAAGAGAACGTCGCGCGATATATCAGAACGCCGGGCGCAAAATAAGTTTTGTGAAATACCGCCCCGGCATACGGCACGCCGTGTCGTGGGAAAACGTCTGCGATCCCACTAGAAAATCCGAGTTCGACACGCTACCACGAATTTCCCTCCAACTACAATTAACTTTAACTTCTCGATAATTTTGAGTCCCTTCGTTTGCCCTTATACATTTATTTATTAATGTTAATTTAAAAAAAAATGGTATATGTGTGCAATACTTGTTGCAATCAAAACATTTACAGCATGTTAATAAAAAACACACGATCTTTCGAACTGGAAGTGGTTCCTTATTTTTGATCACTTGAGTTCATACACAAAATGCGTCAAAAATATTCAATCATTTAAATGAAATGAATGCAAAAGAATAATGAACTCAGGCATGGCAAAAACTTTGAGTACATCGATAAAACCAACAAATTACAGTTGATTCCACTTGTCAACAAGATTTTTGCTTAATGATAATGAGTTGTATTATCAAGAAGTGCGCGGTAATTACCAATTACTAAGGGGGGGTGTTGGAGCGCCGCCCGTTCAGCATTTATCACAGTAAACAATTTTTAAAAGCCTAACACCATATTTTATTTCCATCCAGTTTATTTCCTTTAACTCATTTTAAGATAATATGAAAAATTAAAATCTCGAAATGTAGAAGAACGTCTGTCGACCCATCACACCAAATAATGCGGATAAAAAAAGCGACCGTACACCACGTCATCAAAAATCAAGATAAACCGTGGGTTCCGCTCAAGTTGAGATAAGAATTTGTGGGAATTTGTTGTCTGGTCGCCGATCAAGTTTACCTAAACCAAAATTATGAAAAGAATAGAAGGATCATGTTGAACATTGTTTTTTTTTGCATAAATATAACTGCATGGCTCAATACCCGTAAAAAAAGAAAATATCATTATATTATATTAGTACAATATCAGCTCAAAGACCTCAATCACACGATGAACATCATCCAGTACCTGCAGTCTCCTTTTGACGATTCTGACAATGATACTGAAAAGGATGGTGAAAACGTTGACCCCACAGATCAGGGCTTCTTTATTCCCCACTCATCTGAATCTCATTTGGTCCTGAATTGAATGGTTAGAGACCCAGATCTATCAAAAGCACAAGCAGAACTTCTTAGCTTGTGTCTCTTGATCTTGTACCGTTTAGTGATGATAGTGTTCTCCTTTATTGTAACAACATCGATGCACTATTTGAAGCTTTCGGTGTTAATACAACCCACATGCTTAGGACATGGAGATTATTCATAAATTCGTTTAAACTTAGCCTAAAAGCAGTATTACTACATATCGGTAATAAATATCCTCCCAATTTAATCATGCAGTTTCCATTAAAGAAACCTATGACAATCTGAAGCTTTTATTTGAAAAAAAAATGAATTTTCTTAACCGCGAAGGTGAAGCTTATCAATATCTTAAAGGAAAGTTATCAAAAATTACAGATGCAAAGAGAAAAGAAGGGATTTTTATAGGGTCTCAAATACGAGAGTTGATTCTGAACGATACCTTTAAGACTTGATTAAATAAAATAGAAAATAGGGCTTGAAAACCTATAATTCAATTTTTTACCAATTGGAATAGTCGCGATAGAGAAAATCATTACATCAGAAAAGTCTGGTCGCCTAGAAAAACGTTCACACCAGGATCAGAAAACAACCTTCATCCACCGTTAGTGCAATAACAAAACGTTATTATGCTGCCTTTGCATTTAAAATGGGGAACGATAAAAAACTTTGCGAAATTTCTTAACCGCGAAGGTGAAGCTTATCAATATCTTAAAGGAAAGATATCAAAAATTACAGATGCAAAGAGAAAAGAAGGGATTTTTATAGGGCCTCAAATACGAAAGTTGATTCTGAACGATACCTTTAAGACTTGATTAAATAAAATAGAGAATAAGGCTTGAAAACCTATAATTCAATTTTTTACCAATTGGATTAGTCGCGATAGGGAAAATCACTACATCAGAAAAGTTTGGTCACCTAGAAAAACGTTCACACCAGGATCAGAAAACAACCTTCATCCACCGTTAGTGCAATAACAAAACATTATTATGCTGCCTTTGCATCTAAAATGGGGAACGATGAAAAACTTTGCCAAATCTCTTAACCGCAAAGGTGAAGCTTATCAATATCTTAAAGAAAAGTTATCAAAAATTACAGATGCAAAGAGAAAAGAAGGGATTTTTATAGGGCCTCAAATACGAAAGTTGATTCTGAACGATACCTTTAAGGCTTGATTAAATAATATAGAGAATAAGGCTTGGCAACTTATAATTCAAGTTTTTCCAATTTCTAGGAAAAGTGAGAGCTGAAAATTCTAAAAGACTAGTAAAAGATATGATTCAAGCCTTGCACGCTATTGGCTGTAAAATGCTGCAAAAAATCCAGATTTTGGACTCACATTTAGATTTTTTGCCTCAAAATATGGGAGACCGTGCTATCGCTATAGCACGGTGAGCGCTTCCACTGCGATATGTTGGGTATGCAATGACGCTATCAAGGAGGGTAGAGTCCTGCTAAACTAGTAGATTATGGTTGGACATTAAGAAGGGAAACTGTAGATAGTAATTATAAAAGATCTTAGTTGATGATCTCATCGAACTACACCGAGCATCTGCCTCAACTGTGTAATATATTCTTAGATCAATGTTTCTATTGGAATCTTCGGTGTGAACAAACTATTACAACTGAAAATCTAAAATAAGTATACAAACTATTACAACACTAAATCTAAACTAAGAATATCAGGAGATCATTTAATATAAGATTAAATCATCTCCTGATGATGCTAACATGGTTAGCGAAACGTGCGCCGAGAGTCGTTTGGTGGTAAAACTCTTTCAGTTTAATATATTCTTAGTTTAGATTTAGTGTTGTAATAGTTGGTATTGTTATTTTAGATTTAGTATTGTAAATGTTTATATTTCTATGTTTCTATTTTTCGTTTGTTGCATACTCAATATTGCATTAATTCTTACGATATGTCATACGAAATAATAATAATAAAAGAAGAAGCACTTCAAGAAACAACTAATATTTATCTTTTACAGGGACACCCTGTTTTTCAAGTTAAAGGACAGATATCAAAATAAAAACAACGTTTGAATAAAGATTTGAAACAGCTTTGCACGTTGTGGGTTAGACGGGCACTGTATATAAAATTAGTACATTAGTTTTTTACCACAGAAGCACGAAACATTAGGAGGAAATAAATTATTTAAAAAGATTGAAAATAAAATGTTTAAAGATCAGTTAATTTTAACAAATGATATTATTTATTATGATAAATAAATTAGAAAATAAAACTTGGTTTTTAAAAGTCATATATATATATATATATATATATATATATATATATATATATATATATATATATATATATATATATATATATATATATATATATGACTTTTAAAAACCAAGTTTTGAACCACCAAGGCGCTGAGTCTGAATGCCGAACTTTTAAGCGGATTTACGGAACGATTCGAAGAGTGGGGATTTGGGGGTGATTGGGGAACATTGTGAAGAAGAGGGGGGATGGGACATTGTACAAAAGTTGGATTAACTTTGCCACACTTATTTTTTCGCGATGTACTGCGTTGATTGTTGAGATGGAATTAAAGAACACAGAAAGGGTTCTCCAGTTCTTCAATAGGAACTTGAAGATGGATTATGAATACCAGGAAACTGGGATGTTTTGGAAAATCAAATAAATTTTGTTTGGATTATATTCGATATGATAACTGCAAAATAAAACAATAAGGGACATAGTGAGTGAGGTATTAATATTTGTACATATTCATGTAAATAAATTTCGGATAAAATGGAAAATAACGAAGTTATCAGAAAAACGAACTGTTAAACTCTTGTTATAACTGATTAAAAGATTATGATTAAAAATGTTAAAGCCTAAAAAATTAAACCGTTTATAGTTCTTAAACTGGCATACATACACACACACACACACATATATATATATATATATATATATATATATATATATATATATATATATATATATATATATATATATATATATATATATCATCATCATCAGCCCGTGTCGATCCAATACAGGTTGAAAGCCTGTTCAGCATGTTTCCAACCTTCACGGTCCTGGGCTTTCCTCTGCCACTGTGGTCTAATATACTTAACGATGTCATCAATCCATCGTGCTTTCGCTTTTCTTCCCGGGCATTTGCGATCAAGCGGTATCCACTCCAGGATTACCTTGGTCCATCTGTCATCCCATCGCCTCGCTATATGACCTGCCCATCTCCATTTCAATCGATCTACTCTTCAATGATGTCACAGACTTTCGCTTGTTCCCTGATCCATGCGCACGATTTTCTATCTCGTCTTGTAATGCCAAGCATACATCTTTCCATTCCCCTCTGTACTACCCGAAATTTTTGAATTGATTGGGATGTGAGTGTCCAGGTTTCATTTCCGTATGTCATAACGGCTAGAACGCACTAATCGAAGACTTTTCTTTTCAGACAAAGTGGGATTCTGCTCTTAAACACAATGTTGAGCCTACCAAATGCCTGCCAGCCACATTTAACACGCCATTCCACTTTCCGGGCGCCATTTCCCCCCATTGGAATCCTCTGCCCAAGATATATAAAGCTGTCCACAATCTCCAAATACCTTCCTAAAACTGAAATTCTTCTGTCCTGAGCGAAGTAATTGAACATAACCTGACTTTTTTTCAGGTTTATTTTCAAGCCAAATGGTTCGCCAGCCCTTTGAAGTTCTTGTATGCGTCTTTGCAGCTCCTCTGGGTCTTGTAAAAGGAGAACGATATCATCTGCAAATCTAAGATGGTTTAAGTTTGCACCATTGATCTTTACACCATCCTGTTCTCAATCCAGTATACGGAATACCAGCCACCAGCCGAGAAAAGAATAGGCGATATTGCGTCACCTTGCCGTACATCTCGTTCTACATTAATTCCCACTTCAAGATCATCAAGGTGAATTGTGGCTGTAGCTCCATCACATATCGATTCTAATAGGTTTACATATACTTTATCTACCTCTTGGCTAAGCAGTGCATCTATTATTGCATGCTTTGAGAGTCAAATGCTTTTCCGTAGTCGATAAAAGTCAAGCCCACTGAAATGGTGTATTCGTTGTGCCTTTCTATGGCCTGCTGTACAACCTGGATGTGATCCATTGTACTGAATCCACTTCAGAATCCTTCTTGTTCTCTTGGTTGTATGTCGATCAGTTGTTTTAATATTCTTTTAGATATTATCTTAGTGAAAACTTTGTACGTTACTGATAGAAGGCTTATTGGACGGTAGTTCTTTAAAGCTTCCTGTGCTCCCTTTTTATGTAAAAAGATCATTTCTGCATTTTTCCATAAGTCAGTTACTTTTTGTTCTTTGAGGCATTTTGAGTATAATTTTGACAGTGTTTTATGTAATATATATATATATATATATATATATATATATATATATATATATATATATATATATATATATATATATATATATATATATATATATATATATCACTTTAAATTAATTAATTCTAATATATACCAGATTTTTTTTTTATTAATTCATGAGAAAGCTTTGGCTATTTATTTGCTAAAAACCCGCCACTATCTGCCGCCATACCCGCCGTAATCTGCCACAACGACCAATATAAAAAAATGAACAAACACATTCTCACACGTCTCCCTTTATCCGTCTAATTCTCAGCGATCTATCCAAAAAAGGACTAAATCAAACAAAAGTTTACATAAAAAGAAATGACAATCGAACGCCGAATAAATCGAAAAACAATCGCCACCTAAGCCGTCTATGCGTGGCATCCGCCCGAACAACGGACCCATTTCTGGCGGCCGGTACGGACAAAGGCCGCCACTTTCGATTGTTATTTCGCGGCGCGGCCACCTCCGACCCAGTCCGATACCATCACCGTTCAGTTTTTTTTCTTCATTTTTTGGCGAATTTCTGGCCGCTGCAAGGACCGCAATCGTAAATTTCGACGTAAGAGTCGACCGTACGACAAACGTAATTGATGAAGTGTGAGCTGAGAAGAGAACAAAAAGAAGAGATATAAAATAAAGAAACCATGTTGGGGTTAACCAAAAAAGGCAAAGTGAGCCATAATAAACTACTCTATATGATATAGACTTTTTATGATATATTTGGATATACTGATATACTTATGATATACTATTTTGTATGATATTAATTTAAACAAATTTTGTGATTATATAATTACATATATATATATATATATATATATATATATATATATATATATATATATATATATATATATATATATATATATATATATATATATATATATATATATATATATATATATATATATATATATATATATATATATATATATATATATATATATATATATATATTCATTCATACACATATCTACTGTATTCATTATATACATTCATACATATATCTACACCTAAATGTCTGTGATTGTTTCTAGACAAAAGTGACAACGAATTATCATTCAGTCTCGCCAGTTAATGGCTGGGTAAGGCCGGATGTCTTCTGAGAAGCGTTTTACGTTGGCCACTCGCCGATAAGCAGGTTTCATGATACACTTATGAGTAGGCACATAACCAACGGTTTATAGCCTGAGGGAGGGTGGTGGCCTGGGGTTGTCTGTAGCTGATGACCGTGGTTCGGAACCGACGTTAAGCTGTAGGTTCAGTCGCTAAATAGCCTAGTTGCTGATGCGCCTCTAACCCTAATACTGTTTATTGTTTATTTATTCCATTATTATTATTCCAACAAGATCTCCAACCCCGAGATGCCAAGAAACACCCGGTTTCATGGAAGATACTAGGCATGGGGGGGGGGACATTTTTTTCATGTGGTATGATATAAATATTACATAAGATAGACGATGATGTCATACTGATATCCTACAAAATGACATCATATTACGATCATGAAGGGAGTCAGTTTTATGTCAAATTTACGTAAAATTTTATTAAATACATATGATCTATGTGTGATGTCAATTTAAGGTCATGACTTCACTGAGTAAAGCGATGAGCCGTGGCCTGGCAACAGCGCTGCCCAAAGAAGAAAAAGAAAATAAAAAAAGACCACGGTGCAAAAAGTGTTTGATTAGGAATGAAGATTTCAAGGAAGATTTTTAAAACTTTCAGGGCGGTTTCAGAGGCGGAGATTTTGACCTAGAATACCAGCATCGTTCTGTTTATCTGTGAAGCACTAATGTCTAACACTAATAAAATAAAGGCCACAAATGTGGTAGCAAGTTCGACTCCTGTGCTTGGTTGGAAAAAGGAAAAAAGTTTTTTTTTTTCCTTTATTTGGGTTTAATTTGAGAAATTTGTCTCAGTTTGGTTTTTTGTTTTTACCCAGTGATTCTTTAAATAAGAACAGATATTTTTGATATTTTTTGACTTTTAGATAGTAGCGAAAAACCCAAATAAAGGAAAAGAAAGGAAAAAAAACCGCACCAATATGATAATATCTGTCGATACCTTGCATTTAAGCAACGTTACCCTGTCCAACAATGCAAAAACGCTGTCCAAACAAGGAAAAAGGGCGGAGGGAGATTTGTTAGTGAGACCAGGGTGCAAAAACTGCATGGTAAGGAGTGGAGATTTAAGAGAAGATTTTGAAGATTTCAGGGGCAGAGCTTTTGCACTAATATCAAGCACTAATATCAATGAAATAAAGGTCATAATAACTTCTCGCACCACGGTCGGTGAGAAAGCAGATAAGTTATATATTGGCAAATGGAGCGTTTTTGGCTATCTGAAAAAATTCGGATATCTGCTGATACAATGTGTGCGTCGTTTACGAATTTAGTGACCTTTTCACTCATCTTTTGCCAATTTTTGCTGATAAAAAAATCTGAGGCTCCATTTCTGAAGCGAGAGATTAGCTAATCGCGAGTCAGTGGCGGCTCGTGAGGGAGGGCGTTAGAGCGCCGCTCCTCCAACATTTATCACAGTAAACAATTTTTCAGAACAAAACACCATATTTTATTTCCGCTCAGTTTCATTCATTTAAATCATTTTCTTGGTTCACCTACTGTCTAGTGTTTAAATAGCACCAAAAGTAAAAAGGAGGAAGAGGAAAGCAGAAAATATCTTCAGCAGCACTATTTTCTTCTACGCTCTCCCACTTAAACGCTCTCCCACTTAAACTCTCCAAAACCTACGAGCCGCCACTGTCGCGAGTGATAGCTGATGATAGCTAAACTATTACAATTAAATCGGCTGAAGGCAGTAATAGAAGGAAACCTGCCAAAATCAGAAAACAGGAAATGCGTTAGATTTCATCATGATTGTCATCATGACAGATATCACGACCACATGTTTCTTTCCAAACCTGGCAAAACTTATTGAGCTTTAATTGTGACGTTTTCCTCCATCCACTTTACTCACCGGACATCGCACCCTCGGAATATCATCTATTTCGCTTCCTCTAAAATTATTTATATGGGAAATTTTTTAAAACGAAATAAAAGGTGAGAAACAACCAACAATTTTTTGGACCACTACCATTACGTTGACAAAAAGTTACCAACAATAATGGCAATTACATAATAGACTAACTTAATATTTACATAAACTATTTGTGTTTCCATTTCTCTTAAACATTCCTACGAACTTTGCGGACAATGTGAAATAAAAATTTCAAAATTAATCCAATACTTATTTTTCATATTTTAATTTTTTTATGTTTATTATTATTATTATTATTACTCACGCATGGGCCCTGGTGGACCACGCGAAGTACAATTAGAAGCGTTTGTTGTTGTTAGCCTTCCTTTGAGCCCACACTAATTTCATTCTTTCGCTATGAGCTTTTTTTCCTTTCGTCAGACCAAGTTGTTCCAGTCTTCCTACATTTTTCTCTCTGGCCAACCTTCCAAACGTTAACCTTGTGTCTGAAACAACCTCTATCCTGAACTTCACCCTGTGTAATATTTGCTGATCTTAGGTCCTCTTTAATTGCCGCAATCAATTTAATTATTTCTACTTTAGCTCTACTCCTATTTTCATAAAATTCGACTATTTGTCTAGTTAGCCTACTCGGATTCATCCGTTTGATGTGTCCGTAAAACTTAAGTCTTCTTTTTCTCATATCGCTGTGTATATCTGTGTATTGTTTGATTTCTTGGTTTTCTCGAAGTCGGTATGTTGTGCTATTCATTTGTTTGGGGCCTAGGATTTTTCTTATGATTTTTCATTCCTTCTTTTCAATGTCCTCGATGTCCCTCTTTCTATTCAAAATGAGCGTTTCTGCAGCATATAGACATTCTGGCTTAATAACCGTGTTGTAATGTCTCAGTTTTGTGTTTTTAGATAGGTATTTTTTGTTGTAAATATGTTGTGTAAGTCTCAATACCGTTTCCATTTTTTAACATCTACCCTTATTGGCCGCTTTTTCCAACCCATTTTCCATGATTATTTCACCCAAATATTTTAATTGAGAGACTCGTCTGATGTTACCATATTTTGTTTTTAGAAATGGTGTTCTTAGTCTGTTGCAGGTCATGTATTGTGTCTTTTCAAAGGATATTTGGAGTCCTACCTTTTCTGCTGTTTCTTTTAGGATTTCAATCTGTTTTTGAGCCGTTAATACATCTTGAGCTAAAATTGCTAGATCATCAGCAAATGCCAGACAATCAATCCTGATGTTGGTTCTCCCCAGTTTAATGGACTGGTCAATATTCAGTGGCGACTTTTTTTCACGCCACTCCTGTATTACTTTTTCTAGAACACAGTTAAATAAGAGTGGCGAGAGTCCATCCCCTTGTCTCACACCAGTTTTAATTTCGAAGGGTTCTGAGATGTCACCCATGAATTTAACTTTTGACCTCGTGTTAGTTAACGTTGCTTTAATAATTGCCAGCGTTTTCAGATCTAGTCCTTGTTCTTTCAAGATTCGGAATAAAGATTCGCGGTCAATAGAATCATATGCTCTTTTGAAATCCACAAATGTACAGACGACATTTTTATTGTACAGTTTTTGATGTCTTAGAATCAACTTTAGATTCAGGATCTGTTCAGGGCAGGATCTGCCCGGTCGAAAACCTGCCTGATATTCACCAATGTTCGGTTCTTACTGTCCCTGTGCTCTGTCTAGTAGACATTGAGATAGAATCTTGTAACAAACTGGGAGAAGAGATATTCCTCTATAGTTGTTTACATCCGTTCTATCTCCTTTCTTATGTAGTGGATGGATTAGAGCATCTTTCCAGTCTTCCGGAATCCGTTCGGTTCGCCAAACTTCTTGCAGAATTTTGGTTATTTCCTTGATTGTACCTGGATCAGCGGATTTCAAAAGTTCAGCAGTGATTCCATCTTCACCAGAAGCCTTGTCATTTTTAAGCCGCTTGATTTGCCTAAGTGCCTTTTTTATGTTTATATATAATTAAAAATCAAAGATGGCTGATCTTCACTGCAATATCAATTTAATTTTTACTGTCCACATTTTTCAATATTACCTCGTAATTATTAAAAAAAACCGAAAATATTTTGATGATTCCCTTGCTGTTTGACAAAATTTCTCGACAGGTTGATTTTTTTTTACTTACCGTTTCGTGTCGGACCGGGAGCGTATTGTCCAGCCGTTGTTTTTGTTTTTTTTTCATCTCCGCTGCGAGATAACGAGGTACATAATTGGAGAACGCATCAGCACAACGTCCTGCTGATAAAAACTAGTACGCGTCCTGCCACCCAATTAGTTTGACAACTGAGCCAGCTTACGTGAACACATGGACATTGATCAATTCACCTCAACGAGGCTTATTGACGAATCTTGATCTTGAATACATTTTAAACTTTAGTCAGAACCTGCATGTAACTCCAATCTGATGAAATATTTGCTTTAAAACTTAAATTAGTCACGTAAAACTAACAAACAGAAGCTACAAATGAAAAAAGAATTCACTTCTTTTGAAGAATAAAATAAAGTAAAAAGATATAATTAGAATATTGTTCAATATATGAAATTGATTCATGAATCACAAGGGTCGTTCGAAAAGTCATCGGAATGACAAATATATCACAAAATTTTTGTCAACCCTGAAATTTAATACATTTTCACCGTCTTCAACCGTTTCATACACCTAAAGTACAGGGTGGCGCAAAAAAAGAGAATTATTTTTAAAAATTGAAACAATTTGTAGTTTTTAATTGTTTCTTTTTTTTTACAGATTGAAGTCAGAGAATTCATGTATGAGGAGGTACATATTTGCTCAGCGAACCAGAATAGTCACCTCTTGTTTAAAAATAATCGGCTAATAATTCTAACACAACGTGGATATACGTGCACCAACTAGGCTCACAATAACCAAAACGGTTCGGAGTTTTGAAGAAAAGGAAACTTTTGGGGATGCCAAACACAAGAGAGACCTCGTAGTAGTCGTTCAATCACAAACATTGAACGAGTTCGGGACAGTATTGCAGATCAACCCCAAACATCGACCAGAAGGCATTCTGATCGATATTTGGGGTTGATCAATTGTAAATCTCCCGTCGTTCCCTACAGCGAATTCTAAGGACAGATTTGAAACTCTTTCCCCACAAGATTCAGTTGGTTGAAGCCTTCCATACGGAAGATAGGCTATTTGGACTGGAATAGTCGTAAACCTCGCATAAAATAATGAGAATTTTATTTTCACTTTCATGATAACCCACGGCATTTTCAGCTTTGTGGCTTCATCAATAAACAAAACTGTTCGTTTTGTGATAGCGAAAACCCTAATAGAACTCACTAGAGAGTGGGTTATTATAGGTATATAATCATCTCGCGTTATTTTTATGAAGATCAAGAAGATGTTGCGCAGACGGTCAATGGAGAGCGTTATAGAGGAGTGATTAAAAATGTTTTATTGCTGCAGCTACTGGAAGGCCACAACATATGGTTTCAACTGGATGATGCCACGTTTCACACCGCTCGACCCACAATGCAGCATATTGAAAAATGGTGAAGTGAGATATCCACCTCACTCACCGGATCTGACCGTCCCAGACTTTTTCCTGTGGGGCTATTTCAAGGACAGAGTATATGCCAACAACCCTTCAAGCATCGAGGCCCTAAAGGATAATATCCGGCATAAAATAGCCACAATTTCTCCTGAAATGCCGAGAAGAGTCTTTGTAAACACTGTGAGAAGTGTTGAGCAACGGTGATCATTTGATCTATGTGATTTTTCATGTATAATAAAAAAATATCTAGAATAAAACTCTAATTTGTTGTTTAGATAGTTGATTTATTATATTTCGTTCTAATTTTACAGAGCCAACAAACTAGAAAACTTATTTTGCGCCACCCTGTATAAAAAGATGTCCAACTTTGATAAATAACCGATTATCTCAGCTTTTAACTCATCATTTAAAGTAAAATCATCATCCAGCTAGCCGTTTTTCAGGCTTTGAAAAAGGATATAATCGTTGTATGTTGAATACAGTTGTTGAATTGATGTTGAATACAGGATGAAATCCTGTAAATACGTGCGGGCGTATAATCTGACAGATCTTTGAACAATAATTCGAACTAAAGAAACTAAAAAAAGCGGTTAAAATTCTGCTAAATATAGGGGTCGCTTGTAAAGTTTTTTGTCTACAGTCGCTCTGCAATTCCATACGTTTAGATTACAAATATTCCAACTATTAAATATCCTCATTACAATGTGATTTTTTTCAGCACCAAGTCGTTCAAGGACAAATTGATTTGACACAACTGTTCATCGGATATTCACCAATGAATTCGGGATGAAAAAAATCTGCACGACAATGGTTCCGAAAATTCTTTCACAAGATCAAAAGGACAACGGAGGGAAATCTTTACTTTTTAAGGTAAAATTAAAGTTACCCTTATTTTCTGGAGCGTATTGTTACTGGTGAGAAGTATCGAATGTGTCAATAAGACCTGGAAACGAAAAAAGCCAGAATGAGGAAATCAAAGATCTGCTTTTTAAAGTCATGAAAATCCATAACAAATTTGTGCTTCAAAGCAAACCGTAAACCAACATTTTTACTGAAAAATTCTTGAGAAACTTCGAAAAAAAGTCATTTGTGTCAGACCGAACACCAAGAAAATCTGGCTGCTACATCACAGTAATGTGCCTTGCCACATAGCGGTTTCAATTGAGCAGTTCTTGGCAAGACATCAATGTGGCTCCGCAGTCCCCTTATCCATTACATTGGAGTCATTGTAATTTTTTACTTTTCCCAAAATTGAAAATTCACCTAAAAGGATAATTAGATAACAGTGAAGACTCCAGCACTTCAGCACAGTAATTTCAATTGAATAAAAAATGTATAAAAATCCGTCTCGTGACTTGCTTTATACACCTCGTAACTGATAAAGCCGAGAAAGGAAACCTAAACAGCAGAAATTAAAAGAAGTATCTGTCCTAACCTGTCGTGGTCATTAATTGGTAAATTTAACTTCGTCCTGAAGAATACAAAGAATCTCCTTAAAATCTTAAGGCTAAGATATTTAATCAGTATGGTGTCCGTTATTTTCCAAATTGACTTATTTTACTTGTGTATCGCTTAAATCACTTCGTTATAGCCTAAAGTAATTTTGAAAAATAAAATTTCGATACCGTTTAACCCTGTCTAAATGACGATACTTTTCCCATTCATTTCACATCGGATTTTTGTACTTTTTAGTTATTAATTTTCTTCTCGCTTGTATTGATTATCCTACTAAATATTCTTAGTTCTGTTTCTGTTGTGTTTTTCGAAGGTTAAAATTTATACCGTTTTTCCCAATAACCATCTAACCTTTTCAAATTTACTGACTAACCGATGCTTTTTATTCATTTAAATGTTATACTAAACTAATTGAACAATTCGCGGAGCGGAAATGATAAAACAAGTTTATAGTTGAAAAAATTATTTTATTCTTCGGTTTATTCTCCCTTAAGTTCAATAAATATTTGCCAGGGGTTCCCCAATTCATTTATTTCACCTCTGAAGTGATTTTCTGGAAGTCCTTCAAAATACTCATTTACTGCTGCTATTACTTTTGCATTTGATGAACACTTGCCACGTAGGCATTTTTGAGGTTTGGGAATAGATGAAAGTCAGATGGGACCAGAACATGGTGGATACTCCAACAGTCCGTAGTGTAGCTCCTTCAATTTGGCCATTGTCTTGATGAAAACTGATTTTTTTCTTCGTGAAACCAGGTCTTTTCTCACGAATTTGTGCATCCAATTAATCCGAAAGGTTTGAGTAATACTGTCCTGTTATTGTTTACAGGTTTGAAGGTAATCAGTTAAATTAAAGATAGTCAATTAAATATTTTGCATCCCAAAAAAACTGACACCATCATTTTTTGGTCGATTTTGACCACTTCTGAGGTGAATAACCGGGTTCAGTCCACTCTGCTGTTTGTTGTCGGGTTCAGGATCATAATGGTAAACCCAAGTCTCATCCATAGTTACAACATGACGTTTAAAATCTATTTTACCCTTTCGAAAAAGATCCAAATATTGGTTAGAAAGTTTTACTCGAAGTCGTTTTTGATCAGAATTTATTGCACATTGCTTTCTCAAGCCCAATTTCTTTTTCAAAATATGAACACCCGTTTAGCTGAGATGTCAATGGCCTTATCAATTTCAGTCAAAGTCAATTGTCTCATCCATTATCATATCATGTATAGAATTAATTATTTGTTAAGTAGTTGCACTTATTAGACATGCAGAACGAGAATCGTCATCCAGGGCTTGTAGGACAACGTTGAAACTCACCTGGCCACTTACAAACCCTTGTTTTTACATTTACCAATACATTTACCATTTCGCTATGAATTTCCGTTACCTTTAAACCTTTTTTTACAAAGAATTTAATTACTCCACGATTGTCAATATTTTCCATTTAAAAAAATAACTCATACGTTTACTTTAAGCTGCTGTTTTTGTACAATAAATTCACAGATCGACTTGAAACTTCACATATGTTCATATGAACCATGAAACTTCAAAATGTTGTAGATTATATAGTTCTTTTACTGCTCTATAGGTATCGCTTTGGGAACTTTTCAATTAGCATAGTATATTTAATTTTGCGCTCTCAATGGTAATTAAAAACATATTGTAAATTCGAAAAAAATTATATTTTATCTTATTTTAATTTAAGTATTATAGCTTTAATCATCAAAGTTTTAAAGAAGTTTTTTTATTCCATTTTATTTTATTTAGTTTATTGTTTGTTTACAATTATTAATTCATAAAAAGGCTTCGTATTTGATAATTACAAAAGAAATGCAGTTTAACTATTGAAATATTAATTTCTTTGTCAGGCGTTCTTCTATCGCACTTGGAAAATCACTTGAAGAAGATATTGTTTGTGGTTTTCAACTTTAGTGAGCAAGCACATTGATGTATTCTTGCGTCAACCGTACAGCTCTCTCTGCGACATCATTTTCAACTTTCGTTCTATTAACAATATTTAAGCCTTCCAAATAATGATTAAATTCGGACCTTGTTTCAACAGGGAGTTTTAAAAAGTTTTCGTTCATGTAAAATCTCTTGAAAATGTCTAAAGTATGATAACTTACAAAGTAGTCAATTTCTTTCTTTTTTACATTTTTTATATCATTTTTATTAGTTATTGTGTACTTTTTGGAATAATAAAAGTCGTATACAATGTCTGATTTCAAAGCTTTGACCATTTTGCGTTTGTAATGATATATTTAGGTCAAAAATGAGAGCGCAAATGCTTTGGGACTCAAGTACCATAAATGATTTTTAAATTTATTTAATACCGCTTTAGATTTATTGATAATTTTATAGTTAAAATTCTAGATCTTGGCCTGGAGCTGCCTGGAGTTGCAAAATCCTAAAAATATGAATACTGCGAACAAACAAACGTATAATAAAGCATGGTCTTCTGTTATTTCAAAATCTCCTGGAAAATGTATATTTTCAATGAGGAAATAACTTTGGAGATCCAGCTGGCGTGATGAAAGACTTCAAGCATAATAAAAATAAACTTCTTGGTGGTCTCAACCTACCAAGAAAAATTCTGTACAGTTTTAGTACTATTGAGAACGCAAAATGAAATATATTATATTTAAATGAATAAAAAGCATCGGGTAGTCAATATATTTCAAAATGTTCGATAATTGGGATAACTGGGAAAACGGTATAAATAAATTTTAACCTTCGGAAAACTTTTACTGCAATATAAAAATGTGTCTATCTAAAAGGATCACAATAGAAGAAGCTTTAAAAATAGTTTGGAAGATATTTAATACAATAAGCGAGGAAAAAATTAATATTTAAAAAATGCACAAATCCCATGTTAAGTGAATGTGAAAAGTATCGTCATTAGGCAAAACGACATCGGATTTTTTTAAAAATTTTGTTGTACTATAGAGAAATCATTTTCAGAATCCTCAAATGAAAAAATCAATTTGGGTAATAACGGCCAATCTCTAATCAGTGCCTATTCCATCTCTTTTACTATGGATTACAAATTTGGATATTTATAAATACAAATACGAAAAATAGCAAAAAACGCAAACATGGCAATGATGGAAAAACACATGCTGCACATAAAACTGTCATATAGAAAGACAAATGAATGGACTAGACAAAACCAAGCGACTTATCACAACAGATGGCTGAATTAAAATAGAAATTTACAGGTTATCATATCACATAGAAACACGAAAAATGGAATAAGCTTATAGAAGACAGAAGACCATAGTGTGGTTGGATGACCTAAAGTAGGGAACTGGATCTAAGTTGATGAATACTATAATAGGCAGATAACATTGGAATTTCGAAGAACAGGCCTATGTCCACTGTTGAATTGACTACCAAAACAAAACAGTAAAAGGCCAGACATAATTAAACTTTATTCTAAATAAAATGATTAAAACAATCATGTCCAGTTAACTATTATCCAAAAAATTACAACCAGAATACCAGTCAGCTAATGAACCAAACCTTCCAGCATCGAATATTCTTAATATATGTCGATAAATTGCGATAAAATCCGAAAACTACAGGCCCATAAGCCCAATTAGTCCCGGACGCATAGGGCCATCCTCAACGGACATCCGCAAGCGGTCGCCGACAAATGCCTGGACGGTCCCTCAATATGACAACATCGACCCGTTTATACAGTGAATTTTCCGATGAGCCCGACGGACGATTCTATTTGCATAATACGCTAATTTTCATCGACGAAATGGATACAGACTGCTGCTGTTGGTTGTAGATTTTTTTTATGAAACAACATATCGACAATGTAAGAACGTAAAAAAATATCGAGTCGTTCGTATTGGTGCTGTCGCTTGACCGGTTACCGAGCAGGTGATACTTTGAAAAGCTTATCGACTATGTACCTGGCCGATCTCTATAAAAAATGCATCTTTAATTGCTGTTTGTCGAGAAACACTACAGTTTTTACTGATTATTTTATGTGTAGCATTCATTTTAACATTAAGATAAGAAGGCACAAAAAAGGCTCATATCTCTCCATTGGTAAATGTTAGTGCTCCGACCTTTCTTTTTGAAGATCATTATCATTATTTATTTTATGACAATTATTTTGAAGCATTGTATTGAGTGTATAAGTGAGTTCTATTTTTTTACACAGCGTTTACACAATTTATTTTTTTACACATATATTTTTACACACATATTTTATATATATATATATATATATATATATATATATATATATATATATATATATATATATATATATATATATATATATATATATATATATATATATATATATACCAGGTGTCCCATTAAGGATGGATCGCGGCCGTATCTTGAAAAATATTTATCCCACAGCTTTGGGGAAAAAAATATTATACTAAAACTGACCGTGAGAAATTCACCAAAAATATGTTTAAGCTTCTAAAACGACCGCAAGAGGGCGTGACGAGCTAAACATTTTTTTAAAAAAATTTTTTGTGTATTAAAAATTTTCATAAAGTGTGAAGGAAGGCAAACATTAGGTTAATATTTTTTTAACTTAATGCAGGTAGTAGTGAAATAATAACTGATTTTTTTCAGAAAAATCGAAATATCTCTTGACATGTCAGAGCTATCGATTTCGGGTTTTCACTGGATGATTCCCCTTTAAATTACCTTTCTAGCCATGTAATAAAAGCTGTACCATATTAAGACCAATTTATAACTTAATATTACGGTAAAAATTAAAACTAACTGATTTTTTCAGAAAAATCGAAATATCTCTTGACATGTCAGAGATATCGATTTCGGGTTTTCACTGGATGATTCCTCTTTAAATTACCTTTCTAACCATGTAATAAAAGCTGTACCATTCTATTTGAAAAAACTGAACAAAACTTCAAAAAACTATTGTTGAATGTAACGCCACCTCGCGGTTTCATTTATAAACTAAATAATTTATCTCCCAGATTATCTGACTGTCCCAGCAATTGCCTTTTAAATGAATCCAAATTGAGGAAAATCGGTTTAGATGACTTTTTATCTAAATAGGTAAAACTCTCCCCCCCCCCCCCCCACTTCTTTATTCGCGAAGTTACGACAAAATGTCATAAAACAAAGTTGTAGGAGACAGTTTGCTAATTATAACTGAGAATTTTTCTTACTCGGTTAACACTTGCAAATACACAAAAAAAAAAGATTTTTAAAAATGTTTAGCTCGTCACGCCCTCTTGGGGTCGTTTTAGAAGCTTAAAAATAATTTTGGTAAATTTCTCACAGTCAGTTTTAGTATAATATTTTTTTCCGCAAAGCTGTGGGATAAATAGTTTTCAAGATACGTCCGCGATCCATCCTTAATGGGACACCTGGTATATATATATATATATATATATATATATATATATATATATATATATATATATATATATATATATATATATATATATATATATGTGTGTGTGTGTGTGTATGCTTATAGATTCTTCTAAAAAATTCTACGACTAGTAGAAGATAGCTTTCTATTTGCCCAAAACAACACATTTCTTATCTTAAATGGAAAAACGTATGGGTCCTGGTGAACTACGTAAAATACAGTTAGAGGCGTTTGTTGTTGTTAGCCTTCCTTTGCACCCATACTGATTTTGTTCTATCACTATGAGCTTTTTTCCTTTCGTCAGACCAAGTTGTTCGTCTTCCTACATTTTTCTCACCGGCCAACCTCCCAAATGCTAACCTAGTGTCTGAAACAGTTTCTATCCTGAATTTCACTTTGTGTAATATTTTCTGATCTTATGTCCTCTTTAATTGCTGCAATCCATTTAATTATTTCTACTTTAACTCTACTCCTATTTTCATAAAATTCAACTATTTGTCTAGTTAGCCTACTCGGATTCATCCGTTTTATGTGTCCGTAAAACCTAAGTCTTCTTTTTCTCATATCGCTATGTATATTGTTTGATTTCTTGGTTTTCTCGAAGTCGGTATGTTGTGCTATTTATTTGTTTGGGGCCTAAAATTTTTCTTATGATTTTTCTTTTTTTCTTTTCAATCCCCTCTATGTTTTCTTTTTATTCAAAATGAACGTTTCTGCATCATATAGACATTTTGGCTTAATAACCCTGTTGTAATGTCTCAGTTTTATGTTTTTAGATATGCATTTTTGCTGGTAAATATTTTGTGTAAGTCTCAATGCAGTTTCCATTTTTTTGACATCTACCCTTATTGGCCGCTTTTTCCAACCCGTTTTCCATGATTATTTCACCCAAAAATTTGAATTGAGAGACTCGTCGACCATATTTTGTTTTTAGAAATGCTGTTCTAAGTCTGTTATTTTAGTTTAACGAATTAATTCATATAATTTGTTCATTATATTTATTTAATGCTAGTATCATCAGGAGAGAACTTATATTGATAACTAAATCTTAACGGAATAAATAATCTCCTGATGATGCTAACGCTTAAAAAAAGCTTTAAAAAATTGATTGGGTATTTAGTGGTAAATTAATCTTGCCGACTTTAATTCATTGATTGTTAAGATAGCTTTGTAATAAAAATAATACATCCTCAATCGCATACAAGTTCGTACAGAACTAGGTTGGCTAACAAAAGGTCTTAATTCAGATCAGTTTCATAAAATCTTTTAATGCATGGCAAAGATATCATAAGAATACCTTTTGAGATAATTTGAATGATTCCAAAAATAATATATTAATAAATTATGCCCATGGCTTAGTTTGTAGGGTTATCTATATTAACGTCACCCATCGACTTATTCAACAAATTTAACGAAACAAACTTACAGCGTTAAGGTGATGAACTAAACAAACACCGTTTGATCTTAACTTTTGGATTGTGTTGATGTGTTCTATTTGATGGATATTCATCGCAAGTGTGATGATTCATCACAGTTTTCATTAAATATTTGTTTTATTTCAATTTTGATATTGATTGTAAAATTCAAGATATTTCATTAGCTACTCTTTTGACGCCTGAATAAGTCTTGACTTTAAAAGAAACATTCAGGCCATTATTAAAAATATACGATGCGATTTGTGTGAACGAGTACTTGAAAATTGGGTTCCAGAATGCACTCCATTAGACGAAGTCAAGGGGAGAATTTTATTTACCTTATTTTCATAAGGTAATGCCATTATTTGTTCTTCAAGATAAAATATAAATTACCGAAATATTACTTGTACTAATCACTGTGCTTCGTTTTATACTTCGCAGAATCTTATGGGACAATCCTCTATATATACCCGATTTGGTTTCAAAATTGCATTGAATTAATCATCACGAGATATCTAAAAGAATTAAGTTATACAATAATTAACTGTATTATTAAATACAGGTAGTACGACAAGATGAGCTATATCTCATTCGATTACTAGGAGGAAAAATCAAATCTGTATTTAATTAAATTTAACTGTTTTAACTGCATTTAACTGTATTTAACTGCACTTAACTGTATTTAACTGCATTTAACTGCATTGAAATGTATATAACTGCATTTAACTGAATTTAATTGTATTCAACTGTATTTAACTCTATTTACCTGTATTTAACTGCATTTAACTATATTTAACTATATTTAACTGTATTTAACTGTAATTAACAGTGTTTAACTGTATTTAACTGTATTTAACTGCATTTAACTGTTTTTAACTATATTTAACTGTATTTAACTGTATTTAACTGTATTTAACTGTATTTAACAGTGTTTAACTGTGCTTAACTGTGTTTAACTGTATTTAACTATATCTAACTGTATTTAACTGTATTTAACTGTATTTAACTGTGTTTAATTGTAATAACTGTATTTAACTGTATTTATCAACCTGTATTTAACAGTATTTATATGTGTTTAACTGTGTTTAACTATATTTAACTGTATTTAACTGTGTTTAACTGTGTTTAACTGTATTAACTGATATATATATATATATATATATATATATATATATATATATATATATATATATATATATATATATATATATATATATGTAAACATATGTATATATATATATATATATATATATATATATATATATATATATATATATATACATATATATATATATGTATGCAAACAATGTACTTCAAACGGCTGCTTCAATAGCACCAGACGAAAAATGTCTTAAGCAAACAAAAATCTCCACTGAGACCATTGATTTAATGAAGAAACGGCGAGCAATGAGAAATGCAGGTAGTCCTTTTGGCAGGGTCGAGTACACTGAGCTCTGCAAAACTATAACAAAACGTATCAGAGAGGACACGCGCCGATTCAATATGCAGCTAGTGCAAAAAACCCTGGAAGAAAACAAAGGAATTAACAAAGCTAAACAGAAGCTGAGAAACAAAAGAACGCAAATATATGCTTTAAAGCGTGAGGATGGCACAGTGTGCAGGACGCGTACCCAAATGTTAGAGATTGTCAGAAGGTTTTATTCCCAGTTATATGAAGATCAGAGCCAGTCAGGGACAGCAATACCCACGGAAGAACAATATATAATGCCAGATATCCTAGTGGAGGAAGTAACAAATGCTATAGAATTGATGAAGAACGGCAAGGCTCCAGGAAAGGATAGTGTAACTGTCGAAATGCTAAAAGCTGGTGGTCGGACGTTACATAAAACACTGGCAAAATTATACTCTAAATGCCTCAAAGAACAAAAAGTACCTGACTTATGGAAAAATGAAGAAGTGATCCTTTTACATAAAAAAGGAGCACAGGAAGATTTAAAGAACTACCGTCCAATAAGCCTCCTATCAGTGATGTACAAAGTTTTCACTAAGATAATTTCTAAAAGAATATTAAAAAAACTGAATGACGCACAACCAAGAGAACAAGCAGGATTCAGAAGTGGATTCAGTACAATGGATCACATCCAGGTTATACAGCAGGTCATAGAAAGGCACAACGAATACACCATGCCACTGTGTTTGGCTTTTATCGACTACGAAAAAACATTTGATTCCATCTCAAAGCATGCGATAATGGATGCACTGCTTAGCCAAGGTGTAGAGAGAGCCTATGTAAACCTATTAGAATCGATATATGATGGAGCTACAGCCACAATTCACCTTGATGATCTTGAAGTGGGAATTAATATAGAACGAGGTGTACGGCAGGGTGACGCAATATCGCCTATTCTTTTCTCGGCTGGCCTTGAAGAAGTATTCCGTAAACTGGATTGGGAACAGGATGGTGTAAAGATCAATGGTGCAAACTTAAACCATCTTAGATTTGCAGATGATATTTTTCTCATTTCACAAGACCCAGAGGAGCTGCAAAGACGCATACAAGAACTGCAAAGGGCTGGGGAACCATTTGGCTTGAAAATAAACCTGAAAAAGAGTCAGGTTATGTTCAATAACTTCGCTCAGGACAGAAGAATTTCAGTTCTAGGAAGGGATTTAGAGATTGTGGACAGCTTTATATATCTTGGGCAGAGCATTTCCATAGAGGGGAATACCGCCCGGGAGGTGGAACGGCGTGTTAAATGTGGCTGGCAGGCATTTGCTAGGCTCAACATAGTGTTTAAGAGCAGACTCCCACTTTGCCTGAAAAGAAAAGTATTCGATCAGTGCGTTCTACCCGTTATGACATACGGAAGTGAAACCTGGACACTCACATCGCAATCAATTCAAAAACTTCGGGTGGCACAGAGGGGAATGGAAAGATGTATGATTAGCATTACAAGACGAGACAGAAAGTCCTGCGCATGGATCAGGGAACAAACAAAAGTCTGTGACATCATTGGAAGAATAAAACAGTTGAAATGGAGATGGGCAGGCCATATAGCGAGGCGATGGGACGACAGATGGACCAAGGCAATCCTGGAGTGGATACCGCTTGATCGCAAACGTCCGCGAAGAAGACCGAAAACACGATGGATTGATGACATCGTTAAGTATATTGGACCCGAGTGGCAGAGGAAAGCCCAGGACCGTGAAGGTTGGAAGCATGCTGAAGAGGCCTTCATCCTGCAGTGGATCGATGCGGGCTGATGATGATGATGATGATGATGATGATATATATATATATATATATATATATATATATATATATATATATATATATATATATATATATATATATATATATATATATATATATATACATATTGAAAGAAATGCAAGTTGGGCCCATTATATCATGAGAATGACTGATAATACCCTGACATACACCACTTTGATGGAGTCACGGCACTAAATATACAGTTGGACTATGGTACAGAGAGAGAGAGGTGTGAAGAACTGTGATGAATGAGCACAGGTTCGATAAAATTCAAAGAAAAATATTAGGATAAGAGATGTATCGATTTAATAGATTTGATTTCTTCACATTTCCTTTCTAACTAGTCTGCTAAATTATATACTAAAGATTATGTTGAAGATACAATTGTTCTTATGGATTCTCCAAGCTAATGATTTTGAGCAATATATTTTCGATGATATATCATTGGCAGTTTACCGCAACTCAAACTTCAGTTAATATTTTTAGTAACTGATTCGTATTTTAAATCTTTAGACATTTTTGTAAATTCTCCAAACAAATATTTTGTTCCAATAGTAACACAGAATTATAGTAACATACAAAAAACTTTTTAATAACATAAGTCTAGTCATTAAATATCTAAATCTCCAAAGCGTCTATTTAGTGAGCCAAAATTCAAGAGCTGAGAATAAACAAACTAGATTGCAATATTTAATTATAAAAAAGCCAGATATAACAAAGAAATAACCCGAGTTTTATCATATTCAAGATAATCATTATTACAAATTAACGACGGACAAGTACCAGAAATATAATTAAAGTTATATTTCAACATTATATCCTATTAAACAAACCTTTTTGCGAAATTCTTATACCAACATATATTTTTTATGATACTATAAAAAGAAAATCGTGAAACTCGTACAGCCATCTAGAGGAAAATGTTCGAAAATGTTAATCTGCAGCACAAATCGATTCTGGGTTATACAATTTAAAACTAAACTTACCAGTTGTATCGGTACAGTTTCAAACTAAATCAGTTGTTTTGTTGGGGGTTGAGGCAGTTTCCAATAGATGTCCACACAATGGACAGGTAGTGGACAAATATCCACAATTTGTTTGCTCTGTAAAATAAAAAATATCATGTAAAATATTAGGCGTTATGACGTTTTTGCTTGAAATATATATTTCAATAAAAAATGATTTCATAATATATTACTCAAACTATTTCATGTTGCCAAATATATATATATATATATATATATATATATATATATATATATATATATATATATATATATATATACACAACAAGAACTTGATATAGCACCAGAATAATGACTTTCCTTTAATACAATCCATTCATTGAATTTTCATTTAATCCATTCATTGGATTTGTATCAATGCGAAGAATGTGTTACATTAATAGGAGAAAGGAATAATCCAATGGCACTAACTCTGGAAAATGGATTAAGAGTTATGAACTTCCTATGTGAGTTCCAACAGTGTTTTGCCTACATATGTCTTTCAACAAATAGATAACAATACCACAGATTTGTTCCGATGATACGAACTGATGGTCTTTTTACATCTAAGAGCTTAATTTAAACAAATTGCCTATCGTTAGCTATTATCGTAGAGCTATTCCTCATCTTAAACCCTCAATTAAAGAGAACAGTAATTACTGGGTTAAAAAATGAACCTTTTCGTTAGAGAGAGTTTGTTCATTGCTTCTTTTGTAGTTCTGAAATCAGTCTACACGTTATTTCTGATAAAGCAGGACCTTAGTTACTAGTTAACATCACATATCTCAATAACTACATACCCACTGATCAATAAACTTTAATTTAGAAATTGGAAAACTATAATAAAAAAAAATAAAATGATATATACTTTAAAATAACAGCTGCATTAAAATGCAGCCAGAAATAAAAGCTCCTTAATTCAAATAGTAATAAAAACGCGGAAAATTCGGAGCCCTCTGTTCGAAGTTAACTCAACTGATTCAGATAATCGAATACAGAACTGCTAGCCTTGGTGTTTCAGAGTTTCTTTTGTAGTTGTATAGATGGCGCCATAACCTACAATGTGGCAATTTAGATTAACTATAATTTTTTAGAGGAGAATATTTATAATTTTTTTATAAAAAGCATCGTAAAACATTTTATTATTGAGAATCAATTTTATATATCGGGATTAGATAATGGTACAGATGATATGAATGGATCAGTATCAAAATTATTTGCTGTATTGTGCATTACATTACATTATTTACAATCTGTATAGAATGTATTATTAATGTGCATCCATATAGATGTGATATTTTTCTTCCAGTATATAGCGTGTTATGAAATTCGATCGCCTGAGAGGTTATTTGAAATGCATTAAGCCAAATATGCCTTAGTCTTACGGTTTTGGGGTTATTTGCAATTTTCGATTTCTTTAAAAAATACCCAAATTTTCATATTTAGACTGTATTAACTCACAAATGGACAGTTACACCATTGTTAACTTTTTTTTTTCGTATTCTTGAAGCATGTATCTGCTTTGTTAACATCATTAACATATACCGTGACATAAACTTTGAATAAGACCGTTTCCGTTAGGAAAAATATTCATCTAACAATACATTTTTAGAATGTTTCATTTTTTAAATGAAAAATCTCGGATGTTCAAATAGTTTTAAAAAACATATATCACACTTGCAACAACTAGGACGTTCTTGGAGCTACAATGTAAAAGCTAGTAATAAAGCGGTGTTCTCAATTGAGCACGAACGCGAATGAGGCAACCGAAACCGCATTGAATGCCTCGGGTCGGGAAAAATATCTGGAGCGATCTAATGTTTGATTTTTTGTTTGCCGCACCACAACGAAAATGTCGGGTGAACAATTGTCCGTGGTTTGTGTCACTTTTATACAGAATGTCAGAAGATTTGAGTTTTATTTCAAATGTTACTAGAAGCAAAATAACTAAAAAAATACAAGATTTAGAAAACCAATTCCACCAGAGAAAGACTTGCCATAAACATGTGCCGCCTTCCAACTGGTGATTTATTTATCAGTTTACAATTGTTATTTAGAGTTTCAAAACAAGATATAAAATTGAATAAAAATTAAATCTTTTTGGAAGTAAGGAAAGAAACATCGAAGCTAATTAGGCAAACTAAAAGAAAATATGAAAACAATCAACTTAATGAAATAGAAAAAGATTTCCAAAAAAATAACACTCGAAACTTTTACAAAACATTTAAAAGTAAATTAACAGGCTATCAACCGCAAAGTATTTGCTTCAAAAATGAAAACTGACAATTAGCTCTAAATAACCGAGACAATTGCAAAGAACTTGCGAAATATTTTGAACAAATACTAAACTGTCCTGAGCCCTTAAACAAATTAGCAACACTAAACCCTAAACAAACAAACCCAGATTCATTACCACCGAATGAAGATGAAATAATTAGGCAAATCAAGCGGCTTAAAAATGATAAAGTTTTGGTGAAGATGGAATCACTGCTGAACTTTTGAAATCCGCTGGTTCAGGTACAATCAAGGAAATAACCAAAATTCTACAAGAAGTTTAGCGAACCGAACGGATTCCGGAAGATTGGAAACATGTCTTATGTAGTGGATGGATTCATCCACTACATAAGAAAGGAGATAGAACGGATGTAAACAACTATAGAGGGATATCTATTCTCCCAGTTTGTTACAAGATTCTATCTCAATGTCTACTAGACAGAGCACAGGGGCATTTAGAACCTAACATTGGTGAATATCAAGCAGGTTTTCGACCGGGCAGATCCTGCCCTGAACAGATCCTGAATCTGAAGTAGATTCTAAGACATCAAATCTGCACAATAAAAATCTCGTCTGTACATTTGTGGATTTCAAAAAAGCATATGATTCTTTAATCCGAATCTTGAAAGAACAAGGACTAGATCTAAAAAGGCTGGCAATTATTAAAGCAACGTTAACTAACACAAGGTCAAAAGTTAAATTAATGGGTGACATCTCAGAGCCCTTCGAAATTAAAACTGGAGTGAGACAAGGGGATGGACTCTCGCCACTTTTATTTAACTGTGTTCTAGAAAAAGTAATACAGGAGGTGCGTGAAAAAAGTCGGCCCTGAATATTGACCGGCCCATTAAACTGGGGAGAACCAACAATCAAGTTGGTTCTTTCTCTCAAGTCTCTCAATTCAAATATTTGGGTGAAATAATCATGGAAAATGGGTAAGAAAAAGCGGCCAATAAGGGTAGATGTCAAAAAATGGAAACGGCATTGAGACTTACACAAAATATTTACAATAAGAAATGCCTATCTAAAAACACAAAACTGAGACATTACAACACAGTTATTAAGCCAGAATGTCTATATGCTGCAGAAACGCTCATTTTGAATATAAAGAGGGACATCGAGGACATTGAAAAGAAGGAAAGAAAAATCATAAGAAAAATCCTAGGCCCTAAACAAATAAATAGCACCGACAACATACCGACTTCGAGAAAACCAAGAAATCAAACAATACACAGATATACATAGCGATATGAGAAAAAGAAGACTTAAGTTTTACGGACACATAAAACGGATGAGTCCGAGTAGGTTAACTAGACAAATAGTCGAATTTTATGAAAATAGGAGTAGAGCTAAAGTAGAAATAATTAAATGGATTGCTGCAATTAAAAAGGACCTAAGATCAGCAAATATTACACAAAGTGAAATTCAGGATAGAGGCTGTTTCAGACCCAAGGTTAACGTTTGGAAGGTTGGCCAGAGAGAAAAATGTAGGAAGACTGGAACAACTTGATCTGACGAAAGGAAAAAAGCTCATAGCGAAAGAATGAAATTAGTATGGGCGCAAAGGAACGCTAACAACAACAAACGCCTCTAATTGTACTTCGCGTGGTCCACCACGAGCCGTACGTGAATAATAATAATAATAAAAATTAGTCTGATTACCCTATTTTCACACCTCGCATCAGGTTTCGTAGCAGCAGTTCCGTAGTGGGAATGATAGGTCCACGCATACAGGTTTCGGTTTAATATAAGAAAATTATATTTGTTTAAACATTACTATACATATGTATGCTAGAAACCAATGTTAAAATAAAATAGCGAGAAAAGTTTCTAAAATTTCACATAAACCAAAAATATTTTTGTAAAAACTTAGTTTTTCTGGGCTCGACTTTGTCATTTAAAAATTGAAAACCTTCATCATTTTGACTTATAAATTGCATCCCGTGGATAAATTCTAAGAACATAGTATAAAAATACAATACAAATAAAATTATTTTGGAGATTTTATTGTATATTTATTAGCTTTCCCAATTTCATAACGTTTCTTGGCTAATCTTTACTTTTAATTTTATCTACGCCGAAGCTTGTTCTATTTTGAATTTATTGAAATAACTGGATTTACAGGGGTTCCATTAGACCTTCATATTTCTAAATTAACTCTTGATCCCCCTCCATAGATATTAGAATATAGAATATATAGTATTAAAATACTACCAAACGCGCTGAGGTTGAGGTACGAATTCGTGTTTGATGAACCGAAAGCAAATGGATCATCGCTCCGAGGCTGTGCGGCGAAGAGTTTGAGCTTGTTTATTGTGCCTTGTGCGTCATCGGTTTGCGTCATTCGCGTTCGTGCTCAAGTGAGTACGTGCCTTAATATAATTGGGAAGACCGTCCACGTCTATGTCTTTTGCGTTTTTTATTTTTTAATAACTTAACTTTTTAATAACAAAAATCAAAAATTAGATATTTTTGATATCTAATTTGTCTCCAGATATTCTTCCCGACCCGAGACAATCAGTGCGGATTCGGTTGCCTCATTCGCGTTCGTGCACAAGCGAAGACGTGGTTTAATACGTGTTCACGTAAACAATAATTGATTCCAAACAAAAGACTGCTGTTTATGAAATCGGCACCTTTATTCATAGTACGGCTGCTTATATGTTGTGATGTGTTTCTTGTGCCCTTTTAATTGAGTTTCGTGTATTTCCATCGTGTCAATCTGCAAATTAAACGTGTTTAATACCAGATATCGTTGCATTTACGAAACTGGATGTGTCAGTGATAGAGAACCTGAGACTAATCCTGGTACACATCGTATAGTAGAAGACGAGCAAATCCTGGAAGCGTTTGAACAAGATAGCACCACGGCCATAAAGACAGTAGCTCGTAATCTTGGCTTGTCGCCACAGAAGGTTTGGAACACCATGCATACTGAAAGAAAAGTGTACAAGGTTTTGAGGAAGCCGACCTTGTGCGTAGAATACGGCTTTGTCATTTTTTGTTAAATAATGATATTGAAGAAGGATTGTTTCTGAAAACTATATTATGGACCGACGAGTTGAAATTCTCTAAGGAAGGAGTTGCGAACCTCCATGAATGGGCAGACAAAACAGACAATCCTCATTGAAAGAAACAAGTATCTTTCCAAATTTTTGGAAAGATTCTTGTAATTACTTGTAAATAAGGAGTTGACGTGTGGGTGAAAGTAATCGAAAGCCATTTGATCATCTCTCCATTCACTCCCGCATGGCTTTGCATCGACCTTGTATATTAAAATCTATAAGTCTTTAAAACCTATATTAAAACTTTCTAAAATATGATGTGTAAGGAGTGATGATATGATGTGTATGTGGGCATATGCATGTTCAATGGGCAAATTATGTTCGGGGTTTATATCTGTAAACCAGCAGAGAGAACTTTGCCAAAAATTATGTAATGGCGAGAGATTGCATGATCTTAGTGGCCATTTCGCGACATAACGCATCCAGACATATCTTGCAATAAATCGATTGTGTGATAGGATGTGGGGTAAGTCATCTTGTTGAAAGAAAACATTGGTTATATCTACATTTATCAGTTCAAGCCAAAGATCCGTCCACCGTCTTCAAAAAAATAAAACCCCATCACTCCTTCAATTCAAAAACCGCACTAAACAAAGACTTTCTGGGGATAAAGAGATAACTCCTGAATCACTTGAGGATTTTCATCGACCGAAATCCTGGAATTACCTTTGTTGACAAACCCATTAAATCAGAGGTGTAATTCGTAAATATTATTTTTTCCAAAATTGGAATCGCTTTTCAATTTCCGATTTATACACGCTGTTGAATCGTGTATCTTTCCATTGTGAATTGACACAATCTGTTGAACACAGAAGTCTATGAGGGCTGTTTACATTTCAGACAGTGTTGCCATTATTACGTTTCAAAGTTCTGACACTCTTATTGAAAAATTCTATATAAAAGTGCGAAGATTTAACATAACTTTAAAATCAGCCCGTTTTTATTGGGTGGAGAGTACCGTCGAACAAACAAAATTATGGGCTATAATATACAAATACGCATACAACAAAAAATGAAAAACACTGGGGAACAATTTGAAAAATAATTTCTGTTGAGTTCGATATTTAAGCTGTTTTATACGTAAATTGACATGCTAATTCCAAAACTTTATTTAGTTTTTTTCTATCACGTCAAGTTTTTTCTCTACAGTTGTTGCGCATCCGACTAAGCTTGGTGAATCACAGAAGTCACTACTGCTCTCCTACCGGCGAACCTTCTTCGACCTAGGAGTGGAGGCGTGAGTGACGTTGCGTCTTCCAAAACTAGTTCGGTCAGTTACGCATGAGATGCTAAAGTACGCGGATCTGTGTCGTTCTGATATAGTGAAGTCAAAGTATACATACACAACTACAGATTTTCGTTATGTCTGCATCTGGTAGTTCTCGTCGTAAGTGCTTAAACAGCCCTGATTCATTTTGTTATATATGTGGCAGTTTTACCATCCCCATTCAACGGACTAATATTAGTACATTTGTCAGGCAAGCCTATTTTGGTTATTTTAAAGTGAAAATATGTGACCAAGATAAATCATGGACCCCTCATAAAGTGTGCAAGCAGCGTGTAGAGAGTTTAAGAATGTGGACTAAGAGAACACGTAATAAACTTTCGTTTGGTATACCAATGGTTTGGCGAGAGCCCAAAGATCACTTAAGTGATTGCTACTTTTGCATAGTGAAAACATCAGGATTCAACAAGAAAAACAAACATAAAATTGAGTACCCTAGTTTACCGTCAACTATACGCCCTGTGCTTTATTCAGCTGAAATTCCAGTGCCAGTTTTTCAAGAATTACCTTCTTTAGAAACACAAGAATGTGAATCAAGTGAAGATCGAAGTGACTCCACCGACGAAGCATTCAAAGCTTTCAATGATTCTGTTCGTAAAGGATTCAATCAACATGAATTTACGATTTAGCATGAGATTTGGGACTATCCAAAAAAGAATCGGAATTATTAGCATCAAGACTGCACGAAAAAAAATTGCTTGACAAAGAAGCTAAAGTCACTTACTATCGATCCAGAGAATATGGCGACATAAAGAAAGTCATTGACTTGTTGAAATATAACATGCACCAATGGATCATCTGTGTTGACCTTAAAATGGTCTGTTTCCTTCTTGGCCAGCAAAGTGGGTATACCAAGTATCCCTGTTTTTGTGCATGTGGGACAGCAGAGGTCGTGAGAAGCATTAATTGCAATAGAACTGGCCGTCAAAATCTGACCTAAGACCTGGTGATCCAAACATTTTAAATCAGCCACTTGTCGACAGAAAAAACATTATATTTCCGCCTTTGCATATAAAACTAGGTCTCATGAAGCAATTTGTTAAGGCTTTGTCAATTGAAGGAGACTGCTTTAAGTATATCCTTTCGGCATTCCCTAGCCTGTCATATGAAAATATAAAGTGTGTTTGATGGTCCACAGATTCGGCAACTCGTTAAAGATGAAAATTTCACTGAAACAATGGCCGAACTTGAAAGGAATGCTTGCTTGGCTTTTAAAAATATTGTTAAAACCTTTCTTAGAAATACACGAGCCCCGAATTACATCGAAATTGTTCAACAACTCTTTAGAAAGCTTGGTTGCTTGGTTAACAACGAGCTTTAGAAAGCTTGGTTGCAACATGAGCATCAAACTGCATTTCTTACATAGTCATCTTGCTAACTTCCCAGAAAATCTTGGTGCTCTTAGTGATGAACAGGGCGAGCGATTCCACCATGATCTAAAGGTTATGGAAGCGCGGTATCAAGGTAGATGGGATGTCAGTATGATGGCAGACTACTGTTGGAGCATCAAGCGAGAATGTCCACAAACTGAACACTCCAGGAAAAGCTATAAAAAGAAATTTATACCATAATATCTTTTATTTATTTTTTGTATAAACACAATTTAACTTTTAATAATATGTTAACCTCTGTATGAATAAAATATTCTAATCTACTTGGTCAGATTTCACCTTATTTCCTTTCGTATGTACACTTTTAAGGTAAAATGAGGTGTATGCTGTAGCTTAAGAACTTGACGTGATAGAGAAAAACTGTGAATATTTTTGCATTCAGACATGAAAAATTAGTCAAAAACAAGTCACAGATCCAAGTCAACAAAATTACTGTTCCCCAGTGTAATTTATTTTAAATAAGATCCTTTCATATAGAAGAGAATATCTGAAATCGTAAATGTTCCCAGGTATATGATAGAGAAATGAGATTTTTACCTGTAAAACTGCACCCATAAAATAATAAAACAATTTGAGTTTGATTTTTTTCAACAATTTGGATCCTTCAAAATCATACCCCACCTGTATTGGTAATAAAACGAATAGATCAAAAGGGCCAAAGGTTTTTATACAAGGACGCAGGTGTTATGATATAAGAAGTCTCAGTAATAGTGTAATGCCATAAGCAAGTGAAGTTTAGTGGATGGCGATGGTTAATAGTTACAGTGTTATTTGATATAAGTGAGTATTAAAACTAAATAGATTCTAGTGTTGTTAACCTACTGTCGAAGATAAATATTTTAAATAAAACAATTGAAAAAGTTACAGCAAAATTGCCTTTCGAGAAATTCAATGGTTTTTGAAAGCGATAATCTGATAATTTCAATAAAATTAAAATTATATCTCTCTATCTCTCTAATATTATCAGGGTTAATTTTGTACAATATTTTAAATAGAGGGGAATTTCGGAAATCTGTTTGATCGTTTAATAACTGTCTAGACGGATCTTTATTATATTTATAAATTTCAATGGCTTCTAAAATGTTTAATTTTTGCTTTTTGGCTCTGTATGTACATTTTTTTTTTACTTTGTAACCTCGCGAAATATATGTCCGTTATTTATGAAATGGTTCGCAAAATAACAATTTTGTTTCTTTAATAGGTACACAGATTTGTGTTCTTTGAATCTGATCTGAAAATTTCGGCTCGTTTGTCCCACATAGCAGCTACTACCATCGTTGCAACTTAGCATATAAACTCCAGATTTTGTATTTTGTGATGTTTTATCTTTGGCATTAAAAGTAATTTACCGGTTGACTGGGGGGTTTTAAACACTATTTGCAAATTATATTTTCTCAAAGAGCGAGCTATTTGTTCTAAAATTGGACCAAAATATATAATCTTACAGTATTTTTCGATTTGTTTATTTTACTTTTAGGTATACTTGAATTAATAATTGTTTCCGTTTTTTATTTATTAATTAATTTCTTTTTCATTGAAGCCGTTATATTGTGCTATTAGTTTTATTTTTTGCAGTAGAATTTTTCTATTATTTTCGGACAGTGGAATTGTAAAAATTCGGTGGATCATAGATTTATATGCTGCATATTTATGTGTAATGGGGTGGATTGATAGTATTTACTAGAGTAGTTTATTATTTTGTTTCGATATTGAAAGGACCAGAAAATGTATGGTTTGATTTTGTTCTTTTTCAAGTGTAAATTTTAATTTTGGATGGATTATATTTAAATGCTTAAACCGAACCAAAACAATATATTTTTTGCTGTATTCGTTTTGAACATTAAACAGTGACTTTCGAAGGTTGAATACCTGCTGATACCCTGATGATCATGCAGCAGGGAAAGTTATAGCCATTAGAATTTAATAATTTTAATACCAATATAAGGAATATTGTTTCAGTGTCTTGAGAACAAAATTCGATTTCGATTTCGATTTCATACGTAAATGTTATGGTTTGGAATTAACCATTTAAATTCCTAACAAATTCTTCTATACCATACAAGGTAGCTCTAGTGAGCCCATCTTTTGACGGGCAAACTTTGGAAAGGTGCATCCCTTTCATGCAAAATTTCATGACATTCAGATCATTATCCTGCTTAAAGTGTCAGTGTGTTTATACCGTCGGTCGAAAAATTAACATCGAACAAAGAGCAAATAGCCAAAATCTTCGTTACGACAGATGAAAATGTAATTGAACTTGTCCAAAGATTCAATTCATCGCATTTTAACCGAACATTTAGGACTTCGGAAGGTTTGTGCACGTCTTGTTCCACACCAATTGACTGACGACCAAAAATTGCTCCGAATCCAACATTGCAAGGACTTATTAAAGAGTGGAAAAAGGACGAAGTACAGCATTGTTATTGGTAATGAAATGTGGTATTTTTAAAGTACCGAATGGAAACACCCGAGCCAGCCAAAATGCGAAAAAAAGTCGTCTCGAGAAGTTAAAAATCAAAACAATGTTGTCGCGTATTCGTCGAGTGATTTTCGATTTTCGGTAGGGGCAAAACATATGGGTTCACGTCACCGACATGCTAGTGAGGTGTTGCACCAGACTAGCGACGCCAATTGTGTAATAAATGTGTTTTAAATTAAACTGTATTTTAGATAATCATTATTTTAATTGTTAAATTGTAGAATCACTGTGCATTATAAGAGTGAGTACTTAATATGCTAATATTATTATTATTTATTAAAAACAAAACATTTATTTCCGAATATTTCCAATATTCATACCATAATTAATTTAAAAATTAAAAAAAAAACACAGTTATTCCAAAGTTTCAAGTTTTCACTTCTGTCGGCATTCCCCATGACTGCCTACCTTTTTTTTTATGAAAGTCCAATTTACCGTGAGACACACCTTGTATTGTCATTTTTCAAGGTAGCTGAATTTATAACCTTAATTTCAAATTTGTTCACGAAAAAGTTAGCTAAGAATGGCGACAAGATTGCCCTTTGTAGTTCCTTCTTGTTGTTCACACAATAATAACATCAATTTTCTTATCGAATGTAAGGTAACATGAAAATGTTACATTCAATTACATGGTAAATCTCTTCGAGTTTAACGAGTTCACGTTACTAATTAATTTTGTTAATACAAAACTGCATCAATTACGATTTAAGTTGCTTCCTCATTCATCAAATTTTCTATATTAGGTTTCAAACGGTTATTTCTTATTTCTGCATGTAAAAAAATGTGCGAGATTTACATTTTTATCTTCACTGTTGATCGACTGTGAACGCCTGTTTAAAATATTCCCTAAAATAGTTAATTTGAGCCACCCTGTATATCCAATGATCAGCATTTTAATTGAAACCTATTACATAAGTAAATTCGTTCAATTAAAACACCACGGTCAATAAAGCGGAATCATCTAAATTAAAATCCATATGCCAAAAATCAAAGACGCTTACGTTTACAGCTCATTTAAGCAGAATTGCCTGCTAGACAGTTTGGTACCGAACACTAGAAGCTGCACTGCAAATGTCCTCGTGATAATGGGCGAGCGGAATTTTAAATATATCTTCTCAGTAAGTAGTAATTTTAATATTTAAATAGCTGAGCAATTGTTTTGTTCAATTCCCCAGCTGTACAATCGCAAAAACTCGATTTTTTTATAAACAGTACAAAATTCGCGGACATTCTACGCATTTTCGCACGATGTATTAAATCGTTTCTGACCCATAAACACTGCTTTGTTTATCAGCGGTTCGATATAAAATAAAATAAAATGAGTTTGTATGTTTAGAATGTATTCTTTGTGGCTTTGTAACAGAAACAACAAAACTGGGAGGTTCTGTCGTAAAACAGTGTCGAAATGTTGTGTTGTGCCCGTGACTCATGTTGATAATAAAGTTTTGTTTACGAGAAGAATGATTATAAGTCGATATCTGAAGGAAGATTGTCAAAATTAACGAAATTATCATGCGGCGTTGCCAGTTATTCTCCATCAGTGTAGCAATTTTAGTCCGGTTGTCGATAGTCTTTCGATTTTTTATTATCAAATAAATAATGAATTTATCAAGCAATGAAACAACTTTGTTCAGTAACAACATGAATAACAACAATAATTGGTCTTTATTAATAAATCAACTGGGTCAAATCTGACTTTAAGTCATTCATGTTCTTCTTCTTATTAGTGAGCTTTAACCCACTTCAACTTTCCCCTCCAATCGGATCAACCTCCAGCTAGCCAGTTTTTGATAAGCAGTGATTTTTCAGCATCTCTTTGGTCTACCTCTTTTTTTTGTTAGCCCATATTCGCCTTTGATTTTCCTCGATGTCCATATTCCCCTCATTTAAGCCGCTGAATCCTCACATTGTGACATATATACATTAGGGCGGAGCGAAAAAGCTCTATTTATTTTTTTCTTAAGTATCGAAATGTAATAACTTAAAAATGTTGCCTAACGCGCTATCAAATATTTTGGTGACAACAATATCTTCATTCATTTTTATTGCTAACATAAACAAAAATAAAATACGACCTGCACCTAAATAATTATCTATTAGCACATAAAAGCTGGCTAATGTACTACAAAAAATCATAAAAAAATTTGAAATATATGGGTTGACACTACCTATCCCCACAGTCAGCTTGAAAATGTCTCAATTTTGTGTAATTTTCATGATATTCACAAGCATAAAAATTTCCAACTCTGCTATTCTACTTCGATATTATATAACACATCTCAATCAGATAATTCTAAATATCAACTTAGTTCTATAAATCAACTCGTGCTCTTATGAATCCATCCCTTTTATCTCTTCCGCAAACTGCTGCGGACGCCTCAGTGACAAGTTTAACAAATCATTGTACACACTGCGTGTGACACGGATACATCCCTAAAGGAACTGATTGTAAGTCAGAGCTGTTAATAAATATTCGAATATCTTCAGGGAAAACTTGAGAGAGAATAGGTGGTTCTATTAGTTCTCTTGCCGGATGATTAGTTCAAAATATTCATTCAAAAAAAATGCGTCAAAATTTAGGGAAGAAATTTTGAACACTCTAACCTTGAATTCTTCTATTGGAACCTTTGGTGTGAAACAGTAAACTTGAAGAGATTTACCACTAAACACCTAATCACTTTTTTTTTGAACTCCTCGACGCACATTTCGCTAACCATGTTAGCATCATCAGGAGATGATTTAATCTGATATTAAATCTTCTCAAGTTTATTCGAACCTTATTAGGAGATGTCTTTTCTATCACCAAATTTCTTGCCTTTAGAATACGATGAAGCCCAAGTTCTCGCACGTGGATCCTCTCATCGGATATCATACTGAGAACAATTTTTTCATGATGGTTAAAAAGATAATATAAAATTAAATTAAAATATGTTTGTTCATAGAAAAATCGACATGTCATTTCTAACTAAAATCAGCACTCTTGAACGTGATACACTTTGTTAGCCAAACATGTTTGTCTGAGGTAACACAGCGTGCTAATCTGTTTGCTGTAAACTTGTCAATTAGAGTAACTGTATTTTATATATAGATATAAATATAAATATAGTCTTGGTATCTGCAAGTTTGTATTATCCATTTTCTTTTTTTTTTGGTAAACAATGATAATAGACCCATAACACTTTAAAACTTATCAATTTTGTAAAAATTAAACAGTTCATGGAAAATGCCGCATCCGCGTCTTTGATAAAATTGTTTTTGTTTTTTAAATACTCATTACTGAATCATAGTTTGGTACTTCACATTTTGGTTAATATAAATAACCATATTTAATTTAATCCTTTTAACAATAGCACTGTACAGTGCTCACTTCGAAGATTTCGTTACAAAATATGGTTATAAAGAAACGTTTCTCTACATGGCTACTTGAAAGTTTGCGGAGCGACACCTATAAAGCCGTAAAAGAATTGTATAATCTACTACATTTTGAAGTTTCATTCTTTATATGAACATGTATGAAGTTTCAAGTCGATCTGTCAATTCATTCGTATAAAAACAACAGCTTAAAGTAAACGTATCAGCGTTTTTTTTTTAAATTAAAAATATTGAAAATCGCGCAGTGATTAAATTCTTTGTAAAAAAAAGTTTAAAGGCTGTGGACATTCATAGTGAAATTGTAAATGTATTAAGGGAGTCTACTCGTCTAATAAGTTCAACTACTGAACAAATCATTAATTCTATACATGATATGGTTATGAATGACAGACAATTAATTTTGAGTGAAATTTCAAAAGCCATGGACATCTCAACTGAACGGGTGTTTCATATTTTGAAAAAGGAATTGGAATTGATAAAGCTATGTGCAAGATGGGTGCAGCATTTGTAAAATTCTGATCAAAATCGTCTTTGAATAACACTTTTTAACCAACATTTAGATTTTTTTCGAAAGAATAAAATAGATTTTAAACGTGGTTGAATTAATAACAATCCCGGATGGTGATTCTCGTTCTGAACGTCCAATAAATGCAACTATTGAACAAATAATTAATTCTATATATTATATGGTTATGGATGATAGACAATTAACTTTGAGTGGAATTGATAAAGCAATGGTCATCTCAACTGAATGGGTGCATCATAATTTGAGACAGGAATTGGACTTGAGAAAGATATGTGCAAGATGGGTGCCGCATTTGTTAAATTTCTGATCAAAAACGACTTCGAGTAAAACTTTCTAACCAACATTTAGATTCTTTTACGAAAGAATAAAATAGATTTTAAAAGTCGTTTTGTAGGTATGGATTAGACTTGGATTTAGCACTATGATCCTGCACTGCGAAAACAAATCGCAAAGTGGACTGAACCCGGTTGTTCAGCTCCAAAGCACCCAAAGTGGTCAAAATCAACCAAAAATGTTATGGCATCAATTGTTTCGGAGGCAAAAGACACTTTGTTAATGGATTGCCTTCAAAACGGTAAAACAATAACAGGACAGTGTTACTAAAATCTTCTGGATCATTCATTTTAAATCATCAAGACAATACACCAGCTCACAGACGTATAATAACAATAATAATGTTTATTAAATCCAAAAGACATTAACAAAATGTATGGATTAGGTCAAATAAACAATACATAGCATTGAAGGGCAATACAGATATTCAAAATAATAACAACAACAAAAAAAAAACAATTCTTCAAAGCCTAGAACATTATCAACACTTGGTAAAGTACTCCTCCAAGCTATAAAAGTCTGCGCGCACAAGAAAGTCCCACACCAGCCTTCTAAAGACTTTGCTTTCCACAACATTCTTGAGCCTGTCTGGCAAGTTATTATAGAATTTAGCCCCTGCATAATATACACTATTTTCAAATACTTTAAGCGAGTATACCGGATAAGCAAAATCGTAACGACCGCGAGTTTTGTATTCATGGAAGGAAATATGTTGTGCAAATTTCTAAGACTTCAACCTGACAAATTTAACAATCTCGTATATGTATAGTGATTGCAATGTCAGAACATTGTACTTAGAAAAAAATGTCAACAAGTAGGTGTCTTTCGAGCTCCAGCGATTGTTCTTATTAGGCGCTTTTGGAATCTGAAAACTCGCAATAAATGAGGTGAATTGCCCCAGAAAATCAGTCCATACTTTACACGGCTATAAAGTTCAACATAATAATATGATAATCAGTCTATATAGAGCATATGGTGCGGTTACCAATTTTTTACAAAGTTCATTCACGTGTGAGTTCCATGACAGCTTGCCGTTCAGATGAATACCCAAGAACTTGAAACCTGATACCTGCCGTATTGACCTTCCGTTAATTTTCAAGAGATAAGATTTGTCCTCCATATAAGCTTGAGTGGAGAAGCTAACAAAATTTGTTTTCTCCACATTTAGATATAGCTTGTTTGCCTTATACCAGTTATAAAATTGGTTTAACATGGTCTGGGCAGACTGCATAAGTCCCTGTGCATTATCAGCCGGCACTAGGTAGCTACAATCATCCGCAAACATAATTATGTTCTTATTATCGCAGATAGTCGGCAAATCATTAATAAAAAGTAGAAATAAAAGAGGGCCCAGAACAAATCCTGAGGTACTGCGCAAGCAATTCTCAATCTATTAGATTGTATTCTATTTATTTCAACTATCTGGGAACGATCGGTGATGTATGACCGTATCCATTGATGAATTTTACCTTTTATGCCATTGTTATATAATTTATAAAATAACAGTTTATGATCGACTAAGTCAAAGGCCTTACTAAGGTCCATAAAAATACCCACACACGTTAAATGATTATTTATATTGTCACATATATATGTAAGAAAATCCCACATTGCTGTGTGCGTACATCTTTCACTTCGGAAGCCGTGTTGCGTACACCATTCTTTCCATTACCTTAAACAACACGGACAGAATGGCAATTGGTCTATAGTTGCTACGGCACAGGGGATCACCCTTCTTAAATATAGGAATTATTTTTGCTGTCTTTAGAGCATTCGGAAATATACCGCTTTCAAATGACCAATTAATTAACTATGTTAACGGCTGAACTATTAAATGGGTATCTCTTAAAAATCAGTGCAGAAATGTTATCCAATCCGGCAGATTTTGTATTTTTTAATTTTTGTATAGTGTCCATTATTTCGTATTGATTAACTGATATCAAAATCATTGAGTTTCGAACTTTATAATTATGGTGTACCGTGGGTTCACCCGAAGTACCTTAATAAGATTCGCGAAGCACATTAATAAAATACTTATTAAAATAATTAGTGATTGTTTTTTTATCTTCAACCATGATTCCTTCATCATTCCTGATACTGCCTATACTGTTATTATTCTTCTTACAATTATTTATAGTATTATTTATGATTCTCCAGGCTGTTTTCGATTTATTGTCTGACTCAAAATATAATCCTGCCTTAAACATCTGTTTTGCTGCCCTTATAACATTTCTGTATATCTTTTGATATCTCTTATAATAATTTTTATCATATTCAGTATTTGTTTTAATCTTTTTTGTTAATAATTCTTTCAGTTTCGCAGCAGATGTTCTTATACCCGTAGTGAACCAAGGCTTCAATCCACTCTTATTAAAGAATTTGGCCCTTTGATGGGGAAATAAAACATCAATGTAATATTGCAGGAAAATCAAAAACACCTCAAAACCCTGATCCACGCTTGAAGCCTGAAAAGCATCCTCCATCAAGTCCTCCAATCAAGTCTCCATACTCAGACGTGATTCAAATGCTTTAAAATTCACTTCAGTAAAATACCTTTTATATATATATATATAATATCTGAGCATATATGTATAATATCTGAGCATAGTGATCCGATAAGCAATTGGGCCAGACGGAATAGCTCGCATAATCTTTAAAGTTTGCACAAATATAATCAATCATTGGGCTTGAATGTTGCGTTACTCGAGTTGAGGTCTTGTTTTTAAGCAAGACGAAAAACAGTATCAATATGATTAAAGTATTTTTTTTATTCTCCATATTTTTATCTACTTTTCTACATAATTTCAATTTTTTTTCAAACATTAGTCATGCCGTTCAACAAGTTTGTAAATTCCGACGTCAAAGAAATCAAGACAAGTGAAAATCATTGGGTGCAAGGCCTGGACTGTAAGGTGGATGACCCAGTTCTTTCCATCCAAAAGACCTAATTAGACCTTCTATTTGTGCAGTAGCATGTGACCGTGCATTGTCATTGAGCAACATCACCCGGAACACAGTAGGCCACGCTGCTTATTTTGTATAGCATGCCGGAGTTTTCTCAAGGTGACACAATACACAGTATTCATTGTTGTCAAATCAGTATTGATTGTTGTGCCTCTCGGCATAAAATCAACTAAAATCCAGAAAATTCCTTTTCTGCCCCAAAAGACTGTTGCCATAATCATACGTGCTGAAATTGTCTAATTGGTTTTCATTCTGGTTGGCGACAATGTGTGTCGCCATTCCACTGACTGTTGCTTGAACAGTCAAGTCTCATCTCCTGTAACGATGTGGTCTAACAATTCATCTACTTTCTGATTGTATCGAGTCAAAAACAATAAAGCACAACCCAATCTATTTGTTTTGTTATGGTCAGAATCCAGCGAATCCAGTCTTGGAATATATCGAGAATACAATTCTCGATAATTCAGTTTCTCCGAAACAATGGTGTACAAAACTGACCTTAAAAGCTGTGGAAATTCACTTAAAAACTTTGAAATCGTGAATCGTCGGTTCTCTCCAATTTTGTTGTCCACATCACGAACCAAATATTTATCATCAGAGAAGGTCGGCCAAAGCATATTTCATCATGGATATTAACCCGCCCGTTCTTGAATATTCTCACTCACTTTCGATCTTAACTTTACTGTCACTCATAGCATTATCACCGTAAACCTCACAAATCTGATGGTGAATTTTTAGTGATGCCAAGTTTACTCAAAAATCGAATTACAGATCGTATCTCACAGTCAGCGGGCGACTCAATTTTCTTATGTGTGTGTGTGTGTGTGTGAGTGTGTGCTTGGCTTTTATCGATTATGAAAAGGCATTTGATTCAATCTCAAAGCAGGCCATAATGGATGCATTGCTTAATCAAGGTGTACAGAAACCCTATGTAAATCTACTAGGATCAATATATGATGAACAGCGACAGTCGACCTTGACGATCTTGAGGTTGGAATAAATGTAGAGCGGGGAGTACAGCAGGGTATCGCAATATCGCCTCCTCTTTTTCAGCCCGCCTGGGAGAAGTGTTCCGTAATCTGGATTGGGAACAGAATGGAATAAGGATTAATGGTGCATACTCAAATCATCTTACATTCGCAGATGATATCGTTCTTCTTTCACAAGATCCAGAGGAGCTGAAAAGACACGTACAAGAACTGCAAAGGACTGGGGAACCATTTGGCTTGGAAATAAACCAGAAGAAGAGTCAGGTCATGTTCAATAAATTTGCTGAGGACAAAAGGATTTCTATTTTAGGAATGGATTTGGAAGTTGTGGATCACTATATATATATATATATATATATATCTTGGGCAGAGGGTTTCAGTGGAAGGGTATACCGTCCGGGAGATGGAACGAGGCGTTAAATGTGGCTGGCAGGCATTTGGCAGGCTCAACATAGTGTTTAAGAGCAAACTACCACTTTGCCTGAAAAGAAAAGTCTTTCATCAGTCTGTTCTGCCCGTTATGACATACGGAAGTGAGACCTGGACACTCACATCACAGTCAGTTCAAAAACTTCGAATAGCACAGAGGGGGATGGAAAAAGGTATGCTTGGCATTACTAGACAGGATAGAAAGACCTGCACATGGATCAGAGAACAAACGAAAGTGAGTGATCATTGGAATGAAGCAATTGAAATGGAAGTAGGCAGGCCATCTAGCGAGGCGATGGGACCAAAGATGGACCAGAGCGGTCCTGGACTTGGATACCGCTTGATCACATACGTCCACGGAGAAGACCGAAAACACGATGGACTGATGACATTATTAAGTATATTGGACCCGAATGGCAGAGGAGAGCTTAGGACTGCGAGAGTTGGAAGCATGCTGAAGAGGCCTTCATGTTGTCTTTCTCTCTAATTGTTATATTACTTATTGATTAATTTATGATTGCTTCATTTTTCAGATCAACAATTGATTAATTTCAATTGAATTTGAAACAATCAATATTGTTGTTGATGGAAAAACCTGGAAAATTACGGTGTAACGCCAGTGCCGGGTCATCGGTTTCCAACTTTAATTAAACGGAATTCAACATTTTTCGTCCAGTTGAGAATTTAATTGATTAGAAGCGCCGACTGTCCAGATGCTTGCTTGACCCTCGGCCTTCGCGTATCTCGAACCGGGCTAATTGGTACTCGCGAGCACTGTATCTTATGTACTACTACAGGGTCGTACTGAACAGTACATAAAGCCTCAAATTCGGTTTTATTGTTTATGAACTTATTATTTCGAGTTATTGTTTTTCCTTTATGAAACACTAAACTTGAAGAGATTTACCACTAAACTTACCACTAACCATGTTAGCATCATCAGGAAATTATTTAATCTGAAGGAAGATTATTTAATCTGTTAACATCATCAGGAGATTAAATCATCTCCTGATGATGCAAACGTGGTTAGCGAAACGTGGGTCGAGCAGTTCAAAAAAGTGATTTGGTGTTTAGTGGTAAATTTCTTCAAGTTTAATGTCTGTCATTGTTAACTTAGATTAATTCTTCTATTGGAACCTTTAGTGGCAAACAGTAAAGTTAAAGAGATTTACCACTAAACACCAGATCACTTTTCTAAAACTTCTCGACACGCGTTTCGCTAACCATGTTAGCATTATCAGGAGATGATTCAATTTGATTGAATCATGTCATGATTATACTAACACGGTTAACGAAACGCGTATGGAGACGTTTAAAAAAGTGATTTGGTGTTTAGTGTTAAATGTCTTTGAGTTTGTTGTTAATTTAATTATCTTTATTCATTTTGACCTTTCATAGTATTTCATGTCTTACCTCTACATAGTTTAACGTATGCTTTTCTAAAATTTATAGAAAAGAAATGACACAAGAAATCGCAGATTAATAATACTAAACAAACTATATAAAATAATGCTGATTTGAAAATATATTAGTAAACAGAGCAATAATAATATAATAATATTATTATAAATAATAATATAGAAACAGAAATAATAACATAAAAAAAGAAATGTAGATAAAGAATTATAAGACAAAAACTTAAGGGTAATGTAAAAGTAGTACAATAAGGAAAACCACAAATAACGAAGAACAACGAAGAAGCGCAAAGAAAAAAAGATATTCGGAAATATCCGAAAAAAAAAATATATATGGAAAAAAGGTAGGAAAAGAGAAAAATAAATGAACATACAATCTTGCAACAATAAATTGTTTAAAAATCTTTTACTCTATTTATAATCAACTTTACAAGGAGAAATGCATGAAGAAAACAAAGAAGTGATCAATCGAATAAATAAGAGCATCAAATGGTACTGTAATAAATACTGTGACGAAAGTGACGTATAAGTGATAAAATATGGAAAAGAATTTATACAAATATCGTTGATTTACAGTATTAGATGGAGTATATAAAATAATGCTCGCCTTACCAAAAAGACTAAAAAATAAAGCTGATAAAATCACGAACGGGTTAGCAAACAGAGCTAAAATAAAATAGGACATTGTGGAACAATAAAAGACTCAAAAAATATAGAAAAAAGTTATAGATATAAGTCAAAAAATGAAAAGGCAATACAGAACTAGTACAATAAGATAGATAAAAAATGATGATAAAGAATAACCAGAAGAAGCACAAATGAAATTTAATAGCAAAAGTACTAAATATAATTTACAAAAATAAAATATATGAGAAAAGGTAGAATATAATATATAATCAAATTAAAATGGAGAAAAGTTAAAAAGAAAGAAAGGAATGACCGAACAAATATGAAAGTACCAAAAAGTGTTGTTATAAATATTTAATTGACAAAATATAGAAAAAATGCTAGAAATCGTAGATAAATATATAAGCAGAGTATACGAAATAATTCTGAATTCAAAACAAAAAGGTTAGCAAACGGAGTAACAAAACTAGAACATTATAAACGTAAAATAATGAAACCCTAAAAAAATACAGAAAAAGTTATGGAAATAAGACAAAGAGTAAAAATATAATGGAAATCTAGGACAATAAGAAAAGTAGAAAATAATAGTAACGAGAAAAGGAAACGGAAGATAAAAGCGACACAAATCCGAAAATAAATCATCAAAAGAGATAATTTGAAATATATTATTAATAGATTTCTTTGTATCTTAATTTAACTTAATTTCCTTTGGCGAATATGTGTTTTTACTATATTTTCCGTCGTTAGCTTAGGGCCATTTATTGTGATTTTTTATGGGAATATGACTTTCCAACCAATTTCCTTTGAATTATTTTTTTTTGAGCATTGCTTCAATATTTGATTTTTCTTGTATATACTTTTTTAATATTTGGGTTTGAGTATATTAAGATAACAGCGGTGTCTTCCGTATATATACCTACCAGGTGTGGCATTTAATAATTCTTAATTTTTTTAAGGGATGGCGCTGGAAATAAGGACCGAGTTGCAGTCATTGATGTTTAAACGATTTCAAGTTAGCGTCATATTTTTTCATGTTTAGTTTCGAGCCAAATAAAGGGTATTTAGACACATACTGCTTTTCTTGTTCAGTTATAAGAAAAACGCGAGGTAAACCGTCGTATACGGTGACAATGTCCCAACACAAGACGCTTACAGGTGTTGGTTTAGACGACTCAAAAATGGTGATTTCGAATTAAAAGACAAAAAATGCCCAGGTCAACCGAATAAATTTGAAGATGCCGAATTGCAAGCATTGTTGAAAGAAGACGATATACAAACTCAACAATAAATGGCAGAGAGGTAAATGTTGGTGGCCTGCCATGGGAAAGATCCAGAATGCAGGAAAATGACTACCACATTAGCTGAACGACAGACAGAAGAAAAAGCGAAAACGATATGCGAAGTTCTGCTTTCTCGGCATGAAAAAAATATTGTTTTTCATCGGATCATAACTGAAGAGAAAAAATAGATATACTTTAAGAACCCAAAGAATGGGAAAAATGTGCAGCTAGCGATGGCGTGTACTTTGAATAAACCATTTTTTTGCCTTTCTACCAAATTAAACGTGTTTTTTATGAAAAAAATAAGAATTATTAACCGCCAGACCTGGTATATGGATGACATTATGATACAAATTTTCTTTGTACTAGATACATCAGCCCAATATAAAGCTATGCAATTAGTTTTTTCCTGTTTTTTTCCTTGAAAAACACCAGATCTAACAATATTTTTCTCGATGCACAGGTTAAAAAGCTTCTTCCTAATAGCCATCGCCATTTTTATAAAACATTCAATATTCTATGTTCAATTCAAATTATTTAACATAAAAAATATATAAAACAATTTTTTACTTTATCTATCACTTTTATTTTTAAACAAAATTTGTGTGACTCGTAAACGATTTTACATTCTTAAACACTACTTTAAAACTTGAGAATGACAAAATTTGAGAATGTAAAATCGTTTACGAAACTATAGTCACACAAATTTTGTTTAAAAATAAAAGTGATAGATAACAAGGTAAAAAATTGTTTTATTCCTTTTTAAAAAATGAACTATCACAAAGTAACGCACAAATCAATCAATAATTATTTAACATAATTAAAATGAAGGTATAAAAACGTATTTGCAATAAATATTTTGTGGCTGACTAGAGGTAAAAGGTGAAACATAGCATTTTATGGTATTATAGATTTTATGAAAATTGCGTCAATTAGTTATCGGATTCTTCTTATGGATGACTTCAGTAGCACTGTTCTTGTGGTAGATGCGGTTTGCTTATCATAAGATACAATACGTATATCAAAATAAGAATAAAAAATATGACAAATAAGTTGCTACATTTATAAACACTATAGTAGAAGTACCGGATTGTTATAAGTTTAAGTTTAATAATTTTAATATATTTTATATAATTATTATATTTAGTGTTTTTACACCGATTATCAACAAACTTCATACGTCTTGTCATCGTTTAAATGAGCCTATTTCTTCTAAAATAAATGTCAGGCAAATTTATTAACCTCTTACTTATTATTATATTCTAAACATAATAAAAGTTGACAAAAAATAAAATTTATAATAATGGTTAACACATTGGGTTAAGGTAGGTAAAAACTTATGGCTCCACTACCTTTCGAAAATAATGATGTGCTCTCATATTACCTTCAATGCAGACTAGGGATGATGAAAAGCAATAACACTCCGTTCTATGACGCTTATCGCTCATCGACCCGTCTTCAACTATAATAGCCACCTAAATAAATGTAGCAAACCACCAAATGTTGTAGTTCTCTACACCACGTTGTTATAGGGAATGGTTAGAGGTAGCACAAGATGAAGCCCATTATGTAGCAGTCTGAGTGACCTTAAAGCACTCGTACACTTACAAGTAAGCATTGTTACTCTAGCCACATTGCCAATTAATTCGGTGCACTTGTATTGTAGGTATTTTTACGTTCCTGAAACTATACAGTAAAAAAAACCCAAAAAAACTCCAAGAAAGACGTCTAAAACAATTTCTCTCAATCTCCCATCCACCATTATATATTTATTGATTGATTTGTCTGTTACTTTGTGATAGTTCATTTTTTAAAAAGGAATAAAACAATTTTTTACTTTGTTACTGATCACTTTTATTTTTAAACAAAATTTGTGTGACTATAGTTTCGTAAAACCATTTTACATTCTCAAACTTCTCATTAAAACTCATTCATCAACAAAAAAAAATTCATTATCAAATTTTAAAGTAGTGTTTGAGAATGTAAAGTCGTTTTACGAAACTATAGTCACACAAATTTTGTTTAAAAATAAAAGTGATAGATAACAAAGTAAAAAATTGTTTTATTCATTATATATTATTCTTAATTTTCAAACCGTACTATAATATTTTTTTACCGAACATCTCTTTTTGGATGTTGCAAATATCTATTTCAATTAGTACATGTGTTAACTCAAATCGTATAATAAGCCAAACGCGATCTACAAGTATCAATATATTCAATCGTCACTACCATCAATAGTAATTTTACACAAACGGTGCAAAAAATAGCCCGAAAGCACCGAAAAAAAAATAAAAATAAAGAAGACGCTGCTAAAGCGCAACATCTCTCCGAGAAAATTAATAACAAAACTGATTAAGCAAGCAGAACACCGTATTTTTTCCAAACTCGAATCATCAATCATGCCAGTGATTTCGATTAAACAATACCGATATACAATATCACGCCACTCAACTCAAAAAGTATTGGGACATATGTTTCAAACTGCTTCAGAATATTTTTTAAAAAGTAAGTCAAACGAATTACACAATAAAAAAATCATAAAATAAAATTTAAACCTATATTTTGTTGCGTCTCCTGTTTACGAGGGTTGCTATTTATGTAGCCGGAATAATAAATACAAATAAATATTTATCATTGAAAATGGTTTAATTGATATATTTTTGCATACCTTTGAACCAATTTTCATGTTAGTTTTTTCATTCCGATTGAGGTATCTCCTAAACATGCATTTTGATCATCAGCGGCTTCTTCTGACGTCGAAAATCGTTGACCGCATAGTTTATTCCTTACGGACGAGAACGGAAAGAAATTAAGAGGACTGTACGGCAGATGTCTCATCATTTTCATGTTTTGACGATGTGTGAAAGCTCGCGTCGTCATGGTGAAGAATGATGCTGCATAGCTGGTTGTTTTTTCTTATTTCTTCAAAGATTTCTCATCAGAATTGACTGTTCTACGATTCTCTAGTAGCATTGTAGCCACAAGCCCATTTATTCAAAAAAATCAGGCAACCACTGTCTTCGAAGTGCTTCTTGCGCGAACAAATTTTGTCTGGTTTGGCTAATTTTGAAAAACCCATACAGTCGATTGCTTTTTACTATCGGGCTCATGTGCATAAATCCATCCAAGATTTATCGTGTAGATGTTAGACAGAACTTTTGATGCAGCACGATTGTGTTTTTTGAACATTTCTTTGCACCAATCGACACGAGCCTTTTTTTGAGCGATTGCGATTGAAATTATGCGAAATCCAACGCGCACAAATTTTTTTCATGACTAAATTTTCACGTAAAATATTTGTGTAACCTTGGCATACTAGTGTCGAGTGATGCCTCACGGTATATCACAAGACGATCTTGCTTTATCAGTTCGCGGGCATGTTTTCTGACACAACAACCGATTTTGGACGACCTTCATTAAATTAGTCCGTGAGCATATGACGGCCACAATTGAATTCACTAAACCAGTGGTATACAGTAGTTTTAGATGGAGCTTTATCGCCAAAAGTCGAAGTGAGTTGATCGATGCACTGTTGCTGAGATAATCCATGTTGAAAGTCGTTGTAAATCATCGCCCGAAAATTTTGACAAGTTAATTCCATTTTTTGATTGAGATGAAATTTTCAACTCTCTAAATAACACAAATAGAGTTCGTATAACAAATCGTTCTGAGTAAATATATAATTTAAAAACTAATTAATTAAAATATAAAAACGATTTACGATGTATATGCTAGAAATATATCCTGGATATATATATATATATATATATATATATATATATATATATATATATATATATATATATATATATATATATATATATATATATATATGTATATATATATATATATATATATATATATATATATATATATATATATATATATATATATATATATATATTAAAAAGGAATAAAACAATTATTTACTTTGTTACCTTTCATTTTTATTTTTAAACAAAATTTGTGTGACTATAGTTTGGTAAAACGATTTTACATTCTCAAACACTACTTTAAAACTAAGGTATTACAGCTGTTTATCTATTCTATGTACCTATTTTTATACCTTTATTGGGGTTAATTTTTTACAATATGTATGATATGGGAATTAATGTAGAACGGGGTGTACGGCAGGGTGACTCAATATCCCCTGTTCTCTCTCTCAGCCATAATCCACGTTGAAAGTCGTTGTAAATCATCGCCCGAAAATTCTGACGAGTTAATTCCATTTTTTGTCTGAGATGACGTTTTCAACTCTCTAAACAACACAAATAGCATCCGTATAACAAATCGTTCTGAGTAAATATACAGTTTAAAAAAACTTTACAAAGTGTATGCTAGGTGGCGCCTGGAAATATATGTATGTATATATATATATATATATATATATATATATATATATATATATATATATATGAATATATATATATATATATATATATATCTATATATATATATATATATATATATATATATATATATATATATATGAATATATATATATATATATATATATATAACTATATATATATATATATATATATATATATATATATATATATGAATATATATATATATATATATATATATATATATATATATATATATATATATATACATATATATATATATATATATATATATACATATATATATATATATATATATATATATATATATATATATATATATATATACATATATATATATATATATATATATATATATATATATATATATATATATATATATATATATATATATATATATATATATATATATATATATATATATATATATGGGAGATTATGTATGACATGGCAATTAATGTAGAACGGGGTGTACGGCAGGGTGACTCAATATCCCCTGTTCTTGTCTCAGGCTGCTTTGAAGAGGTATTCCGTAATCTGAATTGGGAATAGGATGGAATAAAAATAAATGGTGCATACTTAAGTCGCCTTAGATTTGCAGATGATATCGTTCTCTTGTCATAAAACGCAGATGAACCACAAAAACACATAGAAGAGCTGCTGAAGGAGGGAGAATCATTTGGCTTGAAAATAAACCTGAAAAAGAGTCAGGTTATGTTCAAAAAATTTACCGAAAACAAGAGAATATCTATTTTAGGAAGCCACTTAGAAGTGTTAGACCACTATATATATATATATATATATATATATATATATATATATATATATATATATATATATATATATATATTGGACAACGGATTTCAATGGAGGGTGATACCGCCCGGGAAGTGGAACGGCGTGTTAAGTGTGGCTAGCAGCTATTTGGCAGGCTCAACATGGTCTTTAAGCACAAACTCCCACTTTGTCTGTAGAGAAAAGTTTTTGATCAGTGCGTGCTACCTGTTCTGACATACGTTCTGACATACGGAAATGAAACATGGACACTCACATCACAATCAATTCAAAGACTTCGGGTAGCACAGAGGGGAATGGAAAGGTGTATGCTTGGCGTTATAAAGCAGGACAGAAATACATGTACATGGATCAGAGAACAGACGAAAGTATGTGACATCATTGCAAAGGTAAAGGAATTAAGATGGAGGTGGGCAGGCCATATAGCGAGGCGATGTGACGACAGATGGACCAAAGCAATCCTGGGATGGATACTGCTTGATCATAAGCGTCCTCGAAGAAGACCTAAAATACTATGGATTCGATGATATCATCAAGTATATTGGACCCGAATGGCAAAGGAAAGCTCAACACCGCGCGAGTTGGAAGCATGCTGGGGAGGCTGCAGTGGATCAACAATGGCTGAATGATATATATATATATATATATATATATATATATATATATATATATATATATATATATATATATATATATATATAGAAAAATAAACACAAGCAGTGAAATAAAAGGAAGCAAATTACTGTATCATTGTGAGGCGTGAGAATGGTGCAGTGTGCATAGCGCATACGGAAATGAAGTGTTAGAAGTTGTCAGAAAATTGTTTTAAAAGTTACATGAAGATTAGGACCAGTCTAAAACAGCAACACCTAAAAAAGAGAGAGAGAGAGAGAGAATTTGGGGGAAAGCCAGCACAGATTACTGAGGTCATTTCGCGGCATAAATCGCACCTAAAAAAGATTAAATGCCAGACATCATGGTGGATGAAGTTACAAATGCTATAGAATCGATGAAAAATTGCAAGGCAGCAACGAAAGGACAATACAACTGTTGAAATACTTAAAACTGGAGTAAAGTAAAAGCAAAAAAGTAAAGCAATTGAAATTGATACCGCTTGATCATAAATATCCACGATGGACTGATGACATCATCAAGTATATTGAACCCGAATGGCAGAGGAAAGCTCAGAACCTCGTGAGTTGGAAATATGCTGAAAATACCTTCATCCCGCAGTGAATGGCAGACACTGGCTAAAGGATCGAAAAAAAATATGAATCAATAATCGAATTAAAAATAATACATTTAAGCCATAAAGGAAGCTTCGCTTAGATATTTTAATCCCAAAAAAATGTCGAACTGATCGTGCAAAGAAAGTTAAATACATCGCAATTCAGGTTTTTATTAATCCGAAGTATGTTGAGTTTTTCGACTTTTTATAACAGTAGATGAAACGTGGAATCTCCATTACAAATCAGAGATGAGGCAGCAGTCCAAATAATGGGTTGTAGTAGATGAAAGTGCACCTAAGAAAGTGCGAACAGTTGCATCTAACTATGGATTTGTTGGATTCTCGCGGTGTCATAGACTACCTAGCAAAATTACCCCTACCATGCCTATTTCAGCCCTGAGGAATGCCATCTTCGCGTTCTAGTCAGAGGCGTTCTTGAATCCATTAGAGTACAAGAAACTAAAGTGGAACTTCTCTCAATGGGTTTCCATCCATCGTAATGTCCTCGACTCTTCCCGCAGTATAGAAGACTTTGCCAACATCAAGTAATTCTCGCAACCAATCAAAATGCAGGTTCAAACATCCGCACGCCAAATTGGGCTTTTGAACAAATTTATTTTGTCATAAATGGAAAGATCATATATGTTTTAAAACAAAACTATTTTTATTTTTATTTTTTTCCTTATAATTAAAAAATTATATTAAATTGAAAATAAACTTTTAAACCTAGTACCGATGACATGCCGACAATTCCAGAAAAAAACCGGAGCAATTGTGAGGTCACAATTGTACCGAAGGCCAATATCGCCAATATCGGTTAGGCTCGGAGCAATTCGGTTATACAGAAATTTTCTCTTCGCGCTCTTTTTGAAAAGGCGTTCGGAAAGAATCGGTGTCGCGGGTAAATAAGTCAATTTATCGATCTTAGTTATTGTTCTATTGATTTAACCTAGATTCTAGTGGGTAGACCTTAATAGGAGAGTCCCACACTTCGACTATAAAAGTTTTCCACTCAAAAAGGTGCCTTCTCTTATTTGGGAAATCTCTGGTTGGTCATGCATTTGAGTTAGTTGGCAGTCAGATTTATTTATATTTGCAAATATTATTAAGAGTATAATGTGGTGGTTTGTAAAACATGTAAGACGACAAATCGTCATCATTTTAAAAATACTGAAAACCTTGAAGCAATAATGTAGCATGGGTAGATTTTTTTTGAAAATATTGTTAATAGAGTTTAGTTTAATTCAAACAGTATGTATATGTTTTGTTTTTTTTTTAATTATGATTTATATTGTTTTTTCGCTCAAAAAGTAATTACAAAACTAGAAAATATCTTTTGGTTATTCAATATTTAACATTTTTCAGTATTTTTGAAAACCAATATTAGCAATATTGCAAATATATACAAAATATTACTATTTATAACATTATATACTATTTTTTGTTTAAGTCTTTATTATCTGCCGAGGCTGCACAATCGGGATATTGAGCGTCTTGAACTTTTCTTAATTTTTCATTAATAATCAAGGTAACTGTATAAGCTTTACTCCAAACTTTATGTTCTGGCCAAACATGTCCTTTTATAGTGCAAATACCATTTTTACGGTTAATTAAACAAAACCTATAGCCTTGACACCGTTACTTTCTCGTGACACCTTACCAATAGTTTAATTATATTTAATAGAAATATTTGGTTTCTTATTTACATTTGCATTATTATTATTTAAAAAAAACTTACATCGATGCTTTAGCACCTCGAACTTCAGCGGAATTGAACCGAACGTAATTTTTCAGAAAATCTGTGACTATAAAAATATCCACAGCAGGTATACTATCGGAATTAGCCTTTATGAACCCTTTGTCACACATTACAGAACTAAATTAGTAATTAACAATATTTTATTTTGCACTTAACCAACAATATTTTTGATAGTATATATACGAATAGAAGCCGTTGACAGTACTGACGTGAAAACATTTTAGAATTCTGGCGTCACAAACATAGCAGCCAATCGCGTCACGTGATTTTTATTTAAATTTTATACATTTTAATTCATTCATAATTAATTATAACAAGTTTTTAAAAAGTTTTTTGCATCGATTAACAATATTATTTATGATAAAGTTAAAAAAAAAGTAAAAACCCAATTGTGCAGTGTTTCAACTACCAACTTTTCGATTATTCCTCAAAAACGTGTACGGCAGATCCCGTCTGAATTAAGTGCGCGGGCAAGCACCCCAGCAAAGGGGGCAAAAAGGATCAAAAATTTTTACTGCGAACTTCTCCGGCAGTAAATCAAAGCCCATCCGGAGACTATGCGCAAATTCTAACATCAAGCCATGGATCCTAAATCTCCTCGGTTCTCGGATCACCAACTTGTATAAATATACGATCCTTTTCCGTGCTACAAGAACTCCATATATCTCCAAATTGGGTCCGATCACGGCCCGAAAATTGGGAAATCAAGTCTCCAACCAGGCAGATAATAAAAGTCTTCATCTTGGTGAAGCTCGCTTGAACTTCGATGCAATTTCCCCACGTTAATAGATTTCTGGATCTTCCTTTCAAATAACGTCCAGTCCTGGACTCCTGGCTCAAAAAGAGGCCGCAAACCTTTTTAATTTAAAACCCTTTAAGGAATAATTTAATGCGATATAAATAAGAGTCGATACAGCTAACTTAAAAATAAAGCTGATAATATTAAATAGAATACCTGGCAAAAGGCAAGATCATTGTTAATTTAAAGATATAATCACGCAGTTTACTTAATAAAATCAGTATACTGACCCGATACTTTTTGATGTGGGTATTAAATTAAACGCTTTTATCTATTAATTATTAATTACGAGTCGGTATTTCAGTATTCAAACGCTAATTGTTATTATGTTGACGCACTGTCCGCTAGCACCGACACATAAACATACCCGACACCGCACAAAATCGACTCGTAACATCGAAATCTGTAAATGTTCATATTTCTCATGATTGTCTGTTGTATTTCAGGTCTGCGGTTAGGTATTAACATCTCAGATAAACAATTGATTACGTTCAGAGACCAAACAGCCCCCGTACGGGATTGGGGACTTTGCGAACAGCCCCCGTAACGCGGTTATCGTTCGTTCGTAATTAGCACACATTGCTGCCGATATAACGGCAGATTATCCAGCGACCATGTTGGCTAGACTCGCATTTGTTTCGTGCTTTTGTAGCATCGCGGTCCAGTTCGCTGTTCGTGCCGATGGTCCAACTAGCCAGCTGGACGACGCGAATACCACACAGAAAAGTTTCAACGTTCACAAAAAGTTCTCAGTGGAGGAATTATTGACGAATACCTTTCCAAAAAAGACCTCCAACGATACTGGACTGAATCCTTGTAAGGCTGGTAAGTGAATTTCTTCACCTTCTTACGTTCATGCTTTTAAACATCTACGTATTAAGGAAAAACTTTTACTTTTATCCATCATTAATTCTGCGATTTTCCTCCATTTCTGAATGCTTTTAAGTACAGAGCGGCAGTGAATAAATTCTCATTAATATGTGACTTTCAACAGTGTTCAATATGTTTCAAAAAGTACCCATACATTCATTTTTATTTCAAATTTGATCACTTGCCATTTATGATTTAGAAATAGGATCACTCAGTGTCAGTCTCTTGCTGTTTTACATATGGTAAATCTTTTGTTGAGATAAGAAAACCGCGTTACTCACTACAGTGGGGAGAAAAGTATTTATAACTGATTTGAATTAATTTCCTTTATTTAAACATCTTTAAATTTTTAAATGTTATATCAATATAAACTACAACTGATTGTTAATATAATCATGCCATATTTAAACTGAAATTTATTTATTTAAAAACTCTACAAGCCCTGAAGACCTAGGACGTAATGTTCACAATATCGTGTTTTACATATCACTAGTTAATACATTGAATATGTGGTTCCCATCTTTCACCAGTTCCTCTGCATCACAGTTTGGACTATCCCTCCCCATTCACTCACTCACTATTGTTTGCTATGTCCTTCCATTCAACTGGAATACAGAGTTCAATAAATAATAGTTCATGAAATAGCAATTTTGAAAGGGAAAAAATTGAATATTTAAGCACCCAAAAAAAGTTTCTAAAAACAGTCAAAAAAACATTCAGTATTTTCTTCCGTGTCCATTATTATCAATGATAACAGCCTGCTATCATCTCGACATTGACTCTAATTTATTTTTGCTATATCACTTGATATATTTGTCCATTGTGAAGATTCAATATGATTTCTATGTCTTCTTCTTCTAGCCATCATTCAAGCCTTTCTCATAAGTTGTCCCTGTTTTGTGCTTGCCTGAACCATACCACGTCGGCTGTTTTCTTGTTGTTATCGGTCCAGTATATGGAGGATGCCCTAGTGACCTTTTACTGATATACCAGGTGTGACGTCTAATAATTTTTTTTTAAAGAGATGGCGCTAGAGGGGAGTGGAGGGTCGGTTCAGTCTAATCTCTTATACCATTTTGTTGCTACGACAGTACCTTTCAAAACACCATTGGTGTTTAACCGACTTCGAGTTAGCGTTACATTTGTTTCGTGTGGTAAACCTGTCAAGTTTCGAGCCAAACAAAGACCATTTGCGGCACGTATTGATTATCTTGTGCATTCAAAATAAAAACACTATTGAAAGCCGTCGTATACTTGTGGAAACTTATGACAATGGTCTCACGCAAGACGCTTGTGGGCGTCGGTTTAGACGATTCAAAAGTGGTGATTTCAACTTGAAAGACAAAGAACGCCCAGATTGGGAGAAGACAATATGCAAAATCAACAAAAAACGGTAGGAAGGGTAAATATTAGTCGCTGAATCATTTATGATCATCTGCATACCATGGGAAAGATCCAGAATGCAGAAAAATTAGCTGAACGACAAGCAGCTGGAACAGCGAAAAACGATGTGCGATTTTTTGCTTTCTCGGCATGAAAATATACTTTTTTGCACTGGATCGTGACTGAAAACAAAAAATAAATATATTTCGAGGACCCAAAACGCAGAAAATCATGGATTGACCCAGGACAACCATCAACATCGACCTCAAGATCGAATTGCTTTGAAAAGAAGACAATACTGTTCATTTGGTGGGATCAGAAGTGTGTCGTGTACCATAAGCATCTAAAACAAGCTGAAACAGTTAATACCGTTCGTACCTTAACGTTAAATAGTTAATACCTTCAATAAATGATCAAGGTCAACAATGCATTGATCGAAATGGGACCAGAGTCGGCTACAAGACACGGGAAAGTGATTTTGCAGCCCGATAACGCCCCATTACACACAGAAAAAGCAGCCAGAACAGCTATTTTGCAACTTGGCCGAGAAGTCTTGCCCCCACCCTACTCACCAGACTTAGCCCTTTCCGACTATTTTCTAGATTAGATTCACAGAAAGATGGTGCTTTAAAATTACTAAACGACGAGAAAAATTCTGATTCGAATAGGTCCTACAGTCGATGAAATGTGGGAGCCAAGAACTACTTTGTGTATCTAATATTAGACCATTATCATTTAACACTCACTTTATAACTGATCAAAATGATTAAACTTCTTTGATTTTATGTGTTAATAGGTTTGTTCTAGCAAAGGTTTCAAACGGTTTCAAATCGTCCGGAGTTTGCGCAGACAAATGTACGCGTTCTAGCAAATTAAAACCGGAAATCCGACTACCAGTAAGATGTCCTAGCAATAACCAATATCCAGTTTGCAAACTAGTTTCAAACCGTTCAATTTAGTTTGTGACAAGCGCAATAGCTGGAAATGTTCGTTGATTTGTTTTGACTTTGGATTGTTTGGTTATGTAAAAGATAATTTATTTTGTGATTTTGGACGATTTTAATGCCCCCACAGTATCATTTTTATTTTTCCCTCTACTATTTTCAAATGAAAATATAAACAAACGCAATTCAACGACGCAGAGAAATGTCAATCAAAATAAGCGTTCTAGCAGAAAAAAAATCTCAAACCGTTTGCAACCAAGTTTAGGGACGAACATGCGCAGTTAATTAATCCATCAAACTGGTTTCAAACCGTTTGAAACCTTTGCTGGAATAAACCTATTATTAAGTTATTTATTATTTCGAACACGGATTAAATTAAGAAAACCAACAATATAGTGCGGTTCAAGATATTTCATTGAACGAATGGATGCAATAAATTGTTAACAACCCCTGTCGTAACGAAACCCGGCAAAGTGGTAAAAAAAGGAACCATGGCCGGGCTTAATAAAATAGCAAGTAAAAAGATAAAATTAATGTCATATCAGATTCAGTAGTTTCGAAGTATTTTAGTTTAGTTCGCATTATTTTCTTAAACAGTGCGGTTTTCTAATTTACATAGTATTTTTATTATTATAAATGTGCTAAAAATGTGGCGTTCTTGGCAAGATAATGATCATTGTGCCTCCGGTAGTACTAATTTTAAAAGAAAACATTTATCGTACGATGTTAAGCAAATTGTTAAAAATGTGTATGTTTCTTTATTGAATAAGGGATTTAATGTAAATGCAGCCGCAGCAGAAACTATAGTTAAAACTGAAACTATAGTGAAACTATAGTTAAAGATATTGTGACGAAACCAATTAAAGCCAAACAAATTCGTAGTGATTCCAGTAAAAGCAAATGTGTTGGCGAAAGCAACAAAGACTTAATTCGAAATTCGACTTAATACAAAATGTATGCTATGTATAAAGAGCAAACTGTGTCTGCATTGCATTCATTGCAACAGCGATTAAGAAAAGATGAAACCAACATTCTTTGAATCAGAACTAGCCTCCGGAAAATATTATCTCTAATGGGTTTTGCATATCGGGCCATTAATAAAAGACAAATATTAATGGAATCACAACGACTGCGACGATTGCGGTTTGACTACGTAAACACTACAAAAAAATACAGATAAAAAAAATCCCAGTATGTACCTTGATCAAACATGGTTGGATACACATGGGACGCCAGCAAAAGGATGGGATAAATATATCAAGAAAATGCCAAACCAAAGCCCCAGCAAACAATTTTACATGCTGGTTCCGAGGATGGATGGGTTCCAAATTATTTACGGTTGTCCTCCAAAAATACTAAACATTCATCTTTGGACTACCATGACGACACCACAGGACAACTTTTTGAAGATTGGTTTATAGTCTTTTGCCCAATGTGTCTAAGGAAAGTGTAATTGTAATGGACAACGCTAGTTATCATAACCGCCAAAAAAAAAGTTCATAATGCAAATAACACTAAATTGGATATTCAGAACTATATGCTATATAACGATATATACTTCGAAAATACATATAAAAATGTGATTTTCTAGGAATATTAAAGACATTTAATATTAAAAAGGAATATAGATGTGATATCATGGCCTCCGATATATGACATACGGTTTGACGACCTTCGTGTTACTGTATTTTTAATTCAATTGAGCATATGTAGCAACAGGTAAAATTCAATGTTAGTGCAGAAAATATTTATCCGACACTAAGTGTAAGTGCTGCAACATTAATTAGGAAGGTTGTAGATAGTATTCCCAAAGAAAGTTGGATAAATTCGATTAACCATGTTATTAAAATAGAAGATTCATATGTATCATTTCTTAATAATATAGCACCACTTATTATTAATGTAGATCAAAGTGATAGAGTGAAACCGAGTTAAATGTACAATTAAATTTAAGTTATAATTTTTACTGTACTAATAGATACATTTATTTATTTATTTATTTTTATTACACTAATAAATTTAAAATGCACAAACCAATAAACAACGTTTTAGTCATACATAATAATAATAATTTAACCAGCTAATACCAAAGTTTGACCCAACGAAAATAAAACCAGCCCTAACAGAAGAGCTTGATAAACAACCAGCACGAAACTGGCAAGAATTGAAACAAAAAATTATTAAAACAGCCTTAAAGTTGGTCCCTTTACAAAAACGTAGAAAACATCCGTGGTGGGATGAAGTTTGCGAGCAAGCGGTATTAAGCCGAAGTAAAGCATTCAAAGATTGGAACAGTCAAAAAACAGCAATAAACTACAATATCTTTTTGGAAGTAAGAAAAGAAAAATCGAAGCTAATTCGACAAACTAAAAGAAAATATTAAAACATTCAACTTAATGAAATAGAAAAAGATTTCCAAAAAAATAACACCCGAAACATTTACAAAACATTTAAAACTAAATTAACAGGCTATCCAACCGCAGAACCTATGCTTTCAAAAGGAAAACGGACAATTAGCTCTAAATAACCAAGACAATTGCAAAGAACTTGCGAAATATTTTGAATAAATACTAAACTGGCCTGAGCCCTTAAACAAATTAGCAACACTAAACTCTAAACAAACAAATTCAGATTCACTACCACCGAATGAAGAGGAAATAATTAGGCAAATCAACCGGCTTAAAAATAACAAAGCTTCTGGAGAAGATGGAATCACTGCTGAACTTTTGAAATCCGCTGGTCCAGGTACAATCAAGGAAATAACCAAAATTCTACAAGAAGTTTGGCGAACCGAATGGATTCCGGAAGACTGGAAAGATGCTTTAATCCATCCACTATATAAGAAATGATATAGAACGGATGTAAACAACTATAGAGGAATATCTCTTCTCCCAGTTTGTTACAAGATTCTATCTCAATGTCTACTAGACAGAGCACAGGTACAGTTAGAACCGAACATTGGTGAATATCAAGCAGGTTTTCGACCGGGCAGATCCTGCCCTGAACAGATCCTGAATCTAAAGTTGATTCTAAGACATCAAAAACTGTACAATAAAAATCTCGTCTGTACATTTGTGGATTTCAAAAAAGCATGTGATTCTATTGACCGCGAATATTTATTCCGAGTCTTGAAAGAACAAGGACTAGATCTGAAAACGCTGGCAATTATTAAAGCAACGTTAACTAACACAAGGTCAAAAGTGAAATTCATGGGTGACATCTCAGAGCCCTTCGAAATTAAAACTGGAGTGAGACAAGGGGATGGACTCTCGCCACCCTTATTTAACTGTGTTCTAGAAAAAGTAATACAGGAGTGGCGTGAAAAAAAGTCGGCACTGAATATTGACCAACCCATTAAACTGGGGAGAACCAACATCAAAATTGATTGTCTGGCATTTGCTGATGATCTAGCATTTTCGTTCAAGATGTATTAACGGCACAGAAACAGATTGAAATCCTAACAGAAACAGCAGAAAAGGTAGGACTCCAAATTTCCTTTGAAAAGGCACTATACATGACCTGCAACAGACTAAGAACACCATTTCTAAAAACAAAATATGGTAACATCAGACGAGTCTCTCAATTCAAATATTTGGGTGAAATAATCATGGAAAATGGGTTGGAAAAAGCGGCCAATAAGGGTAGATGTCAAAAAATGGAAACGGCATTGAGACTTACACAAAATATTTACAACAAAAAATGCCTATCTAAAAACACAAAACTGAGACATTACAACACGGTTATTAAGCCAGAATGTCCATATGCTGCAGAAACGCGCATTTCGAATAGAAAGAGGGACATCGAGGACATTGAAAAAAAGGAAAGAAAAATCGTAAGAAAAATCCTAGGCCCCAAACAAATAAATAGCACAACATACCGACTTCGAGAAAACCAAGAAATCAAACAATACACAGATATACATAGCGATATGAGAAAAAGAAGACTTAAGTTTTACGGACACATCAATGAATCCGAGTAGGCTAACTAGACAAATAGTCGAATTTTATGAAAATAGGAGTAGAGCTAAAGTAGAAATAATTAAATGGATTGTGGCAATTAAAGAGGTTAACGTTTGGAAGGTTGGCCAGAGAGAAAAATGTAGCAAGACTGGAACAACTTGGTCTGACGAAAGGAAAAAAGCTCAGAGCGAAAGAATGAAATTAGTATGGGCGCAAAGGAAGGCTAACAACAACAAACGCCTCTAATTGTACTTCGCGTGGTCCGCCAGGGCCCATACGTGAATAATAATAATAATAATAATAATTTAACAATATTTTATTTTTTTCAAAATTATTCAGAAGTTCAATCACTCCGACTCTGGCGCCTTGGAAGAAACTAGGAATATTTTTATTGTAATTTATTGGGGCAATTAACATTTTGCCGAAAGGCAACGAAATATCTTGAACCGGACTATACCAATACTTTTTTGCTATTAACATAGTATTTTATTCAGTAGTTCTTAAAAAAGTATATATTCAGCTTTAAACATGGCATAGTTTCGTTGACAATTATTTGTAGTTTGTATTGATACTACGTCAGAAAATTTAATCCAGTTAAAATAAAGAAATTTGAATTTTTTTTTTTGCGTCAGTGTATATCGTCATAAAAGTTTAAACTATTCTAGATTATAAGTCTATACTAAATAGGGATTTTTCAGATATATTGATCGTTGCTGTTGCCGATTTACTTCACCCCATATTACGACATTTTAATTGTTTGACAGTAGACTTGAACAAACACTACAGGCTTTTTCAGACTATACGACGCTCTTATTCAAATTAGCAACAACTCAATTTATATATCAACTGTAAAGACGAAAAAAATGAGGAATATTGAAAATCCTATATTATCAAACAATTTAGCATTTAAAATTGTTTACATACAATTGTTAAAAGATAAACATAATTTATTTATATTGTCATTAATAATATTAATAATTTTGCTGCTTTGATCCCTCCAATGCCGAAAATATCGAAAGTTACGTCATCAAGTCCGATAAGTACGAGGATGAAAGGTCCATGGTACATAAATAAAAAAACAGAACTTTGTTGCTAGAATCTATGATTATTTTTCAGTGTAATTATCTGCTACCTTGACATATTTGGAACAAAGATGGCCCAAAACCTCTGTGTCTTGATAACATTTTGAACAATGTCCAGTTCTTTAAAATAAGAGGGGCGTTCGAAAAGTTCTCGGCCTAATGCGGATATAGTGCAAGTCATCAAGTATTATTCGCTGGATGACGCGCAGTCAAATTTTAGACCTGTGCATTTAGTTGCTTGTTTGTGACGATCGAAAAAAGCAACAATTTTTGACATTGTCTGCAAAATGGACAAAATTGAAGTTCGAACTGTTATAAAGGACGTTGTTTTAAAGAACGGACATACAAAAAGACTTGGATTCCACTTTAAATGAGTCTTCCTCTTTGTTTTCGACAGTAAAAAAGTGGGCTGCTGAAGTTAAACGTGGTCGAATATCCATTCAATATGATTAACGTTCGATTTCAATCAACAAAATCCTCACAAAAATTCACGATATTGTATTAAATGATTATAAGCGGGTTAACATTGTAAACATCTCGACGGACAATGTTCACTATATTTTACACGACATTGGGTATGAAAAAGCTTTTCGTTCGATGGGTTAGTTTCGACTGAGTTTATTCGACTTTCTTTATCAATAGATCAAACATGAATTCATCATTACTTTACACCATTATTCACCAGAAATAAGTATGTGGGAGTAAGTGAAAGTGCGTTAAAGGAAACAAAAACGGTACGGATTTCTGGGATTTTCGAAGTGTGGTGCTCATAGACTATCTGTTAAAAGGCAGGACCATCACCGGGGAGTATTACGCTTCACTTCTGGACCAACTAAAGGGTATAACATGTACAGTTCATGTTAAATGTCCAAAACAGGGGTTTTGCCTGGGTTTGCTGCTGCAAAATTCCATAACCACCACTTCGAAGTGCTTTGAAGATTTCCTTCAAATAATGATGTTAAAGCTGAAACAATTGTTGGACAGATTACATTATAGCGAAAGCATTAATAAGTTGAAAATACTTTCGAAAGTTTAACCAACAATTTTTTAAACAAAAAGATTTCTTAAGACATGTATCCAAAATACGTAGTCAATTGTTATTTCAATGTCATGTATATGTCGATCGAAAAAATTCGGATTTTTCTTAAGGATGTATTTATAAATAAAATATATATTTTGTGTTACAAAAAAGGAAAATTTCACGTCAATGTTGATTGATGACAAACATGATTCATCGATCATCTCAGCCTAGGCTGGTCGGGTTTACAATGCCAGAATGAGAAAGCAGTTCAGCTCCTCCCATTCAGCTTAGTACCTTACGAACAATGTGGCAAGTTTGTAAGAGAACTGCTCGTTGTCCTACTGTGGTAATCGATTTTGAAATACCAAGAATTTCCAGATTTTTGGAAAAGGTTTTGCTTACTAGGCCTTCGGCGGATATAACAAAAGGTAACACCTCCACTTTCTGGAGTTTCCATTGATTTTTCAGATCAATTGCAAGATTTTCGTACTTCGTGACCTTTTCCATTTCAGTTTTTCTGATGTTCTGAGAGAGTGGTATCGCAATGTCAATTATGAAAGCTCTCCTCTGTTTTTTGTTAATTAGAACAATATCCGGCCTATTATAGTCAATCGTCCGATCTGTTGTAATTGGTCTATCCCAGTAAAGAATTGTATCGGTTGACTCAAGTACGGGGGAAGGCGTGTACTTGTAATATGGTGGAGGCATCTTATCAAATAGCGAGTGCTTTAAAGTGATTTGCAGGTGTATAATTTTCGCCAGCTGATTATGCCTGCCTAGGTAAGCATTAGGGGCAAGGACTGGACACCCTCCAACAAGGTGTTTCAACTGTTTCTCCTACACCACCGCACTTCCTGCACTTGTCGAACATCCATGTGTAGAATATGTCTTTCATAATTTTTTGTCCTTACTACCTTATCTTGAATAGCTGTCGCGAAGCCTTCTGTTTCTGGATATAATAGTCCATCGGTAAGCCAGTTTAGAGACAAATATTTGTCAATGAAGTCATCCTGAAGTGATTTAGGAAATCTCCCATGTAATGTCTGTTGTTTCCATTCTTGAACGATATCCTTCAGTGCTGTTCTACTATCAACACGATTTTGTTTATTTAGATTTAGTGGGGTGAATCCCTGGTCCTTCTTAACAACCAGTTTCATTAGTGTGCTATGTGAACTAATGAAGCGCTCTCTCATCCGATTCTCCTGATTGAGACAAAGATTCTTGACATTCACAAGCCCTCTGCCTCCCAACTTTCTTGGAATATATAGCCTTTTTGTGGACGAATTGGGATGTAAACATCGGAACTTTGTCAATGTTCTTCGTGTCAATCTATCCAGTTCATCAAGATCTGCTTCAGACCATTTAACAATGCCAAAAGAATATGTCAGAGTTGGCATCGCCCAGCCATTGATCGCTTTAATGAGGTTTCCACCGTTCAGTTTGGTGTTTAAGAGTTTTGTCAGTCGTTTTTGGTACAAAGTGGAAAAATTCTTCTTTAATAGGCTATGATCAAATTTATGATTTTGAAGCATTCCCAAATATTTGTATGAGTCTTCTGATGCTAGTTCAGGTATACCGCAGACTGTTGAATGTTGTTCTTTTATTATTCCCTTTTGTATGCTGATTTTTCGACTGTTTTTATTAATGAATTTAGTTTCTCTCTTGTTTCTCCATAGAGTTTTAAGTCGTCCATGTATAGCAAATGAGATAGTTTCCTGGAATTTCTCATGTCAAGTTTGTAGCCAATATTGCTATTGTTAAGTAATGTGGACATCGGATTCAACGCTAGACAAAACCAAACAGGGGAAAATGAATCTCCCTGAAATATTCCTCTCTCGATATTTGTTGTTCCAATGTACTGTTGGTGGACAAATAAATTAGTCTTCCATTTACTCATGAGATACCTTAAGGAGTTTGTAATCTGCGGACAAATTTTGTAGATGTTCAAAACTTCTAATAACCAGTCATGTGGGACACTATCGAAAGCCTTCTTGTAATCTATATAGCACATATTCAAATTGCGCTTTTTTGTCCGAGCTTGCGCAAGAACTACAGCATCAATCGTCAGTTGCTCCTTGCATCCCATACTTGCCCTAATACACCCTTTCTGCTCATCTTCTAATATGTTATTATAGTCACAATGTTGGTAAATTTTTTCATTGAGCAGGGCTATGAATAATTTATACAACACAGATAAACATGTTATCGGTCTATAGTTACTGGGTTGGTTAGCATCACCCTTTTTATATAACAAATATGTATTTCCCTCCATCAGAAAGTCGGGGAAAGTATCAGGATTCACCATTATTTCTTTAAATGCATCAGCAAGTACCTGGTAAACAGCTGTGAAGTTTTTGATCCAGAAGTTGTGTAATCCATCTGGCCCGGGTGTCTTCCAGTTTTGAGTTTTCTTGATGGCAGTACAGATGCCAATCGCTTCAAGGCCGTTGAATGCCATTTGTGGAAGTGCATCAGTCTGTTTTCGAATTGTTGCAACCCACGGGGCCATTTTTTCATAACCATCAGATCTTTTCCAGGCAGATTTACAGTATTTCTCAAAGGTAGATACATTCACATTTTCATGTTTTGACTGGTTACCCTGAGCTTCTAGTTCTCTATAAAACTTCTTCTGGCTATTTTGAAACATTGCATTTTGGTGTTTTCGTTTTTCTGTCTCATTGTATCTGGCTAGTCTGGCTCCCTTCATTTTAGCTTTCTGTCTAAATCGATCTTTCAGGTCTAATAATTTCTCGCGAAAGTTTGACTCTTCAAATCCAATGCCAGATTTTTTAGCAATTATTTTCGTTTTTTTCGTCACTTTGCTAGATGTATTTCTAGCAAGATACTCAGAAATAATGTCAACCTTCGCTCGAAAATCATTGATATCAGTTTCCAGGCGCTTTTTCCAGGCAGGTGTATCTTTTTGGATATTACGCCTTGTCGCATTGAGGGTGTAAGTTTTTTGACCTGAAACCTCGATTACAGTTACTGCTGCACAGTACAACGCAAGATGTATGTCGCTAAGGTTCATTATCCCCGATAAATGTGATTCCAAAACTTTATTGACCTGCATTATAGTAAAGCGGGATTTTGCAATGTTGCGCAGAATCGGTATTTTTGGCCTATTTAGTGGATTTGAGCCAGTAAAATGAGCCAATAGACTGTAAAATCTTTCTCGTATGTTAAAAAAGTTTCCATTCATGACTGTTTCTTCACTTTGAGTTGATGATACTTCTGTTGTTAGGACTGGAGTTTGTACTACCGGTTGGTTCTCTGTGTTCAAGTTAAGGATATCCATGTTATTTTCTTGAGGTGGGTCATATGTAATGCTTTGGTGTAATTTATTACCGACTTCCCTCTTGATGTTTATTAATTCTGTTTCGGTAAGATATTTTTTTCTTAATATAACATTTTTACGGTCTGCTAAGTTTTGTTCCGATAACTGTGCTTCAGCAAACCTCTTCTTATATTCTTGGTGAAGTGCACTTCTCCATCGAGGTAGCGGTATATCTGCACACTGGTTCACGTAATAATAGGCACTCATTACTTCAATATTCATTTCACGTGTCCAGCTAATACGTGGAGTGCGCTCGGTCCTGCTGACAGCCCTCCTTATGGTGGGCGAGCCAGCCGGTACCTGATTATTAGCTCCTGCTTTTTGTTGGGTTTGTATTGAACTCTCTGGTGTTGATTGACTACTAACTTCTAATTGTAGATGGATTTTTTCTGTTGCCTTGTTCATTGCCATTCTTGTGGTGCCATAGAGTTGGGAGTTGCCACTCGCTCCAGACTCACCAACCCCGGACAAATCCTCCCGACGGTTCCGAAGGGTTCTTGTCCGCAAAACCCTACCGCCTTGTATAAAATCATTTTATTGTTTATTATTATTATTATTATTATTATTAATTGATGTTCAACGTACAATTCAATGGCATACTCCAACTTGTCGCGCAACACTTCGAGTACGACTGGTAGAATCCTCTTCAACAAGATGTAAAATTTGTTTTTTTTTTGTATCCGAAGCTCTTTAAGAAACCAAAACAAATGTTTGCCGAACTCGAAGCCGTCTTTCAGGATATCGCTGGCCGTAAATACACTTAGCTCCCTTTGGGATTTTGGAAAATTTCTCTGTAAATACGAAGCATATCGTGGTATTCGCGTACAAAATTTATTTTTAATTTAAAATCGAACTTATATGCTCGCACTGTCGATATTGCCGATGATATTGCTAATCGATATTGGACTGATCTATAACGTAATTCTAAATTAAAAAAAAAATGTTTAACTCGGTTTCATTAGTTTATTTGAAGTTTATGTTTTTTACACATATTTGCTAAAAAAGTTAATTCGTATTGCAGCTTTTCGATTGGTGATGTAGTAACTTGATATAACTTATTAATAATATTAATATATTAATAGTAACAAATTTTAACCTTTTTGAACATTGATGAAACTAGGTGTATATGAAGTATTTTGTAGTCCGGAAAATGATAAGCTAATTATTGTAAGACATACAGTTGTTTTGTTACAAGGGGTCGATGGTGGGGAAAAAAAGGAAACGACATATTTTGACAATCTAAAATTTATTTAATATAAACATGCAAAACGTGTTAAATCTACACAAAGACATTACCGAGAATTATGTGAATAAAAAATATATTACATGATATGTCACACAATGACATAAACTGTAACATTTTCCTTTTATGTTCTGTAGCATCATCTGTTTTTAAAAACCAGCAGTAGTCGTCCAACATAGATGAGTTCCAGCATCTCAAGTATCTTGCTTCCATCGTCCTGATGTCCTGGTGGAACCTCTCTCCTTGTTCGTCGCTTAATACACCGTTTTCCGGAAAAAATCGAAATGCAAATGTAAAAAATGCATTTTTAACGACATGTAATCTGTCACAGGTTTTTATAGTTTTCATCTTTCTTATTGTCCAGAAATCCTTTCCCTACACTTACAAAACACAAGCTTCCAATTCTTTTTTAATTTATTTTTTTCTTGAAAACGGAAATCCAGTAGAAGCTTCCTTATTTGACGTCCAATAAATTTGCCTCCTTTTAGTTTTGCATCACATAATTGAGGAAATATTTCATTTAGGTTCATGAAACCACTACTTTCTTTGTCCATTGCTTTGAGAAAGTTTGTCATTAGTCCAAGCTTAATATGGAAAGCCGGAAGGACCACCTTTTTAGGTTAACAAGGGGGGTATATTTTATGTTTGAAGTATCAGGTTCAAAAGAAGTGTTATGACGCCACTTTCTTACTGTAATGTTCTTTTGTTGTCCTACTGTCCCATAGACTCAAAAACAGCAATAATTTGTAAAATCCCCTTGAAGTTCTAGCAATATATCTGTCACTTTTAAATCCCCTTAAATATTCCACCGACATTGTTCATATTTAACGCGATTTAGTATCGTTGCTAAGTTGCCATAGGTTTCTTTCATTGTGACTGAATTGACTAAAGGAATAGATGGATTTTTGTTTCCATTATGAAGCAAGACTGTTTTTAAGTTGTATTTCGTCGAATCTATGAAAATACGCCACTCGGAAGGTACATGTTCCATATTAAGCTTTCATTAGACCATCAGTATCACAACAGACACATAGCGATCCTTCCATTTTATAAACAATTGAAAATGTTACATTCCGTTTTCGATAAAATGAAACACTTTTTATCCAACACGTTCCACTGCTGAAATTTGGAATCAAGAGGTTCCCATTTTTGTTTTGACAATCCCAGGTCATGTACCATATTATTTCATTTATTCTGAGATATTATGTGAGGTCCACAGCTAGTTGTTAAAAATGTTAGATCACATCTGGTGTTCTCAGGAAGTTGTAGATCAGATCGTGATAAAGAATTAAAATCACCGGGAAACATATTGTCCAAGATTTAAAGTCGCAATTGGTACCGAGGTTCCTGGCTATGAGGAACTGGGTGCAGAAAGCAAATTTGGATACAGAATTTTGTCCCTTTGCTTTTTTAAAATCCTTTCTGTTTTAGTAATACAAAAGTAACAATCACTTACATGGCCTGTAGACTCTCTCAACATCATAGGAACTGCACTAAATTTACATCACAACTCACACAGCAAACATGAGGAGCCTAACTTTTATCTTAATCTCCAATTTGGCACTTAAAATATAAAAGATAAGAATTTCGACTTTCTCGGATATAGACCTAACTTGCGACTTGTGAAAATAAATCGTTCACATATATAACAAAACTTATCCGCTGGATTTTTCCAAAATCTACGACTAGAACTTGCCATTTTATGTGATATCGAGACAGAAACAAATTCAACTATAGAAAACAATAAAAATGCCCTTAAAGATTCGTAGAACACTCTGAGGATACCCCCTCCCACATTCTTGTAGTAATTCGTACATTGTCCATTCCAAAGTCAGGTACAAATAATTTCAATTATTCCATGATATAAAAGAGAAGCAGGATCTTGAAAATGGGACTACACATTTAAGTGAAAAAGTGCTTTAGTAACTATCTAAATGAAACCCAAAAAGAACATTCTCAGCAATGTTACAAAAATCATGTCGACCTGTATAATCATATCAGTAAAGAAACAATTTTTCTGTATTACATTTCAGATGTTTTCGTAGATGATATAGCTATAACTTTTCCGGATCCAAAAAGAAAAGTGTACGCCAGATATGTCCATCAAGATCTCGAAGAAGTCAACAAGCATGTGCTATATACAGAAAGTGCAAGAAAATTGTTACAGAAGAAGAAAATTTGGTAAGTTGCATGTTTTTATTATCGAACTAAATAAAAATTTAGGAGACACAAATTAATTCTTAAACCTCCTAATTTGACATAAATATTTTCAATGGTCATATCAATAAAAACACCATATGCGACTGCTGGTAATTTTTGGACTATGCCATGAACTCTGATAATGACAACAGATGTGGAATTGACCCAAATAGGAGCAATGCATGGCCATGAACTAATCTACATATTAATTAACAACCTTAATTTAATTGTGAATGATACAATTAAGTGTCCTTGAGTTTTTGTTTGATGTATTGGCAAACACTACCTGGTTTCTGAAATATTAAGTTTTATTATTAGAACAAAAATGGTATTTCTTTCATCTGATATTACAAACCAACTTCGATCGTTTTTTTTACCATGTAATAGCAGAAGGTATTTTTGACAAATGTTTTATTCAATATTTTTAGTCATTTTTCTTCTCAAAAAACTTTTCTCGCAAAAAAAAACAATTGTGATTTGATACTAAAGACTTTTCCAATAAGAGTGTCAGAACTTTTATATATAACTGCGGTAACATTATACGAAATGTTAATGTCACTCATGGACTATTATGTTTACTACATTGTGTCAATTTACCATAAAAAGATACACTATTCAACAGCAACTAGAAATTGCAAGTTGGAAGGCGGTGCCTCGCACTTTGAAAAAAAAAATTCTTTTCTGACGAAGCGCAGTTAATGGGTTTTTGAATTAATATAACTGCAGAATTTTGGGCAGGTGAAAATCCTCAAGTGATTCAGAATTTACCTCATCATCCTCAGAAAGTCACTGTTATATATTTTTATGATGGAGGCATGGACCTTATATTTTTGAAGATAATGATAATATTCAAGATAGAATTAAAATTATTGGATTATCACTTATATTGTGCCTTATATTAAAGTTCTGAAAGTTTTGTGGGGCAAATCATTAATATCTCAAGTAAAGATTTTAACAAATCTATTGAATTCTCCCTTGATGATGTTAATATGGTTAACGAAATACACGTTGGGAGTTTAAAAAAAGTTTGATGTATAGTGGTAAATCTCTTCAAGTTTAAAAGGAAACTGACTGAATTATCTCCTGATGATGCTAATATGGTTAGCGAAATGCGCGTCCAGAAATTAAAAAAATGATTTGGGGTTTAGCTTTTTGAGTTTAATGAGTTGCAACTTCTAAATTGACAGTAAATTTTAATAAAACAGAATATGTGGTTCCGAGAAGTATGGACATTTACAAGTAGTCATTGATAAAAATGTCAATTTTTTATTGAAAAACATCAATTGAAATCTTTAATAATGTTAATTACATCAGTATGATAATAAACCAGAAGAGATTTACCACTAAACATCAACTCACTTTTTTTGAACTGCTCGACGCACGTTTCGCTAAACATGTTAGCATCATCAGGATATGATTTAATCTAATTCTAAAACTAAACTATGTACTATTTATATGAAAAACCCTACCTAACGAAGCGTGTAAAAATCATGAACCGTGAAGTTTATTAAGCCTTACAATAATAATTGAAAAAGTTGACTGAACGGGGTAGGCCCTTTATCTCGGTTAATGATTTTCTTACATTTTTCCTTTTGATTTCTTTCAATTATTAATGTAAAGGTTAGTAAACTTCACCGTTCATGATTTTTACACGCTTCGTTAGGTAGGGTTTTTCGGTAAATAGTATATAGTTTAGTTTTAGAATTAGATTAAATCATCTCCTGATGATGCTAACATGGTTAGCGAAACGTGCGTCGAGCAGTTAAAAAAAGTGATTTTGTGTTTGGTGGTAAATCCCTTCAAGTTTAATATTTCACACCAAAGGTTCCAATAGAAGAATTGATTAGTATGATTGTTGATTTTCAATTAAAATATGATTGCTCATGTTAATTGAGAGTGTTAAAAAAATTGATAGTGCTTTTAGATGCACGATTACGAAAACCGTAGATATCACATAAACTATTAACATTATCTAAAAACATTTTTCACTGAACGATTATTTTTAAAAAATAATTCAACCATTACAACGCGTTGTGGTATTGTGTAAGACTCTCTTATTTTTTTACATATCACACATGACAGTTCTAAAATGAGACTAGACCTAGGCAAATTCACAACGCCATCTGTGTTTTATTCAAGAATTTAAATAACCGCTCAATTTGAAAGACCTGTTTTATAAAAGGAGTGTTTCAATTTTTTTCTATATCAATATAAATTAAATTTTATAATATAAAGATCAGTTATATTCATCCAGAATTACTAAATAACCTATACTTATATACTTATTTTAGGAAAATCCAAGAAACCACACCATCCACAACCCACAAGATCAAAAAACGAGCCGCCGTCACCACGTTCAAGGAACGCCTTTGGGACCATGGAGTCATCCCTTATGAAATCGACGACACTTTTAGCGACTATCGCAAAGCCCTGGCCAAGCAAGCGATGAGGCATTGGGAAAACCACACCTGTCTCAAATTTATCGAAAGAAACAAAACAGAAAATGAAAATTATGTGTTCTTCACTGAAAAACCGTGCGGATGTTGCTCATTCGTCGGGAAAAGAGGATTAGGAGCACAAGCACTGAGTATCGGGTCGAAATGTGCGATATTTGGGGTGGTAGTGCACGAAATTGGACATGCTATAGGTTATTATCATGAGCATACCAGACCTGACAGAGACAGTTATGTGGAAGTATATTTGGAAAACGTAAAAAAAGGTTAGTATATCATACCATTGTATATCATCATCATCATCATCATCAACCCATATCAATCTACTGCAGGATGAAGGCCTACATATATATATATATATATATATATATATATATATATATATATATATATATATATATATATATATATATATATATATATATATATATATATACCGTGTGTCCCAGCCGAATGGAATAAATTCGTTCAACTAACAAATAAATGGTGGCGTGTTCGAAAGTACGCTCGAACACGTCGATTGGTATTTTTAGATGCGCATTTTTTTCAACAAAAATTTTTTATACAGGGTGTGTCATGTAACAGTGGCCAATACCAACTTCGTTATTGGTCGAGAGAAAATCCTCACTGGATGCGGGAAATTCACACACAAACCTGAAAAGATTAATGTCTCGGCAGGTATTATAGGAGATCAAATAATTCGTCCAATATTTTTCGATCAAAATTTAAATGGGGTAAATAACTTAGACTTTCTCCAAAATCAGCTCATTCCAAATCTTATAAATTTGTACCCTAATAGAAGAAATCCTCAATTGCTAGCCGACACAATTTGTGTTCCAACAAGATGGAGCACCCCCCCATTATCAATTTAATGTGCGGCAGTACCTCGATAATGTGTTTCCAAATCAATGGATTGGGAGTAGAGGGCCACTAGAATGGCCACCAAGGTCCCCGGACCTCACTCCGTTGGATTTTTTTTATGGGGATATCTCAAAAGCGTCGTATACAAAACCAAGCCACAAGATCTGAATGATTTAAGAGGATGCATTACCGACAGCATTAGGTCAATTACGCCACAAACATACGCCACAGCCATCTTTTTCTCATATCGCTATGTATATCTGTGTATTGTTTGATTTCTTGGTTTTCTGGAAGTCGGTATGTTGTGCTATTTATTTGTTTGGGCCCTAGGATTTTTCTTACGATTTTTCTTTCCTTCTTTTCAATGTCCTCGATGTCCCTCTTTCTATTCAAAATGAGCGTTTCCGCAGCATATAGACATTCTGGCTTAATAACTGTGTTGTAATGTCTCAGTTTTGTGTTTTTAGATAGGCATTTTTTGTTGTAAATGTTTTGTGTAAGTCTCAATGCCGTTTCCATTTTTTGACATCTACCCTTATTGGCCGCTTTTTCCAACCCATTTTCCATGATTATTTCACCCAAATATTTGAATTGAGAGACGCGTCTGATGTTACCATATTTTGTTTTTAAAAAAGGCGTTCTTAGTCTGTTGCAGGTCATGTATTGTGTCTTTTCAAAGGAAATTTGGACTCCTACATTTTCTGCTGTTTCTTTTAGGATTTCAATCTGTTTCTGTGCTGTTAATACATCTTGAGCTAAAATTGCTAGATCATCAGCAAATGCCAGACAATCAATTTTGATGTTGGTTCTTCCCAGTTTAATGGGCTGGTCAATATTCAGGGCCGACTTTTTTTCACGCCACTCCTGTATTACTTTTTCTAGAACACAGTTAAATAAAAGTGGCGAGAGTCCATCCCCTTGTCTCACTCCAGTTTTAATTTCGAAGGGCTCCGAGATCTCACCCATGAAATTAACTTTTGACCTTGTGTTAGTTAACGTTGCTTTAATAATTGCCAGCGTTTTCAGATCCAGTCCTTGTTCTTTCAAGATTCGGAATAAAGATTCGCGGTCAATAGAATCATATGCTTTTTTGAAATCCACAAATGTACAGACGAGATTTTTATTGTACAGTTTTTGATGTCTTAGAATCAACTTCAGATTCAGGATCTGTTCAGGGCAGGATCTGCCCGGTCGAAAACCTGCTTGATATTCACCAATGTTAGGTTCTAACTGTCCCTGTGCTCTGTCTAGTAGACATTGAGATAGAATCTTGTAACGAACTGGGAGAAGAGATATCCCTCTATAGTTGTTTACATCTGTTCTATCTCGTTTCTTATGTAGTGGATGGATTAAAGCATCTTTCCAATCTTCCGGAATCCGTTATATATATATATATATATATATATATATATATATATATATATATATATATATATATATATATATATATATATATATATATATATATATATATATATATATATATATATATATATATATATATATATATATATATATATATATATATATATATATACATATATACATATATATATATATATATATATATATATATATATATATATATATATATATATATATATATATATTTCTGGAAGAAAATAGTCTAGGAATAAATCTGAAGAATACGATGGATGAACGAACAAGCAGATCGAATCGTAATTGTTGCAATTTGTCTTCGTCATTAATAACTTGAAACGTCATTGAAAACTGAGACACAATTCAATATGTCCAAAACAGATTTTATAATTTAATATGTTATGCTCAATAATCATTTTTCCTTCTTCAGGATAGTCTATGAGCTCATATCTAATATCTCATGTCCACTGCAAAATGTAGTAGCCATAACTTTTTCATCTGATTGTTGTCTTATTTGTTAAGTATTATTTGTACCTGCTATCTGTTCAAAGGCAATAAACAAATATGGCTTTTTATTGTCAGGCAATAAAATATAATATTTGCACGGGCGTAAATATTATTTGGGCAAAAATAAAGGTACAGGACCAATTGGTAAGAGATAATATAAATATTATGTGATAGGAAATAATCGTAAAAGAATGAATCAAAATAAGCAACCCCAGTCCCTTATTTTTGGGTCCGCCAGTTTGTGATTCTTTTTGGTCGTTAATAGATTATTTTGCAAAGTTGTCAAATCTCAGCACATTTCGCCATTAGCTTGATCACTACCATCTTTTCCATAAGGGCGGGTGGGTCAAAAGCCCGGCCTGATGGGCGCATCGACATAGCGCCATTTAACTTGCACGTTAAAAAGCTAACCATAGTAACCAATACAGTCATTCGACAAAAGTACATTTTCATGTTTTCATTTATGTTTTTTTTTTGGCTTTCTAAAAGGGCTTCAAGATATGGGTATCCAAGAGTTCCTTCGTCGCCTAAGATGGCCCTAAGCTTGATTTTATAAAATTTAACTGTTAAACTAATTTTATGAAGATTCAGTTGATTTAGTTTCTTATTACTAGATGTTATTGAAATAATCATGTATGTGACTTCAAAAGTATAATCTGATAAATAAATATACGATGACATGTTAACAATAATGGCAAATCAATGGAAACTTTGGTTAATAAAACACAAACTAAGTGATAGATATTTAATGCAAAAGAAAAACATATTAGACCTCGAAAAGTGGTCTGATAGAGATGTTTTTGGGTTAACTAAAAAATACTGATGATCACACTCCTAGCTAAACTTTATACCAATATTGGGGAATATTGTGAAGAAAATTTCCCTAGAGCATCTGACCTTTGCAAAATAGCTCGCCTGCCTAGTAATATTGTAATGCTCAGCAAAAAATGCATAAAATTGTTCATCATTCTCGACACTTCCTGCTTATCAATCAACCTACTTCAGTAATTTTTCAGCAGATTTATCTCCAAAATCACAAGAAGTTGTAAGCAGGTAAACCTGAAACCTTAGCTGCTGTATTTATTCTGTATTCGCATAAGATATAATACTGTACTTTCCTCTTTGCGTGTATCAAAAATAAAGAAAAAGTTATATTAGAGGACATATCTCATAGTTATATAGGGTTAGTCCAATAAATGTCGGGACTGATTTATTCCTGTCAAGGGGAAGGGGTAGACGGTGATTTTTATAAGTGATATCGGAGGAGGCTAATATCAGGTAATCTAGAAAATCTGTCTCAGTTGTCTCCGAAACTTTGGAGTGCGTAGATCGGACAAGAAGTGAACGTGTGTTTTAACTTCGCGTCGAGAGTGAAGATGGAAGAGAATTTTGGGTGAAGTTGAACAAATCCGCTACGGAGACTTTTCACAAGAGCCCTAAAGTTTACAAGGGCAATTCTATGTCCAGAACACGTGTTTTTGAAGAGCAGGGTGGAAAAACGCTAAAGACTAACAACAGGCTGGATGTCCGATCTCGGCCTGAATCGTTGAATGGCACAGGAGTTGAATTTGCAGAAATCAACTTCGCATTCGATTGTAACCGAAGATTTGCAAATGCGAAAGGTGTGCCTGAAGTTGGTGCTGAACGTTTTATCAGACGACCAGAAGTAACACCGAGTGACGATTTGTCGTGAACTGTCGGAACATTTGGTGACCAATGCAAATATTCTGGCCTATGCAAATGAGTGATAACATTATGACATAACTTGGATCTTCGAATACAATCCTAAGACTAAAAGGCAAAGTTCTGAGTGGTACACAAACGCATGCCCTCGACCAAAAAAGCTCGCATGAGCAAGTCGAGAGTCAAATCGATGCTCATTGTTTTCTTTGATGCAAAAGGTGTGGTCCACAAGGAGTTTGTGCCCGGTGGCCAAACAATGAACGGCAAATTTTACGCAGAAGTCCTCGAACCTTTGAGGATGGCGATCCGTCGCGCCCCAAGAGAGATGCCGATTCCTGCATGCTACATCATGAAAACGCGCCCAGTCACACGTCGCGAATTTTGAAGGAGACACTGACTAACCACAACGTGACAAAGCTTTCCCAACCACCTTATTGTCCAGATGTAGCTCCCCCCAACTTTTTTTGGTTCCTCGGATCAAGAGGAGCCTGAAATGATATGGTTTCGGTACGATTGAGGCAGTCCAAAAGGCTTCGACGGAGTGCTTGAATAGCTTTGTAATTCCAGAGAGCGTATAAAGACTGGAAAAACAACTGGCAGCGGTGTATTGATGCAGGATTATAACTTCAGTCCCGATTCTTATTGGACAAACCACGTAGGAGTAATATAGCTACTCACTAATACTATTTCAGGTTTATGTTGTTACTCATGCATTTGTCGTTTACTTTGTTTCTAGAACAAAAGGTAAATTTTGAAAAACTTAGTCCAGACCAGGTTAGCTCATTAGGACTCAAATACGACTACGATTCGATAATGCACTACGCAAGAAACACTTATTCTAAAAACTCTTACGTCGATACCATCAAACCCATTGTAGGTCCTGGAATGAAAATTCCAGAAATCGGGCAAAGGCTACGTTTAAGTGAAGGAGACATTGTACAAACTCAGATTTTATACAACTGCCCTAGTAAGTAATATTTTCTCTTCATATTGCATAAAACTACTTATAGGATAAATTTCAGAGTGTGGAAGAACATTCCAGACAAAATCAGGTTCGTTTTCACCTCCCTCTTCCACCACTAACTTAGCGGAGGAATCCACCTTGTGCGAGTGGAGGATCACAGCGACTCCGGGCGAGAAAATCATTCTCAATATCACATCAATGGACATTTTAAAAACACCAAACTGTTCGCAAAATTACCTGGAAGTTCGAGACGGTTACTGGAAAATGTCAAAGTTATTGGGTAAACAATTTCGACTGAATACAACAATGAAAATGTAGATTAAATTTTATGATTTCAGGTGTTTTCTGTGGTCGGGGTGAAGTCATCAATCTAAAATCGGAAAGCAACAGGATGTTGGTGACGTATATGGCACAGAATGGTGATAAAAATAAAGGTTTCACTGCCAATTTTGAAGCTGTATGTGGAGGAGTTTTGCACATAGATTCTGAAGGGTACGTTGTGAAAAATTTTGGATAGATTTAAAGTTTCCATTAATGAATATAAAACTGCAATGGTGACTCTAACTATACTTTGAAATGCATCCTAATGGCATTGTTGCATATGAACAAAAATGGCACAAATTGTCCTTGATGACGCATCTTTTTTATAATAAATAAAGGTGATTATTAACTAAACTGGAAAAGCATAATATACCATATAATATATTTTGAATTTTCGGTTTATACAAATATAAACATACATAGAGAAAGATCATGCTATACAGGGTATAAGGGAATTAACTTTCGTAAGTTTAACCAACGGTTCTTACCATCATTTGGAACAAGGGTCAAAAACCTAAGGGGTTCCGTGCAAAAAATTGCAAATTTATTTAATCGTCATTGGAAAAGCTATTATAAGAATGACCATTTGAAGCAAATATGTGTAAAATATGTTTGGTTAGTCCAGAAAAGTAAAACTGACGAAGACAAAATTTGAAAATTTAGGTTAACATAATGTAATCATTATTCAATCGTTTATTTTTTCCAGTATTAAATATTAACGACAGAGAGTTTAAAGAAAATTATTATAGATTAAGAAAAACAAAAATCTTTTCTTCGAGATATTTGAAATTTACTTTGGACTTGACGTAATGAAAATAAAAAATTGTCACAAAAACTGTGTCCATTTACATTTTACAAAAAAAAAAATATTTACGTCAAAGGAGAATTCATATGAATCTTATCTTGTTTCCGCAAACATTTTAACATAGAAGATTTGCCGTTCTTTTTTGCTGGGACCATAACAGGTTTTCGCGACATAGGGCTGATTTTTATCTAATAATAGAAGTACCTATAAGTAATCAATTGTTAATAGTGTCGAATCAGTGGTGGCTTGTGGGTTTTTAAAGTAGGAGAGCGTAGAAGAAAATAGTGCTGTTGAACTTTTTTTTTGCTTTCCCCTTCCTCCTTTTTACTTTTCGTGCTATTGAACTCCTATACAGGAGGTGAACTGGGAAAACATTAAAATTGTGTATTATTACTACTTACAAGGACATTGAAGGATGGGCTGTTGCTTGTTGCGCAGATAAAGGACACGTAGCAAGTCCCAAATCAAAACAAGTCTTCGCGAGGCGAACGAAATACGCGACGCGAGATATATTAAATGCTCCGTACCCGTTAAATCAGCATTTAAGCTAATTACCAATACGCTCGGTCGCAGGGAATCTACGTACAAATCGCATGTTTTAGAAAGCAGTTAACCCCCCGAATTCTGACAACCAACATAACACGTAACGCCAACGACGCGAAGAATTGTGGCGAGAGGATGAAATTTTTATCCGCATTATTTGGTGTGATGGTCGACAGACGATCTTCTTATACATATGGAGATTTTAATTTTTAATAATATCTTAAAATGAGTTAAAGAAAAGAAACTGAACGGAAATAAAATATAGTATTTTACTCTGAAAAATTGTTTACTGTGATAAATGCTGTAGGGGCAGCGCCCCAACGTCCTCCCTCACGAGCCGCCACTGTGTGGAATATTTGCTTTAGTCTAGTTCAGAATGTGAATGTATAAAGAGATGTTTTATTACGCAATATTACTAGTGACCTTGACCTTTGTGACAACTAAATTCAAACGTTTTAATTACACCGGTGTGAAATAGCGACAATCAACCAACTGAAGAACATTTACGTCATTGCATGCTGTTTCATTTTCGATCGGGTGTCAATGCAACGATTGCAACAAAGAAAATTAGTGATGACTATGGAGACATATTGAAAGTCAATAAGAGCCAACGTTGGTTTAGAAAATTTTCCAGTGATGATTTTGACTTATCTGATAGCGATCGAAGTGGACGCCCTGTACACTTCGATAATGACGCTTTAAAATCTGTAGTGGAAAGTGATCCCAAACTAAATCTCCAGGAAATAGCAAACACTCTTGCTATTTCTTCTATTCGCAAACAATAGGATAGATTACATAACTAATTAAATAAATAAACAAAGATTAATATCTAAAAATTTCCACTATATTTAAAATTGTATGTAGACAATTGTTTCGACACACAGTGTCTTTTTCAAATACAAACTATACTAAACTAACAGTGAGAAAAGTAACCACAAGCTAAACTGTCCATCGACCTTTGTTTCGACATACAGTGCCTTTTTCAAATACACACTATAATGTGTATATGTATAGTATAGTGTGTATTTGAAAAAGGCACTGTGTGTCGAAACAATTGTCACACATACAATTTTATTATTATTATTATTCACGTATGGGCCCTGGTGGACCACGCGAAGTACAATTAGAGGCGTTTGTTGTTGTTAGCCTTCCTTTGCGCTCATACTCATTTCATTCATTCTTTCGCTATGACCTTTTTTCCTTTCATCAGGCCAAGTTATTCCAGTCTTCCTACATTTTTCTCTCTGGCCAGCCTTCCAAACGTCAACCTTGTGTCTGAAACAGCCTATGTCCTGAATTTCACTTTATGTAATATTTGCTGATCTTAAGTGCTCTTTAATTGCAGCAATCCATTTAATTATTTCTACTTTAGCTCTACTCCTATTTTCATAAAAAAAATTTGAAAATTTGTCTAGCTAGCCTACTCGGATTCATTCGTTTTATGTCTCCGTAAAACTTAAGTCTTCTTTTTCTCATATCGCTATGTATATCTGTGTATTGTTTGATTTCTTGGTTTTCTCGAAGTCGATATGTTGTGCTATTTATTTGTTTGGGGCCTAAGATTTTCTTTATGATTTTTCTTTCCTTCTTTTCAATGTCCTCGATGTCTCTCTTTCTATTCAAAATGAGCGTTTCTGCCCCATATAGACATTCTGGCTTAATAACTGTGTTGTAATGTCTCAGTTTTGTGTTTTTAGATAGGCATTTTTTGTTGTAAATACTTCGTGTAAGTTTCAATGCCGTTTCCATTTTTTGACATCTACCCTTATTGATCGCTTTTTCCAACCCATTTTCCATGATTATTTCACCCAAATATTTGAATTGAGAGACTCGTCTGATGTTACCATATTTTGTTTCTAGAAATGGTGTTCTTATTCTGTTGCAGATCATGTATTGTGTCTTTTCAAAGGAAATTTGGAGTCCTACCTTTTCGGCTGTTTCTTTTAGTATTTCAATCTGTTTCGGTGCCGTTAATACATCTTGAGCCAAAATTGCTAGATCATCAGCAAATGCCAGACAATCAATTTTGATGTTGGTTCTCCCCAGTTTAATGGGCTAGTCAAAATTCAGTTCCAACTTTTTTTCACGCCACTCCTGTATGACTTTTTCTAGAACACAGTTAAATAAGAGTGGCGAGAGTCCATCCCCTTGTCTCACTCCAGTTTTAATTTCGAAGGGCTCTGAGATGTCACCCATAAATTTAACTTTTGACCTTGTGTTAGTTAATGTTGCTTTAATAATTGCCCGCATTTTCAGATCTACTCCTTGTTCTTTCCAGATTCGGAATAAAGATTCGCGGTCAATATATATGCATATATATATATATATATATATATATATATATATATATATATATATATATATATATATATATATATATATATATATATATATATATATATATATATACATATAATATATATACATACAATTTTAAATATAGTAAAAGCTTTTAGATATGTATCTTTGTTTATTTATTTAAAATGAATTTCGATCAAGTATCGGCTACCTCAGTTAAATTTACATAACTAATTGTTGATAAAACGACCAGCTCTTGACAACAGAAGAGGGGTAATATTGCAAGGCAATAATGCCAGGCCTCATGCAGCAAAATTAATCCAAGAAAAAATAAGGAGGTCTAAATTTGGAGGTTTTACCACATTCGCCATATTCTCCAGACATAGCACCATCCGATTTTCATTTATTACAATTCGTGGAACATTGTCTAAGGAACAAAATATTAAAAAATATCAATGATGTGCGAGCTCACCTAGAAACATATTTTTTGTCAAAGGAAACAAAATTTTATGAACAGGAGATTGAAACTCTACCAGCCAGATGGCAAAAGGTCTTAGATAACTGAATCGACTGAAGGTAAAATTAAATGTAAATAAATTCGTTTTTTTGTTGCAATTGAAATAATTGATTACTTATGGGTACCCCTTATACATCCTTCAGGGTTTCGTTAGCTATATATTTAGCTCTTAACTCCTTCTGAAGATGTACTATGCGATGTACTTCAAAATTATTTCTGTAAGATACGTATTACATTGAAGTCGATTGTAATTGCAGATGTTTTACTGGAAAGTATGGTACTAGTTTGTATCAAAATCAATTTCAGTTTATCCTTAATCGCCTTAAGAGATCTAATCAATGATATAGGACTGTACATTTTGGAGTACCTAAGTTTTCGTTCAGTCAGGCTATGCCTATAGTCTAAGACTGGGATGTTTTCATGGCCGGCTTCGGACACTTGTTCAATCGATATTATTTGTGGCTTATGTTTCATGAAATAAACCAAGAAAAATGACATAATAATATTCTGATTTTGAGAAACCACAGAATAAGATATTGTATGTCCAAATAATCCAAGTTTATTTCGTCTAGAATTTGTACTAAGGTGCAGATGGCACGCAGAGTAGCGCGTCTTGCCGTCATTTCATGTCGTTTCCCACAGTATTTGTTTTTATTCATCGTGCAATGTGCTATTAAAATGAATACATTTATTTATTCCGTTTGAAAAAAAATATTTTGCATATCGAATGAAAATGTAAGGTTTTTGTCAGTTTCTATATCGATTTTACATTGCACTTTCAATTTTAAGTGGTTATTATAGTTTTCTTTTTCAAGATCATTTGTTTGAATTAATTGGCTGTCATTTTTTACACATTCCCCAAAATCGCACCTGTTGTTTTTGGAATTAGAAAAAGGAAATAATGGATTCGCTGTCGAAAATTTGGCGGTAGATATTAATTTTTCACGTGACTTAAAGGTGCAATCTCATTGGATGTGGAATTGGAGCAAACCAATATTAACAGTGTGTTACCAGTAATGCACTTAGCGTAAAGTGCAGACTAAATTTTCACTGTTTAATACATTGGACGATGAACTCGGACTTGGTCTCAGTAGCATCTCAGCAATCCTATAGTGCACCTCACGAAATCATATTTTTTAAAGAAATAATAAAAAGTGGCCTTGACGCACGCTTACAATTAAGAATCACACATCAGCCAAGATGAAAATTGCAACGTCGTATTGCCTGCGATTGATTGACATGATCTTTTCGACAAAAATATTTCAGTGTGCGTATTTAAATTCCATTTAAAACCAAAATTGTATTCTGTATGCGAATATTACAATATGTTTCATATTTATGGAGAAGCTACTGCCAACCGGATCAGAAATATGCCAGGACTATTTCAACGTGTTCGGGAAACTTGGTTAGAATGGTATCAACCTTGTATATACTCACATGGTGGACATGTTGAACATCTAATTTAATAAAACAATTAATTATGCGTTTCTTAATGTGATATGAATAATTTAAAACATATTATAGCGTGAAAAATTAGTCCTAACAGTTTCAACATTGACATTAAAAGGCATTAATACGTATCTTTTCCCATTTTCTTTTAGTAAAAAGAACAAACCTAATTTATGCCGAAATGTATGGAATAAATGAAAAAAAAATATTACATTTAATTTTCAAATAATACCTTAAGAGGATAGTGAAACAAAAAATTCTAACACGTTGCCAAAAAACTAAAGTTCTGGCATGTTTTTCCTGGAAATGGTTGCATTTTACATACATGTTTTAACATACCCGTTCGCAATTTTTTTTTTTTTTATTTTAATAGTGTGCACAATTTTCGCAAATTATTTCATAGAGAAAAAAAATATCAAAGTTAAATATTGAAGTTTGTTGCTGACAGTTTAGCAGACAGGTGGCTGCCCCGCCCCTTAGTTGTCTCTTCCTAGCTTATTTCTTATTGTTTTTATCAGATAACCTTTCAATCTGTACACATTTCGCGCGCCAATACTGATTATTTCTATCGGTGCACTGGTTTACAATCAAACAATAGGTTAAATTGGTAGATCTACCTTGGAAATCGGAGTTTATGATGTAATTACTTTCAATGACAGAGAGGTAGGCAGGCTGAAAGTTTTACAAAAACTGGAAATGGTCAGCCAACAGTACAAAAAAGCTCCGAGGCAGAGACATTATAGGATTAAAAGGAAATGAAAAAACTGAAAGATAAAAGCAAAACGATGCTGCAAAGAAGAAAAATGTAACCAAGAAGACGCTTGTCTATAAAAAAAGAGGACTAGAAGTACCAAGCGGGAGCATTCTGAGGTGAATAGTCCCAAACTTTTTCTCAAAAATTTTTTACCACTACAGAAAAATTTGTTTTTTTCAACTTTATGTACATTTTTAAAATAAACAATATAATATACAGACTCGGATTTTTATTTACACCTTCCTGTATATATAAGCAACAATCTGAATTAGAATCATAAAAAAAATAAAACACATCCTTAATTAAAAATGAACATTTAATTAAAATAATGGCTAAAATCGCGATTAATTTTCATTAATTAATAATTAATTAAATAATTAATCAATTAAGTTGAGTCTAGTTCAGAACATACAAAATATCATTGGAAAAAATTCCCATAAGATAACAAGGGCAGATAAATCAGGAACTGGTCTCCTTAAGGAAACTTATGTTTACTATAATGTAAGAAATCGTTGGTAAAATTTACGAAAGTTATTTCTCTTACACCCTGTATATCTGGTAGAATTAAAAGAATCTCATGTATTAGGAGTTGGAAGCACGATCGGTTGGTACATGAAAGGGTAGTACAAAAATACTTTTTTGAGAGAGAAAATCAAACGATCCGGTTGTACAATTTTCATACAATTAACATTTGTTTTCAGGTATTTGGAATCTCCTAACTATCCTGAAGAATATCATCCAAAACAAAGATGCACCTGGTTAATTACAGTTCCCGAAAAGTATCAAGTCGCAGTCAAGTTCTTGGCTTTCGATCTCGAACATCACTTGAATTGTAGCTACGATTACGTAGCCATAAGGGACGGGCTTCACGCGAGCGCCCCCATACTTCAACATTCTTGTGGTACTTTGGTTCCTGATGACATAAGCTCGACCAGCAACGAAATGACGATCACATTTGTCAGTGACAAGTAAGTTTCTATATCTTATTATAAAAAGTTGTCCAATAAGAGTGTCAGAACTTAGAAACGTAACAGCGGCAACACTGTTTGAAATGTAAATGTCACTTATAGACTGCTGTGTTCAGTACATTGCGTCAATTCACTGTGGAAAGGTACACGATTCGCGAATTAGGCTCTAGAGCAGCTGAAAGACGGCTCCCACTTGGGAGAATAATAATCTTTTCCGATGAAGACCACTTCCGGTTTAATGGGTTTGTGGACAAACGTAACACGATTTGGGTAGATAAAAATCATCAAGGGATTCAGAAGTTGCCTCCTTATCTACCGAAGTCACTGTTTGCTGCTGTTTTTTGCGCTGAAGAAGTGATAATATCATTTTTGAACACGATGGAAATTGTGTTAATGTTAATGGTGAACGATATAGCAATATATTAAGAGAATATATTTGGTTTGAACTAATAAATGTGGACAGAACTCAACAAGATGGTGCGACTTGTCATACATCTCGCCAGATAATCAATTTATTGCTAGAAAAACTTTGCTGGACGCTTTCTCACGCGAAGGGTTAATGTTAACGGGCTACCATGTGATCTCACGCCCGTGGATTATTTGTCGTGGGGTTATGTTAAATCTCTGGTTTACATGATTTGATTGATGTATTTTATTTAAGGCACGTCAACGTTCCAAGTGTTATTTAACGACTGTTTACTATTGCCTAGAAGAAATTCAGGTGTTTCAGGTTACTTGGCGTCGATGAAGACAGAATTCATCATTGTATACAAAACCAAGAACTACAAGAATGACTAGAATAATATTTATTAGAGAGATCATAAGTCGCCTCAAGAGTCATGAGTCATATCCAGATTCTTGTAGGAATTCAAGATTTCCCACCACCTGGTGGGAGAATAATTCCTCAATGGAACGAGACAATCCTAACCTTGAACGAATGGAGGATAGGACAGAGCAACAAGAAACTACATGAAAGAATGTAAGGAAAAATCCACAAAGAGGGCAGGAGGGAGCCGGGCACCCATCCATAAGGTATTGCTGAGAGAAGAGGCAGTGACCGATCATAAGTCTTTTAAGTATAATTAGAGATTTTCTGGAGATAGCCAAATTGTATTCAAAGAAGAAGTCTTTTTTGATCTGCTCTAATTTGTTTCCATCTATAAGATCCCACTCAAGCTGGATGATTTTAGAAACTTTATCAGAGAATACTAGATAATAAGGGACTAAGGAAATGGGAGATCCAGAGGATATGGCATCCTTTGCCAAATTGTCGGCACTTTCATTTCCCTCAATATCCATATGCCCAGGGATCCATATTAGTGGAATTTTGTAGGATAAGAAATCCAAGGAGAAAAGGAGATTCCAAATTTTGAACATTAAGGAATGAGTTGAATTTGAGTTATTGATTAATTTAAGATAATTGAGAAAATCAGTGCAAATCAACCATGAGGAGTTTTGCTCAGGGGATATGTTTTTAAGAGCTTCATATATTGCAAAGAGCTCGGGTGATAGAATGGAAGTTATAAGAGAAAAACCGTATTTGTTGGAAAAATAAAGAGAATGTATGGCAGCACGAATACCTGAGGAGGATTTAGAGCCATTAGTGAAGATCAAATTACAGATTGGAAATTTTGTAAGTATGTTACGAAAATAAGTCCTAAAGAAGGCGAGAGGATAGGAAGCTTTATCAAATTTGGATAAAGAGAAGATTATATTTAGGGGCAGCATGAGCTAAGGGGGATGAAGGGTTGGAGTGGAAGGAAGAGAGGCAGGAAAGGGTTTTTAATCATTCAACTAGAGTCCAAGAGGATGCATGAGCTTTGGAGTCATGGATTGGGAATTCCAGCAGTGCTGCAGCTCTGAGTAAGAATTTAGTCCTAAATTTCTCTGATTCAACTGCTGAAAGGTATTTGAGACTCTTTGTAGGACTAGATTTAAAGACTCCTAGAACTAGTCTAAGAACGTTGTTTTGTATAGTTTCTAGTGATTTCAAGAAAGTAGAGCAAGCTGAGTTGCAGAGAAATCATCCATAGTCAAGTTTAGAAAGGATTATTAAGCCTCTGTCTCTGTGAGATAGCCATTTAAGATATTTAAATCAGGGATTATCCTAGCCTTAAGGGAATTTACATGGTGTTTCCAGGAAAGGTAACTGTCAAAAATGATTCCCAAGAATTTGATTGAGGGTTTGGTTTGAATCGGAGAATTATGGTAGGTGAATGAGTGGATTCTGGAGCATAGGCGTTTTCTACAAAAATGTACAATCGCAGATTTGCTTGGAGAAATTTTAAATCCGGTGGTGAGAGACCATTTATAAATAGAATGTAGACAGTTTTGAAGTCTTTCATCCACTTTTGGGGATGAGGTGGAATAGAAAATCGGAATGTCATCAGCGAAGGCTCGGATCGATAAACGAGGGTCAACACAGTCGAATATGGAATTTATGGCGATGTTGAATAGGGTCGGACTGAGTACTGATCCCCGGGGGAACCCTATTTTGAAGAGGAATAGAGGAGGATATATGTCTGTTTACTTTGAGTTTAAAAGATGTGGGAGATAGGAAATTGGAGAGGAAGAGAGGAAGTAGAGAATGTTGACCCTCAGACCCCACGTACAGGTGATGATTGAGTTCGTATATAACATGTCAAAACCTTTTGATATGTCTAAGAAAGCGGCAATAGTGTGATGGTTTGTGGAAAAGGACGGCCAGATGTTGTTCTCAAGTTCGATTAGAGGATCTAAAGTAAATTTTCCTGATCTAAATCCGTATTGGTGAATCGATATGCAATCATTTATCTCTAGAAACCAGCTTAATCTTTTTAGGACGATCCTTTCCATTAATTTGTAAGGGTGATTGGTTAAGGAGACTGGACGGTAGCTGGATGATAGGGATATTGGCTTTCCATTTTTCCATATCGGGACTACAATGGATTCGGTGGATGGATAAGGAAGGAAAGGAAAGGAAAGGATTTACGGTTAGAGACGCATCAGCAACTACAAGGCTGTTTAGCATCTGGACCTACAGCTTAACGTGGGTTCCGAACCACGGTCATCAGCCACCGACAACCCAGGCCAGCACCCCCCTCAGGCTATCAACCCTTGATTATGTGCTTTACCCATAAGTTTATCAGGAAGCCTACTGATTGGCGAGTGACTTACTTACCCAGCCTTTAACCGGCATATCTGAGGGGTAATTCGTTGTCGGCTTTTACACTCTTGCCTAGAAACAATCACAAACATTTAGAAGTAAACAGACAGAAGAATGAAAAACAACCATCCGAGCGCTGGAATTGAACCAACTACCGCTCCAATGCGGTTTCGGCACAGCAACGGCAGGTTGCTGCTCTTACCGTCCGCACCAACGCGACCGGCGATGAGGAAGGAAAAAAGTGCGAAGACTATATATCGTTGTATATATATTTGGAGTAACAGACGGATTGCAGAGTCAGGAAGGTTAAGGATTTGGGGGATTGATATCCCATCTGGGCCAGGTGCGGATGGATGACACTAAAATAGAGCAGATTTAAGTTAACTGAGAGAGAAGGGTAGATTTATTGCCTAGTGATCAGTGTCGTTGAAGCTGAGATTTCGCTTAGCTAGGGATATGTGAGAAAGAAAGGAGGGATTATAATTTGAATCATCCGAAATTTTTGAGAAGTATCTTTAGTTTACAGAAATAAACCTCGAACGATTATTGACCTTAAACGAAACATTCAAAACACCATTGAAAATATATCACGCAATATGAGCTAATGAGTAAACGAATTTTGGGTTCTTAGAACGCGAATATTAAACGAGATATTTTCAAAACATAACATAATTATTTGTTCTTCAAGATAAAATAAAAATTACCGGATTATCGCTTGTAGTTAACACTGTACCTCATGTTAAAGTTCTGACGTTCTTAATGGACAATCCTTTATATAAGCTCTAATAAATTATATAAAATTATTTCTTTTAGATCTAACGAACGAGGTGGATTTTCAGCTAAAATCATCGCAGAATTTAATGAATGCGAAAAGACCAGTCATGGTTGCGAGCAGCTTTGCATCAACACGCTTGGTAGCTTCATGTGCGGTTGTGAACCAGGATTCGAACTCCATTCAGATAAACGAAGCTGTGTTGGTGTGTAAAACATCTCAATTTTTTATCAACAACTAATAATTGAGAAAATACGGCTTTCAGATGCCTGCGGTGGTAGATTTACTGAATTCAATGGCACCATTACGTCTCCTTCTTTTCCTGAGTTTTATCCAATCAACAAGAAGTGCATTTGGGAGATTGAAGCTCCTCCACAGCATAAGATTTTCTTGAATTTTACCCATATGGATATCGAAGGAAATAACTACGAATATCAAGTATGTTTTTATATTTTAGCCAAAGGGCAAGTCGCATCACGTTGAACGTAAGTTCTCGAAAAATGAAGTTAAGGAACGTCGATATCTGGACGGGTGATAATATAGGCAACCCAATAAACTGACACTTAGCGGTATAAAGGTATCAAAAGTTAAGGGACTACAAGCCTTATAGCGCTGAATAATAATAATAACAGTATATATTCGTAACATCTGGAATTTTAAGTTTTTAAATTAGAAAATAATTACGGGGAGTTAGATCTGGTGATTAAGGCAGATGGTAAAAAATTTCAACATCCGACTATAATCATCAAGGATAACATTAAATTTAAATGAGTAGGTTTGAAAAATTAAATTCTAGTTCTGAATTTAAATATTTTTCTTCCTATTTATTTTTCTTTAGAACTCAGGAGATTTTTTAAAGTTACAGAGTATTTGCTTGCAGGCTCTCGATGATTATTTATACAAGATGAGAATCGAGAGACTGGCAGATATGAGATTTGTTCCGTTGTTTATAAATTTATAATTCAAACCAAACGCATGTTTATTACAGCTATGTGAATATGACCATGTTGACGTCTTCAGTCAGCTCACCAATGGCAAAACAAAACACCACGGTACTTATTGTGGCACCAAAGTACCGAAAATGCTCAGTTCCGAAAGCAATTTGCTACGCATTACTTTTGATTCAGACGCCAATGTTCAGAAAACAGGTTTCGCCGCAGTATATTTCATCGGTACTGTCTACATTTTCAACCTAATATATCTTAAAGCTAATATTTGTTTTACGTTATAGATGGTGACGAATGTGCTGTAAGAAATGGCGGTTGTGATCATGATTGTATCAATACTTTGGGTAGTTTTCAGTGTTCTTGTCGCACAGGATTCACATTATCTGAGAACAAAAGGAGCTGTATTGAAGGAGATTGTGTGCACGAGATTTTCACTCCTCCACATGGTACTATCAACAGTCCCAACTATCCTAAGTATTATCCATCGTCGAAGGATTGCGTGTGGCATATTAGAACACTTCCAGGTCACAGAATACGATTGGATTTCCAGTATTTCCAGTTGGAGCAGCATCCTGAGTGTTATTTCGACTACGTGTTGATTTTTGATGGAGACTCATCGAAATCAGTGCAGATGGGACGATTCTGTGGACCAATGGGACCCCATGCAGTTATGTCATCCGAAAATCATTTGTATATGACGTTCAAATCCGACGATAATGTTCACAGAAAAGGATTTTTAGGAGTATATTCAACGGTAAATAGTTAGTGTTGGACTATTGAGTAAACCATTCATTTTTAATCTTTTCAAAATTCGATATCAGTGATGATATCGGAAATATCATACACCCTCTAGAATAGCAGTAAAGTTTTGAGTCATGTTTTGATGGTGGTTAGGACTGCGGCGGAGATTCTCTTGAAGTTGAACTGCTGAGGTTGTGTTATAGCTTCTTAGAAAACCCCATAAAAATAGCAATGACTAATAAAATTATTTTTTTTAACAGCAATGCGGCGGTCTTCTTCAAGCAGCCCTTGAGAAACGTCAAATTTATTCGCACCCTAAATATGGAAACTCCACTTATGCTCCAAAATCTTCATGCGACTGGTTTTTGCTAGGCACTACAGGTTATAACATCAGATTATCATTTCTAGAGTTCGATATGGAGAACGAGGAAGACTGTGCCTATGATTATGTAGAAGTATACGATGGATTAGATAGTAACAGAGTATCTCTAGGTCGCTTTTGTGGAAATCAAGTAAGTTTCAGCTCGATTTTTTTGCGTATTTTTGCTTACAAATATACCTACAATTGCCTACAAATATAGTTAATTTCTTTGTGGTGTCAGTAATTATGCAGGAAAAACAGTAGATATTGTTCAAGGCAGTAAATATTGATAATAATACGAAAAATAGGAATGAAATTAATGCTAAATTGTTTGTAGTTTATTGTGGTCATAAGATTTTTTTTTATTCTACTCATGTAAATAAATATCAAAAAAAGTTGTCAGAAAAAACGACTCTAACCCAGAAACTATAAATGATATAAATAATTGTAGTAGTACGCGTATAACTCTTACGTTAACTCTAACGTTAAACTCTTACTTATAGCTGCAAACAAAAGAATCAACTGATACAACAACAAGCCTAAGAAATTAAACCGTTTGTAGCTTCTAATAAATAATATAATAAATAATAATAAATATATATATATATATATATATATATATATATATATATATATATATATATATATATATATATATATATATATATATATATATAATTCACGTATGGGCCCTGGTGGACCACGCGAAGTACAATTAGAGGCGTTTGTTATTGTTAGCCTTCGTTTGCGCCCATATCAAATTCATTCTTTCGCTATGAGCTTTTTTTCTTTCGTCAGACCAAGTTGTTCCAGTCTTCCTACATTTTTCTTCCTGGCCAACCTTCCAAACGTCAACCTTGCGTCCGAAACAGCCTCTATCCTGAATTTCACTTTGTGTAATATTTGCTGATCTTAGGTCCTCTTTAATTGCAATCCATTAATTCAATCCATTTTATTATTTCTACTTTAGCTCTACTCCTATTTTCATAAAATTCGACTATCTGTCTAGTTAGCCTACTCGGATTCATCCGTTTTATGTGTCCGTAAAGCTTAAGTCTTCTTTTTTTCATATCGCTATGTATATCTGTGTATCGTTTCATTTCTTGGTTTTCTCGAAGTCGGTATGTTGTGCTATTTATTTGTTTGGGGCCTAGGATTTTTATTATGATTTTTCTTTCCTTCTTTTCAATCTCTTCAATGTCTCTCTTTCTATTCAAAATGGGCCTTTCTGCCCCATATAGACATTCTAGCTTAATAACTGTGTTATCTGAGTTTTGTGTTTTTAGATAGGCATTTTTTGTTGTAAATATTTTGTGTAAGTTTCAATGCCGTTTCCATTTTTTGACATCTACCCTTATTGTCCGCTTTTTCCAACCCATTTTCCATGATTATTTCACCCAAATATTTGAATTGAGAGACTCGTCTGATGTTACCATATTTTGTTTTTAGAAATGGTATTCTTAGTCTGTTGCAGGTCATGTATTGTGTCTTTTCAAACGAAATTTGGAGTCCTACCTTTTCTGCTGTTCCTTTTAGGATTTCAATCTATTTCTGTGCCATTAATACATCTTGAGCTAAAATTGCTAGATCATCAGCAAGCGCTAGACAATTAATGTTGATGTTGGTTCTCTCCAGTTTAATGGGCTGGTCAATATTCAGGGCCGACTTTTTTTTACGCCACTCCTGTGTTACTTTTTCTAGAACACAGTTAAATAAGAGTGGCGAGAGTCCATCCCCTTGCCTCACTCCAGTTTTAATTTCGAAGAGCTCTGAGATGTCACCCATGAATTTAACTTTTGACCTTGTGTTAGTTAATGTTGCTTTAATAATTGCCAGCGTTTTCAGATCTAGTCCTTGTTCTTTCAAGATTCGGCATAAAGATTCACGGTCAATAGAATCATATGCTTTTTTGAAATCCACAAATGTACAGACGAGATTTTTATTGTACAGTTTTTGATGTTTTAGAATCAACTTTAGATTCAGGATCTGTTCAGGGCAGGATATATATATATATATATATATATATATATATATATATATATATATATATATATATATATATATATATAATATATATATATATATATATATATATATATATATATATATATATATATATATATATATATATGTATATATCGTGGATAGCATAGAAAAGATAGAAAAATAACCGCAAAATTCAGTTGGTTCTTTAGAGAAGTAACATAAGTTTCAAAAGTGTAACAACATCCCTTTCAACAAGAGTTCCATTGAATGATTATTAACAATTTATATACTACAAACGATTATATCGAATGTAGATCCTTCAGTCCATTTTCAAATTTCATTATCTGTTTTCAAATGTGCTACTGAAACGATAGTACTTGCAATACCGAGTTTTTTATAGGTAACGTGTAGATTCAATCGTTTCTTAATGGAAATTGTCTGTAGTTTTATGTAGTTACAGAAAAAATTAACGTAGAAACCATGGTACTGATTATGTATGGGAAGCGTTGATGTCGATAAAGTTTCAGAAGCTCATTACAAACGATATATAAACTACAAACGATTATATAGAGCGTAGATTCATATGACAATCTTCAAATGTCATAGAATATATGCTACTGAAACGATTATATTTGTATCAGTGAGTTTATGATGGGTAAGGTGTCGAGTCAATCGTTTCTTAATGGAAATTGTTTGTAGTTTTATGTAGTTATAGAATAAATAAACCTACAAACCATGGTATTGATTATGTCTGGGAAGCACTGAAGTTAATAAAGTTTCAGAAAATTGTTTTCCAAGAATATTCAACTACAAACGATTTTATAAAGTGTGGAACGTTTTGTTCCCTAAAAATCACCAGTTGGTTGATACCACAATGCATACTGCAATATTGGGTGCTCATTGGGTTCACGCCATTCACTCGCCTGTTGTCTGTATTGCGTGTCACACTCATAAACCCACGTCTCGTGTCCAGTAATAATGCGTTTGATAAATGTTGGGTCGGATTCAGACTTGGAAATCATGTCTTTTGCGATGTCAACGCGGTCCCTTTCGTGCATGAAATTCAGGTCTTTCAATATTCAAGGTCTTGCAGCATGACGCAAACCCAAATCATCAACTAAAATGTCTTGAAATGATCCATAAGCAATGTTCAAGTCCTCTGTTAGCTCTCTGAGGGTTAATTTACCATTGTTGACCACCATTTCTTTCACTTTATCGATGTTTTCGTCGGTTTTCTATGATGACGGCCTGCCACTGCGTTCGTCACCATCGACAAACTCACGACCACTTCTGAAGCTTTCGTGCCACTGACAAACGACTGTTTTCTTTAAGAGTAATCGTTGCCGAAACACTTTTCCAACACTTCCAAGGTCATCGCACCATTGAATTCGCTTTTAACGGAAAATTTAATACAAACTCGTTGTTGCAAACGCAATTCAATTTTTAAAATTGTTTAAATTGAAAACACGCACAGAGCCAGATCTACTCAAGACGGCGTAACTTTTACAAATGTCAGGCTGTGACGCTAAAATTTGGAGAAAGTATCAATGACAGATGTGACAACCTAGCAAAAATAAAACAGAACTCTAATCGGGTGATTGCGAACGGCACACAATTGTCATTCCGGGAACTTTTTGATCAAGGTGGTATTCTTGATGTCTAGTTGACATTGCGATTTCGCGAACTAACGTGTGCAGGACACTTTTCTTGCAGTAAATCCATTTTCTGGCGAGATGTGTGACAAAATGCACCATCTTGTTGAAAGAAAGCATTGCTTATATCCACATTTATCAGTTCACGCGAAATATAATCCAATATGGACCTTTCTACGTCTAACTTCTACGCATTGCTGAACTATGTATCTTTCTACGGTGAGTTCACACAATATACTGAACAAAGCAGTCTATATATATATATATATATATATATATATATATATATATATATATATATATATATATATATATATATATATATATATATATATATATATATATATATAACATTTACATTTCAAACAGTGTTGTCGCTTTTACATCTCAAAGTTCTGACACTCTTATTGGAAAACTCTTTACAAACAGGAAGTGACTATATGAAAATCACATTTTTTACAGACGATGCAGGAAGTTACGACATCTTCTCAAGACGGAATGGTTATCAAATTTAGAACTGACGATCACATAGCTGGTAAAGGATTCATCTTCAGTTATGAACTGGTAGAAAAGACTTACAGTTTAGAAGAATACGACACTCCCGCGGAGGATTAAATTATTTTTAATGAAAAGTGGCAGCTTTACTTGAAAGTTTTGTGTATATGACGAATTTATTTGTATTATATTATGTAAATATGATGACAAAATGGTGTATGGTACATACAAATTTAGTATTTTATATTGTTTTGATTGTTTGTCTTCGATTAAATTAAACGTATGTACTGTCCCTTGTATTATAGATATTATGTATTTTTTCTTTTAGATAATTAGTTTAATGATTTCTCGCCGTGAAGGCTGTATAAAGACTATTCAATCCAAGATGAAATTTATAGTGTGCATTGTTCGTATAAAAAATTGACCCATTAGATAGTAATATTTTTTTAAATAAATGTTATCAATAAATATATTTGTATTTTAATTTCCATCACAGTGGGTTGATACGAATATACCTGGTGGTTAATAATTCTTAATTATTTTTAGAGATAGCGCTGGAAACAAGAGTCGGTTCACAGCCTAATCTTTTATATCATTTTGTTGGTACGACAGTACATTTCAAAAAAAAATCATTTTAAACGATTTCCGAGTTAGCGTCAGATTTTTACCGGGTACAAATGTCGAATTTCAAGCTCAATAAAGAGTATTTTTCTTTTTTTTTATTCAGCTTTTCTTGTTCAATCAAAAGACAAACGCGAGTAAAAGCTGTCGAATACTTGTGAATATTTACGGTGATAATGTCCCAAAGTAAAACGGTTGTGGGCGTTGACGCTACAACGAACGCCCAGGTCAACCAGAAAAATTTAAAGAAGCCGAATTGCAAGTATTGTTCGAAGAAGACGATATGCAAACTCAACAACAAACAGCATAGTGGATAAATGTTGATCGCTGAACCATTTGTGATTATCTACATGCCATGAGAAAGATCCAGAAGGCAGAATGATGGGTACCACACCGGCTAAATAGCAGATGGAAAGACGAAATATGGTGTGGAAAGTTTTGCTTTCTCGGCATAAAAGAAAGACTTTTTTGCATCGGATCGTGACTGGAGATGAAAAATAGTTATATTTCGAGAACTCAAAACGACCCAGGACAACCATCAACGTCGATCACAAGACCGAATCGCTTTGGAAAGAAGACAATGCTGTGCATTTGAAGGGATCAGAAGAAGAAGAAGAAGAGGAAGAGGAAGAGGAAGAGGAAGAGGAAGAGGAAGCGGAAGAGGAAGAGGAAGAGGAAGAGGAAGAGGAAGAGGAAGAGGAAGAGGAAGAGGAAGAGGAAGAGGAAGAGGAAGAGGAAGAGGAAGAGGAAGAGGAAGAGGAAGAGGAAGAGGAAGAGGAAGAGGAAGAGGAAGAGGAAGAGGAAGAAGAAGAAGAAGAAGAAGAAGAAGAAGAAGGCCCACCAAACCCTCTCCACCGCCAGTTCCTGAACGGAAAATATGGTGCCCCTCTTGATGCTATCTTTAATACTTATGAAATTTCTAATGTGCTTATTGATATAGACTTAATGAGCATCCTGAACGAGGTAATTCCTGATTCTTATTTAACTGCTACTATATGTTCAATCTTTATTGATAATTTAACAAACACATCTTATGACTAACTATGCGGAAATAATCTCTCGCATTCAATTTGCACACTCTACCATGAAGCGGTGAGAAGTGGGTCCCTCAAAGTTCGGACCAAGGTCCAGGAGGTACCAATAACCCTCCAGTCTTTGCTTCTGAAATCCGCATTACTAAGTGAATCAAGTTGCTCCAAATTTGAGCTTCGCGCAATGCAGTAGCGTATTTTTGCATGTGGTCGGATTACTGATGTCAAGACACGAGCCATCCGACCCAAAATATATGACTAAAGTGAATAAGCTACCGTCCAAAAAAGACTACATGAACATTAATCTCTGATTATAATTACTAAATAACCTAAATTTAACTAGTGACTTGAATTAAAAAAATACATTAACATAACAGCTAGGTTTCAAGCCCCTCTAGAACGAGTCCCTCTAGAACAGCAGGTCAAGTCTGTCGTCGCTCGCTAATCTCAGCAACAACGTTTCAGGGTTTAGTGGCCAGTCCGGGCCAACGAATCCAGCTACGACTTGCCTCTCATCATAATAGCTCACGCAATCATAAATTCTGTGGAACGGATCGTCGATTCCATCAACACAATACATGCATCTAGGGTCCTCAATTTTGGCGATTCTTGCATAGTGGACGCCAAACTGACCGTGTCCAGTTAGCATCTGAACTACCTTCCTGTCAAAGACAAGACGGAGCTCTTGCATGATGTTAATATTTTGCACAAATCTGAACGTAGTTCTTCCGGTCAGTCCCGTACTCCACTCTACCTGCCATCTCGATAGGGTTCTTCCTCTGAGCACATTCTTCAGGGTCTTCAGTCCGCAGCCACATTCTGCTCGTATCTAATGATGTTGATTCCCCTTCGGTGGGTCTTCGCATCCAAATGTTCGTAAATTAGATCTTCTAGCGACGGAATATTTGCCAACACCGAAGTCGCTGCCGTGGAAGTAGTCGTATACGCTCCGATAATTGTGCGAGAGACAACATCCCTAAGAGACTCTAGTCTCCTTGCATTCCTGATCTGAGCAAGCCTGTCCGAGAAGATCTCCGACCCATAGGTCAGAACCGGAACGACTGCGCCGAAAAATATGGTTCTTAAGGATTCGGCCGGAAGAGCATACACTCCCCTCCATACACTCCCTCTGTCACACATCGTCCTGATGTGCAATGTGAACGATAACTTATCGTCCATCATCACACACAGGTACCTCATTTGATTGGATCTCTTGATTCTGTTTGGGCCAATTCTCGATCTGTCGAATATTTGTCGTTTGATTTAAAGTTATACCCTAATTGTTGATTTGACAAGTTTGCGTGATTTGGTATTTCTCATAGTTTACGGCGATTTGTAGTGAAGTAGTAGTCGAATTTTCGCAGTGCGTTTTTGATATTCTACCCCAATCAATGCAGCAAAATACCCAAATGCAAATATACAAAATACTCAAATGCAGCAAAAATACCTCCCAAAATACTAGAATATGTGATAACTTCAACTTTTTTAACTCTAAAGCTATTGTACCAAGAGAAAGGAGTGTTACTCTATCCCTTTATATGTTAAGTATAATATTGGATATATTTTGCATATTTCAAGTAAGAAGTCAGTTTTTTTCGAAGGAATATTATTTTTCAAAAATATTTTTCAAAATAGTCGATCACTTGATTGTATGTATATTAATATGGTTTTTTAGCTATTATGCAGATGATCCACTCCAAATCACTTATTTTACATTTTTTGACGCGCGTTTTTCTATGTTATCATCTTACAGATGATTCAATCTCAGAACGAACAAGTGATTTGGCGTTTAGTGATAAATTTCTTAGAGTTTAGTTTTTCACACCAACAGAAGAATTGACATTCAATAGAAGAAATAGTCATATATTTAATGTCACTACAAATACAGTAATGGACAAAAGTATATAGACAACCAGTTTAATACACACAGATATTTCTTTGTTGTAAAATGAAATTTTCTTATATTGTCAATACATTCTACGACACTGAAAGAAAAATATGCGGTAGATTTTATTTTGTATATACTATGGCTAAAAAAAAGCAAACTGAGAAAACAATTTTTTGAGAGACAAAAATATATATACGTTATAGATATCACAAACTAACCTTATTCATTTCACTTTAAAATTAATACAGTTAACGAACGCATAAATAGACATTCATCCTAAAAAAAATGTTTAAATGCCGCGAGATAAAAAGTAAAATAGTTGAACTATATCAAAGTGTTTTTTTTTCTTTATTTGGGTTTTTCGCCACGATCTAAAACTCAAAATATCTGTTCTTATGTAAATAAAGAATCACTGGGTAAAAACAAAAAACCAAACGGAGACAAATTTCACTGAGAAATTTGTCTCCGTTTGGTTTTTGTTTTTACCCCTGATTCTTTATTCACATAAGAACAGATATTTTGATATTTTTTGAGTTTTAGATCGTGGTAAAAACCCAAATAAAGAAAAAAAAATGAACACGTCACAATCATTCACACATTACTTATATCAAAGTGGTTAAAACCAAGCAACTATAGCTAAAAGTTATATTTAAAAAGGCACGCCGTATGGGCAATACTTAATAGATCTAAACAAAAGGCAACAATAGAAGTATCGCTAACAGTAAAATTAATTAAATATATTTCATCCAAGGCTTCATTCAAGACTCCGATCGAAATAAGAGCTGATTTAATAAACCAAGGATTAGCAGACGTCTCCATAAAAATCGTTAAAAGAAGGCTTTATGAAGAAGAGTTATTTGCACGTCGACCTATCAAAAAACTCATTCGTTCAAAGAAGAATGGAAGGAACCGTTTAGGTTTTGCTCGTCAACATCTCCATCGGACTTTATATGATTGGAAACGAGTATGTTGGAGCGACAAATCAAAATTTAATATATTTGGATCAGATGGAGTTCGTTATGTTAGACGCTCTGTTGGAAGAAGAATGCATCATAAATCTACAGTTCCTACTGCTGAGCATGAAGGTGGATCTGTCATGGTCTGGGGTTACTTCTCGGGGTTTGGAGTAGAGCTATTATACCGCATAGAAGGGATTATGTATAGATTTATATATCACTATATATAAGTGAACATTATGCTGCCTTATATAGAAGATAACACCCCTTTAAGATTTTCTTTTCAATAAAATAATGACGCCAAGTATTCTTCAAAGCTAGTCAAGCAATTCTTTATAGATGAAAACATTAACAAACTTCTTGAGTCAATGCCTAGAAGATGCCAAGTAGTAATTAGTAACAACGGTTATGCCATAAAATGTTAAGCAGATTACTTACTATTTTGGCTTACTTGAAGTGTTATTGAATTTTGTCTCATATAGATCTTGGTAATATTAATGTTGTTTATATACTTTTGTTCTGTAAGAATTCAACTTTTTCATTTATCGTCACGATATTATTTGGATATTTAGATTAATATTTTAAATTTATGCTACGTTTATAGTAAGAAAAAAAAACATGTATTTGTTTTTAAAATAAAAATAACTTTAACTTAGAAATTCAAAAAATTCACTTTGTTTATATACTTTTGTCCATTACTATATGTCGAACACTTCGCTTTATTTTCATTAATAAAACGGAAGTTAAAACGTTAAATTTATCTGCTTTCGAAGACTTGAAACAAAACTAAATTACATATTTTTAAGGGATTTTTCAAAAATCCCTTTGTAATCACGTTTGTGATCACGTCGCCATCTATCAAAAAAGCATCTAACTTTTGACACATATATATATATATATATATATATATATATATATATATATATATATATATATATATATATATATATATTAAGTAAACAATTTAATCAATATTTAAAAAGTATATAAGAAATGTATGCGGTACAGATTTCTTTAACTCAGCAAAATTAATTTATATTCCGATCAACAGAGGGCAAAAGCAGTTCAATTAAAAATGAACATACATTTGACTTTGAAACAATGTAGATAACAAAACATTAATTTTCAATATATATCTAATATATATTGTAAAATGCAATATATCTAATATATATTCTATTTGTCAAAATATAAATTGAAATAGTTAAGACAATATTGATAATTACCAAATTTTCTATTTGATGAAGAATATAGATTTCCTTAATTTGGACAATTTACTTCACACGTATAACAACAGATGGCACTGTTAGGTAAGTTATGAATAAACAGACTTTTGAGTATGGAATAGAGTAGATATGTAGTAAAATTCATTTCAGTCTAACTTTAACTGGTATGATATATCTTTGTGTTTCTATTAAGATTAAATACACTAATCAATAAGATACATTGATATAGTTAAGATAATATGATGGTAATTAATATATTTTTTTGCATTTATACTTTATATCAATTGCTACCTCTAGAGGAATTGATCTTTGATCATTATTCAACGCATGTGACAGCTGTCAAGCGTAAACCGTGGATTTAAGGTCAGCTGTAAAATTAAACAAGTTTTAAAAACCGTTTTCATGGTTAATACGCAGGAATGTAAATAGAATTTTTTAAATAACATTTTCAACTGTTTGTCAACCAGTGTAGATATGATATACTATTTTACAACAGAAAAATAAAGATAACGACTTTATACCTTTAAGTATTGACGTGTCAGCAAATTGCAGTTGAGTTGATGTTGTGAGATATAACTCGTAGAAGCGTAAATATTTATCGTTTTTAAAAAATGCCTGTTGAAATTGTGTCTTTACCTGAAACCAAGAATACTGACTTGGTTGATGAGGTTTTTTTGTCAGTGTATAAGAAACAACCGAGGTTCTATATCAGAGTTCCTGGCAGGTGAGTCAGTTTACTCTTGGTAGAAGTGGCATCAGTGTACAGTTTACTTAAAGGCATTGAAATAAGACCGGGAATATGATATTAATTAAACGTGAATCGTAAACAGTGAGACTAAAAGAAGTCAATTTATAGTGAAGAAAAAATATATTTGAACAAACCAATTTGTCTCAATTTTCAAACCCTAATTTTTATTTTACATTATATCAATATAAACTATGATTGATTGTCATTGTTTTAAACTTCCAAAAAAGCCTATAAAAATGATTTTTTTTTGATTCTTGATTCTTCTTTGCTTTATTACAACACTTGATGTATTTGTGCAGTCTGAGAGAGTGGTTCACTTTTGAAAGAATCTATATTTGTACACTTGGATTTTCTCATTTTTTTGATCCACTAATTATATTATAAGTTCTTAACAGAACTAATATACGGTGATTGGGGGGCTTTAATCAACTTTCTTTTGACATTTTAGAGGAGCTATTCTGCCATAATCCTCGACGTATGCCATAGGTCCCTGTTTTGATGGAAAATATTTCTGATACCCAATTTAGTACTAATGGTCCATAAATTTCCAGTCTCAGTCTAAGAATCACCTCACGGTATTTCCACAACCATAACTAACTATGGTTGTGGAAATTTCCAGAATGGTGTGGGTATTTCCAGAATTCAGCGTAGTCTTATTTTCTCTCCACACGTTTTTATGTCCATCGAAATGAAATAAACAAAACCCAAGTGGTGATTTATGTACTTTTTATCGACTTCTGCAGGTCTTTTTCTTTGATTTTCTTCCGAACAAAAAGTTTCTTCCACGAAACGGTTTCTCCCGGCCACTGCACCCCCCCCCCCCCCCCTATAACCGAAATTAATTTGTAATTCAATGTAATTCTTTTCCTACAGTCCTAGATGTGACATTTACTCCTACTTCTTGGCTTGAAATCATGACATTTTTCTCTGAATTCTGGTTTCGTCGTCTTTTCCCTTTTCGTTTTCAATGTAGCTGGTTCTTTCATGTTTTTTTCATTATGTGAAATAATGTCCATAAGTTATACTTTAAATTTTTGTTTGATTGGTTTATCTCCTATTGGTTGGCGAAACACGAGTCTAGAAATTAAACAAAGTCAATTTGGTGTTTAGTGGTACCCCTCTTCGAGTTTAATGCTTCACACCGAAAGTTCAAATTAAAGAATTGATTTAAATTTCTGGCAATTTGCCGCAATTTAATGTTATTTATTTTCAAATTCACAATTTTAGAACATGTTTCAATAGGCACCTCTTGACGTTTTCTAACCTTATTTATTAACAATCATCATTCATTTTATAGCTGGTCAAATTGATTAAATTTGTTTGTTTTTGTGTACTGAAGTTTGTACCAGGTATGTATATATGAAACTGGAATTTTTGTATAGAAAATACACGTTTGTTGTATGAAAATGTACATTCGAACTATTGCCTATCGCTAGCTATACATTTTTCCCACCTGTGGAAATGTAGAACGTATTTTCCCATCTTCTGGATCTATCCCATGGCTTTCAAACGTATAGAGACAGCTTCTAGGGTCACATTTAATTGATCCACGTGTTGTTATTGTGATTGAGCTTCCACGTGCTTCGTTTCGACATCGTTTAGCGCTATTACAAACTATGCTGTTGTACGAAACTTTTATTATTGTGAGTTGAAAATCTTTGTCACATGTCAACAAGGAAATGACGCCAATGACGCGGTTTTAGGGTAAATACATTGATAGCTAGGGCCATGTATGGGCAAATTTCGGTTTCATATTTACAGTCCTGGTATTACCTCTAAAGAGAAATAAATTAGCAAAACTAACTGAGCATATAATTTTTTTCCATGAAAAATGGGGATTATTAACTGCTTTGCTTTATTAAAAATAATTTAATTTTTTCCTGAGCAACACTAACACGAATCAGTTAGCAACAGTGGCCGTTTGATCAGATTGGAGTAACTCATAATACACGACGCTCCACTGACAATTTAAACTGTACAAAATCAAACCGTCCTTTTATGAAAACAACCCTTCTGCTTCACTGGGCCAACCTTGGTCAGTAATCTAGAACCACCTCAGGATCGAACATTGTCAATCGGACATTCTCACCGTTATCTGTTGAAAGGGAAGGTTTCTCCTATGTTCTAAATAAGGACTCCTTTGACTTTTACTGTGTGTACATATACTTTTAATGTGTGTATATATAACGTCATAAAATGAAATGCTGTTAAAATAAGGAAAAATGAGATACATTGGTTTGTTCAAATATTTTTTCTTCCACTGTATATTTGCTGCACTACTGATATACATTATGACGCTACCATCTGAATAAATTCATTATCTACAGATCAGTTTGTGTAAATAAATGCAGTTTGTTTTAAAAGTTATCCCCACTGCAATACATTTACAAGGTAGTCTAGTAAGTTTCCAGCCTCAACATAAAGATGTAGTTACTCGTCAAAAATATTTTGGTAATATAGTTGCGCATGCGTTGAAAAATAACCTTGAAAATTCCAGCCATATTAGATGTTCAATTGTTATTTAACAGTCATTTGTTAGTCATGTTAGTCCATGTTAGTGGAAAAATCGAATTGAATCGATTCGTCATTACAGTTTTGCATTTGAAAGACAATACGCCTACGTAAATTAAAGTCGAAATGGATGCTGTTTACGTGGACTCTGCAGCATCCATGAAACCACCACCATGAAATTTTGGATAGCTGATTTTAAACGTGGTCGTACCAGCTTGGTTGACGGTCAAATTATTTCAACAATACGGGGGGCTATTGATAAATAGAATTTTTCCAGACAAAATTAATCATAAGAAATTTCACTCAGTTTTCCAATAAGACTATCAGAATTTTGAAATGTAATAGCAGCAACACTGTTTCAAATGTAAATGTCACTCATAGACTACTGTGATTAGTATATTGTGTCAATCCACTATGGAAAGATACACGATTTAACATCGCGATTTGTTGTATGAAAAATTTATAGGCGCGTCCTTTTGCGAAATGGTAATGTCACCTAGCCACCAAGACCATGCGATCTCGGGCCGTTGGATTATTTATTGTCAAGTTAGGTTAAATTTTTGATTTATGCCAAATTCTTGACCTTAAACGCAACATTTAGGAATGTATTCCACCAGACCAAGTCGAGGTGGACATTTGAACCACACTATTTTCAAAACATAATGCCATTATTTGTTCTCATTTTAAAGTTCTGAAGCTCTTATTGGCGGAAAAAGCCTGAGAGGACGATTTCTATTTTAATCAAAGAGAACATTAATGTTCAGTATTAATCAAATCAAACTTCAGACCAAAACTATGGACATACGACGACCGAAAGATTCTAAAGAAATTTTGTTTTTACATAATAGTACAAAATTCACCAAATTTTCCTGATTTAGCTCAACTCGAGCATTATTTCTTGCGAAATCCAAAACAAAAATCATTAAGGGAACCAAAATTACATTATGGTAATTGATCCAACAGCATAATATATGTTTTTCGAAAAGATTATAGTTATTACAGAGTGGTCCAAAGAGTGGTTAATTTTTGGTTGCGCTGTAGAAAATTTGGTAGGAGAGGTAGAAAGGTGGGGTCGGTCTTAAACCATAGTTCGGCTCAGGGAAAGTTCACAATGCAGCGCTAAACGAGATTAGAGCGTTCGATTTGTGTGCGCGAGTATTACCGCAACAAAAATTTCAAAGCTAATTTCCACCTTAATAGCCATATCAATAATTAAAATCGTCGCTATTGGTGTCGAAAAAACCCTAAAAACAAACATGAGACCCCAAACATGACCTGAAGGTCGCCTGCCTTCACTGCAAACACCTGCCGCACTAATATTTCTTTGTTCGTCGTTCAGGGTTTTTTTCCAGGAAAATTGATTTCTCGCAGAAGCACTGAATGTCTCAGCCCCTCCCCAAGCCCGGACCCGACTCCTTGTCATTTTTATAAGTATGTCTTAAAAACCAAGTGTACCACAACCGTCCCGCCACTCTGGAAGTTCCAAAAAAGAATGAATATCCGGCAAGAAATCGAATCCCTAACTTCAGACACTTGCTGCCGCGTTATGGCAAATTTTAAAGGCACGCTTCAGCAGTGTCAAGATGAAAATGGAGCACATTTAGACAATGCAATCTTCAGAACATGAATTTCTAAGATTTTGTGTAAATTTTAAGAATAAATTTGTTAAAATTGATCAACATTAAACATAAAACATAAAATTGAAAAAAAAAACAATTTTTTCATTTCAAAACGCTACCAACTCTTTGGACCACTAGTTATTTGATCAATTTTAGGTTAACAGGCCAACAGTTTTTCAGTACCCTTCGTATCCCAAGTAAAGTTATTTCTGAAATTTTTATAACATCCATGGTTTTGATAATTTGAACAATTCATTAATACAACAATTTGAACAATTCATCGTTGCAAAAGTTAATATTTTTATAGCAAATATATGTTTTTCTCTCTTTCTAAATAGCGTTTATAGTTAAATATTGGACATGCTTGTGGTTTAACTCTCCCATTTCTCTATAATTGGTCATCTTTCTTCTGACTTCCGCACCATGTGGCCTGCCCATTTCCATTTAGTTTTTGAAATCTTATCCATTCTATCGTCCCAAAAATCAAAATAATGTGTGCGCTCTCTGATTCATGTTCATATGTCATTGTGTCACCGTTATTGTCCGCGTTTCTGACGCGTAAGTATGCACTGATATCGTCATTGATTTCACATTCTTATTGTTATCATTTGTGTTATATAGCGGATTGTTCCGAAAACTCGGAGGGATGTTCATTAGTTGCTTTTTCTGCATTATCATACCGATAACTTGTCCCGGTTTCAATTCAGATACTGATATCAGTTGGTGCGTGATTTAGTCTAAATGACACAACACAACTAAATTGTGTAGTTTAAACCAAACGCGGCCCGCTGTAACCTCATCTTCTTGCATCTGGTATCTTTAGTATTCTCATAGCTTGCTTTAGAATTTGCTTGAAAAGAGACATTAGAGATATTCAAAGTGATGTGAATATACGGGGGTCGTTCAATAAGTCCTTAGAAAAAGATAGAAGAACAAATTATTCTAAGTAGATTTTTTTATTTGTCGACATAATCTGCTTTTAGCTCTATACACTTTCTCCAACTTCCTCGTTCCATATGAACCGAACTTGACTTCCTCGTTCCATATGAACCGTTGTTCGCAGAGCCATCTTTTTAAAGTTCGGAAATGAAAAAAAGTCACTGGTGGCCAAATCCGGTGAATAGGGTGGATGTTGTAACAATTCGAACTTTAATTCCATGATTTTAGCCATTGTTTACAGGTGTGCACTCGTGCATTGTCTTGATGGAAGAGTATCTTTTTCTTTTTCCGAGGACGGTTTTTCTTGATTTCTTTGTTCAACCGATGCAATAAGGACACACAATACTCTCCAGTTATTGTTTTTCCGTTTTCCAAGTAATCGGTGTAGATGATTCAACGTGCATCCCAAAAACTGTAGCCATAACTTTGCCCGCCGCTTTCACCGTCTTCGCCTTCTTTGGAACCCGTTACCCTTCAAAAACCCACTGTTTTGATTGTTCCTTTGTCTCCGAAGTATAGTAGTGTATCCATATTTCGTCCACAGTTGTGTATCGACGCAGAAACTCATCAGGATTGCGTCGAAAAAGCGTCAAAACTGAGAACCCATCTTGCCGAAAACTTTTTCACACCCAATTTCTCGTGCAAAATTGAAAACTGTAGCTTGCGATAAGCTTGTGGCCTAGGGCGAGCCAAGAAAACTAACCTATTGAATTTATGGTCTTAAAAGTACCTATTTACTGAGAAAAAAAATATCACACTGGGAAAAATGTTGAAATTTTCCATTTAAATCACACGCAAAAAAATTTGGCTTTATTAAAAATGCTATAACTTTTGAACCATTTGAGATAAAAATGTTTCCTAGGCATATTCTTGTAGGGCATTAAATTATCTAAAAAATGACCCTAAATTTAATTTTAGACTCCAAAATTTGTATACTTACGGGCTATGAAAGTTGAAAAAAGCAGAAATATGCTGCTAAAACTGCATGTTTCTGCTTTTTTTTATTTGAATGAATTTTTGAGTCCAAAAAATTAACTCTGGGCTTATTTTTGTAGAGAATTTAATGTCTTACAAGAATATGTCTAGGAAACCTTTGTATCTCAAACGGTTCAAAAGTTATAATATTTTTAATGAAGATATTTTTTTTGCGTGTTATTTAAATGGAAAATTTCAAATAGCTACCGACGCCTTTTAAAATTTTCTCAAATTTTTATCTCAAACGGTTCAAAAGTTATAGCATTTTAAATGAAAAAAAAAATTTTCGTGTTATTTAAATGGACAATTTCAAATGGATGACACCTTTTAAAATTGAACTAAAAATTTTTCCCAATGGCAGAATTTTTTTTCATTAAATCGGTCGTTTTAAGGCCATAAATTCGAGAGGTTAGATTTTGGTTCGCCCTACGGTGGCCTTAAGTATTTCGCGTAGATTGATTCCTCGATCACTTAAAACCATGTCATGGATTTTGTCAATCATTTCGGGAGTAGTCACGTCCACTGGACGTCCCGAATGATGTTCATCTTTTGCGGATGTACGACCACGTTTGAACTCATTTACCCAATTATAAACAGTTCAGCCAGTTAATCCAATTCAGCTTTGATCTCTTTCGGTGTTTTTTTTTAAATATAAGTGTTTAATCAGCACTCGAAACTTACTTTTTCCCATTTTTCTAAATAAACAAAAGTTTCTTGCTTCAATCGGTAATAAAAATGAAACCATTTGATGCACGGACGTAGCCAAGGGGGGGGGGGGGGGTTCAAACCAAATTCAGGGAAATTTATTCAGCGATTGTGAAATGCTCGCGAAGAACTCCTATTTAATCACAATAAGGAAACATCGCAACATCGCAACAAGCCGCCCAATTGCTATGTACACTTGGATCTTCGGATTTTGTGATGTGTTTAGTGATTCTTCAAAAAGTGTCGCTATCAAAACAATTACAGACAATTGACATCGATCTTATCACGGCATTCAAACATGTAGATGATGTTATTAATGTCTTACAACTCCTGAGAAACAACACTGACGTCGAATATCTTCATCTCTATGAAGACGCAAAGGTTTTACTGGAAGAAAATGGTGGTATACTGCGAATGCCACGCGTCGTCGGAAGACAATTAAATAGACCAAACATTCCTGCATTGGATGTATGCACGTATTACAAAATTAATTTGTTCATTCCATTTCTTGATAATACAATTCAACAATTGGTTGAAATGTTTACCAAACATCGTAAAGTAGTATCAGCATTATCCGGTGTGCTACCTTCAAATTTTACTGCCAGTTCTGAAATTGAAGAAGCAATTTCCATGTACTCGTCACTGCTTCCCGAAAGCAACATATCAGTGGTTAAAGCAGAACTTGAAGTATGGAAAACAGTGATGACAAGTATCTCGCCTACCCCGAAATCTACTTTGGAATGCCTAGATATGTGCGATAAAAACCTATATCCTAATATTTACACATTACTACAAATCTTCGCTACCATTCCTGTATCCACTGCTACCCCAGAAAGGTCTTTCTCGAGCCTAAGGAGACTGAAAAACTATTTACGAAACACTACAAGTGAAAACAGACTTAATGGTTTGGCTCTCATGAACATTCACTATGGAACAGAAATTCATGCAGATGAAGTAGTGGATATATTTAAAAGAAAAAGCCGAAGATTTCTTCTTTAATGGTTTTAGATTTAGCGCAGAGGAACGAAATTAATTTAACCATTTCATTTAAAGTTAAAAACTTTATAAATATGTCGTAATTTTTCCGATGAATATATACTAAACAATACAAACTAAAGCCCCCCTCAAAACTAAATCCTGGCTACGCACGTGATTTGATGAATAAAACTGAGACTGACAGATATCTGGTGAATAATGATACTTACTAAAAACAAACCATTTCTGATACTACGAGCGCCATCTCTTGGATTTTCTAAGGACGTATTGAACGACCCTCCTACTTATAGTGACAATGAAAGTACATAAAACAATCGAAAAATGTTGTACTATCTTGAAACAAACAGCAATATTTAGTTGACATTTTTTTTTCCTTTTATAGAGTAAATCTTATTGGCGAACACATAGACTATTGTGGATATGGAGTTTGTCCCATGGCCCTGGAACAGGACATTTTCCTGGCAATAGCCACAGATGATGCAAAAAAGAATTTGTCTCTTCACAATTTAGATAGCAAATATGAGAATTATGAATGCCCACTGGATGAAGTAAAGTAAGCTATTTTGATGTAGTCATTAAATTATAGCTCAAATTAATAGTACACTAGAGAACAAAAGAACATTGTTTTAATACATAATTAATTTTGTATTTTTTATGTACACCATGATGATATTACACAATTGTTTATTATCGGTATTATTAACAGGTGTTTCGGTTAATAATGTCGATTGTTTCGCAAAAATTAAATGTTTATTTCCACAATAAAATAATAAATTACCCTAATAATCAAAGTATTAACCATCGTGGGCTATTACGTTTTCCCATCTTTCTGCCAGAAAGAATGGATCCCGCGCAAAAGAACTTTTAGTTTTTTGTGGCCAACCGTTCATCAAGCCAAATTTAAATTTCTTCATAAGAAGGTAAATGCTGTTCTGAAAGCCCGTGCAGCATCGATCGAAATAAGTGGTAGTCCGAAGGGTCTAGGTCCGGTGAATACGGCGGGTAGGGAAGGACGTCCCATTTAACGTTTCCCAAATAGGTTTCTTACACATTTTGCAACATGGAACCGAGCATCGTCATGTTGAATATTGACTTTATCCGTGTCCGCAAACACCACGGAAAAAAATGGGGCCAAAACAACGTGGCCCTTGCCCTGCCTTATACCATAATGTTAAATAAATACCAGACAGTAAATCTAATAATAATTTGATTACTATCTACATTAAAAACATTATATCGAATTATTTCTCATTGCAATTGAATTCGACATAAAAAATCTCAAATATATTTTTAATTACACTTATTTTAAAATACTTCAAGAACAACAATCAAACCCAAACTGCCGCAAACACCACGGAAAAGAATGGAGCCAAAATAACGTGGCCCTTGCCCTGCCTTATACCATAATGTTAAATAAATACCAGACAGTAAATCTAATAATAATTTGATTACTATCTACATTAAAAACATTATATCGAATTATTTCTCATTGCAATTAAATTCGACATAAAAAATCTCATATATATTTTTAATTACACTTATTTTAAAATACTTCAAGAACATCAATCAAATCCAAACTGTCGCAAACACCACGAAACAGAATGGCGCCAAAACAACATGACCCTTGCCCTGCCCTATACCATAATATTAAATAAATACCAGGCAGTAAATCTAATAATAATTTGATTACTATCTACAATAAAACATCATATTGAATTATTTCTTATTGTAATTAAATTCGACATAAAAAAATCTCAAATATGCTTTTAATTACACTTATTTAAAGTACTTCACATATTTAAATTTACCAAATTATATTAAATCAAATTGAAGTACTATTTAAAAAACAATTAACGTCAAATATTTATTAATTGTGAAATATAAAAACGTACCTAAATAAATATCTCTGTATCAGCAGATCTGAACTCACCTACCTGAAAGAAAAAATAAATTATATTATTGATTGATTTTTCCGTTACTTTCTGATAGTTCATTTTTTAAATCGAGTAACAAAGCAAAACATCGTTTTATTCGATTTAAGAAATTATATTATGTACATTTTATTGCAGAATTGTTTTGGACGGTTCCGCCCCGAAATGGTATCAATATTTTCTTTGCGGTGTTAAAGGAATTTTGGAAACCTTAGGGAAGAACGAGAAGGATAAGTTAAGAGGATTGGAAGTTGTGGTGATTGGTACTGTCCCTCAAAGTGCTGGGTTGTCTAGTAGCAGTGCTTTGGTTAGTGCAGCTGCTCTGGCAGCCGCTCATGCGTTTGAGGTACGTAGTTATTGTTTATATTTTAGATTCACAACTAAAATTAAAATTTATATTTTATTTTGTTTAAAAGTTTCTCAAATATATTATCAGCTCGTGTATTGCATCTACCTTGCATTATTACCTTAATCGATATACATTATATAATATCATTAAATAATTAGTTTCTTTAACACGTCGTACAAAAAAAATTGGAAACCATATACCAAGTGTGGCGGTTAATAATTTTTAATTTTTTCTTAAAAAAACACGTTAAATTTGGGGAATGATAAAAAATGGTTTATTCAAAGTATGCGCCATTGCTAACTGGTAATTTTTCCCATCTCTATGGCAATGTTACTGATGCCATCCCAGAAAAACTGTACATCTTTTGAGGTGGTCCAGTCATCAAGCCAATCCATAAGTGTTGAAGTGTTTCATGGAAAGTGCGTGAGACATCGATAAAAACAAGTGGTAGTAGGAAGTCTGGTGAGTACGGCGGGTGCGGCAAGAGTTCCCAGCCAAGTGCAGAAATGGTGTCTCTGACCGCTTTCACTGTGTGTGGTGAGGCATTGTCGTAATCTTGTAGCTCATTCTTGTCACTTTTCGATTAATGCATGGTTCAAATTAATCATTTGTTGACGGTAGCGAATGGTATTAAGTGTTTCAACTGGTTTCAGAAGCTCATGGCATACGACACCCTTCTAATACCACCAAATCTCCTTTCCAAAGCGATCCGGTCTTGCAGTCGATGTTGATGGTTATCCGGGGTCAACCCATGATTTTCTGCGTTTTGGGTTGTCTTACGATTGTCATCGTAAGTTTCTACAAGTATACGACAGCTTTCACTCGCGTTTTTCTTTTGATTGAACAAGAAAAGCAGCACGTCCTTTAAATTCTCTTTATTTGGCTGGAAACTCGACATGTTTACCACACGAAAAAATATGGTGCCAACTCGAAATCGTTTAAATATTAATGGTGTTTAGAAAGGTACTGTCATAGCAACAAAATCAAATGTGAACCAGTGGCGGCTCGTGAGGGAGGGCGTTAGGCGTCGCCCCTCCAGCATTTATCACAGTAAACAGTTTCTCAGGGCAAAACACCACATGTTCACCTCCTGTATAGGGTGGGTTTCAATAGCACGAAGAGTAAAAAGGAGGAAGGGGAAGGCAAAAAATCTTCAGCAGCACTATTTTCTTCTACGCTCTCCCACTTTAACAACCCACGAGCCGCCACTGATGTAAACCGACCCTTTTTTCTAATACCATCTCTTACTTCTTATCCAGCAAATCTCTTATCCAGAAAAATTAAGAATTATTAACCGCTACACCTGTTATTTTTTCACAAATGCACCGTTTAGAAGTAGAAACGTTTCTTCAAATCATCAGTTGATATAATACTGCTTCTAATCCGATTAAAAATAGTCAATAAGACTAACCATTGATTTTCCTCTAGTGAATCTTAACCCAAATACTAATAAATAAAGTAAATCCAATGATGCCCTTTAGATTGTTTTAATACTTATATACACTTCACTGTTATACCATGCTCTGCTTTTGCACAACACAGTACACTAGGTCAAGAGATTTAGTTCTCTTCAGTCTTCGGACATGATTTTGGTTGTTTAGCGGTTGAAGAGTTTCTGCAATAACATGAAGGTGTAACCTGGCTTCCTGCTTGCCTGTAAATCTCCTGATTTCCTCCTTGACCGTTGGAATTTCAAGATCTCGATGAAGATCAGAGTTACGAATATATCACGATTACGCCACACTTTGTTTTGTAACATTTGTAGAGTTTAGTTGGAACTTCTTCCTATGAGCCTTCTTATTTTCTGTATTTGAAATTTGAAAGTTCAAAGTTGAAAAGTTCAGCTTTATTCTTCTTTACATGCTCTTTCCACCTTAGTTTGGCATAAACATTTGGCATTCAACTTATATGGAACAGTTGTATTATATACTAGCTGCCCGGACAGACTTCGTTCTGTCAAAAGTTAATAGTAAAAATTAAATAATTCGTAGACTGCAATACTTTATAAACTTGATGATATTCATTCTAATGCTTTATGGTATACAATATTTTTTGTTTGGTTACTTGGCGCGTAAACAAATAAAGCTGACGGTTACCCAACGCGAGAGCAGGCCACATACCATGAGAGAAGCATGGGTTTCCCATGAGAGAAGTTTTCAAGATTAACGCCGCAAATACTTAAAGACTGACCCTGTGATTTATTTCTGGTCATTGCGAAAGCAAGCCGCACTGGAAATTGCAGTCGTTTAAATTCAAATGATACGGCAGTTGGTATCATTGGGATGCAGGGTATCAACACTTCTTCTCCCCTTTATTTTCCTTTTAGAATTGTTGCTTCGATTACATTGTTAAATAAATTTTTCACTGATAGCCGTGTGCCGTTACAAAGACGCGGTGGGTTAATATTTCGTAACATTATGATTCTAACTTTCAATTGAAGATTATGTTTTTTTAGTATACCTTCGATCCCATGCCCATAAATATACCTTCGATCACAGTCTTGACAGCTAATTTCGTAAATTGGGGAAACAAAAAGATCCATATTGACAAGATATAAAGAACATATTGCCCACATTAGATATGGGAGAAGTGAAAAATCTTGTGTGCAAAAACATGCAATCGAACATGACCATAGTATAGATATTAGTAATTTAAGACTAATTAAAAGTGTTAATAATAATAGGGCTTTGGATGCATATGAAAACATTCAAATAGAAAAATGTAAGAAAATCATGAACCGATATAAAGGACCGATTCCTTTCAGTCAACTATTTCAATTATTAATGTAAGGCTTAGTACACTTCACTGTTCATGATTTTTACACGCTTCGCTGCCTGCTTGCTTGCTTGAGGTCACCTGAGGTGGACCTTTTGGCTTTGCTGCGAGGCAATTGCCAGCTCAATTTGTTAGCAGCCCAGAGGTTGTCTGGCTCTTAGGCCATATCCAGGCCACCGACTATATAATTATTGTAGACGGGCTACCGAAATACTACTTCACTGACTTTCGTCACTACTTTCTCTCGATAAAACCCGTCCGAACAAAACAAAAATGTTAAGATATTGAAAGATGCATGTGGATATCACGGCGATTGACTCTCGTCTCGTTTCACACGATGCGCACACCATAAGAAACGAGACGGAAGTCCACGCTTCGTTAGGTATGATTTTCATATAAATAGAACATAGTTTAGTTTCAGAATTAGATTAAATCATCTCCTGATGATGCTAACATGGTTAGCGAAACGTGCGTCGAGCAGTTCAAATAAGCGTTTTGGTGTTTAGTGGTAAATCTCTTCAAGTTTACGTGGTCCACGATTTTCGATGTCTGAAGAATCGGTTGATGTGTTCAAAATGTATGTTTTGGAGATACCTCAATCGGAAGGGGAAAAATACTATAAAAATTGGTTGAAACGTATGCAAAAATGTATCGATCATCACGGAAAACATTTTGAAAAACAATAAAACCATTTTCGATGATAAATATTTCTTTATATTTATTATTCCGGAAACATAAATAGCAAGCCTCGTATTAAGTCGATGATACTGTGCACTTCATCAACGGTTGAGTCTTTATATATGAAACCAAAAAGATAATCTGGTATCAGATTATTGTCTTCTATGAGTGGTTTCAACCATTTTACCAGCAGCTGTTCAAATAGCTCTTATTTAATTGGCAACAATTAAATAGGCCTATAAGATTTGACATTGTTGGTGAGACAGGCGCAAACGGCACATTGATAAATAAAGAAAAATTGATAGCAAGACATGCTGATGACCTAAACATATTAACAAGATATATGAAAATATAGTCATTTATGGCGGCGAAACGCGAACCTTTCCAAAAAAAAACAGAAGAAATGTTAGCAGAATTTGAAAGAAGAGTAATTTGAAGAATTTTTGGTGCTGTGAATGATAATGGTAATTGTAGGATGACTTCGAACTTAACACAACTTAATCTACAAATATTGTAGACTATGTAAAGTTTCAGCGTATCATATGAGGGAAACCCAAAGCGAGAATACCAGAGAGTCGAATACCAAGGTAAATCGGGGTAACAGAAAGATAGATAATGTCTGAATGATTGTGGCGTGTTCATATATTTTTTTCCTTTATTTGGGGTTTTCGCCACTATCTAAAACTCAAAAAATATCAAAAATACCTGTTCTTATTTAAAGAAAGAATCACTGGGTAAAAACAAAAAACCAAACGGAGACAAATTTCTCAGTGATTCTTTTTTGTAATAAATTTGCCTAACGAACAAAATTTTAAAGATAAAAAAATGCTATAAAAAATTTTACAAACTTTTAACGTTAACGTTTCGGAGGGTACTCTCCCCCCGTTTTCAAAACTAAACTAAAAATAAATTATATTAAATTGTAATATATAAAGTAACGAGTGAAAGTAAATATATTTTTTTGTATATGTCAACGATACTTACACTGACCACAATAGATTTTCATGACATACTACCAAAAAATATATATAGGTAATGTTTACTGTGTGATTGTTTATTGTACTGATTGTGTATTCAAATATTTAAATGTGTTTAATTGTATTCTTTAGAATCGGGAACCATATTGAATTTAAATCTACCGAAGGCATAGCAATACAGTTATTTTTATTTAAATTAATTATAGCGGTTTCTTTTAATCTTCTGTATTTTGTTACCGATTCTTTTAATACCGTTTTGGAATTATTCCAATTGATTTTATGACCCGATTCCCATGCGTGTTGACAAATTCTAGATTTATTAAAATCGCCCTTTCTAAGAAGGTTTTTCTTTTACTCTAACATCTAACGGTCTAGATGTCTCACTTTATTTTTACCCAGTGATTCTTTTTTTAAATAAGAACAGATATTTTTGATATTTTTTGAGTTTTAGATAGTGGCGAAAAACCCAAATAAAGGAAAAAAAAATAGAAAGATAGACGATACTGGCAGGGGCTGCAGGAGATCGATCCGGATGGAGTCGAGGTCAAGCCTCACTAACGGGCTGTAGCACCACGGTAAAAAGACGCAGGAGAAGAATTCTAGTGTTCTCTAGTCATATGAATTACAAATACTTTGGCTATCATCATAATCAATGATAACACAAGTTTACAAATTTTAACTTTTTTTATTTACCCCGAAAGAAATGTATACAAATATGTTAACCTAGCTTCCTTAAACCCAAAAGCAGAAATATTATATCACGTCAAATTTTTTTTCTACAATCAAATCATTTTTTTCCACTATCTCACGTGGTAACTTCAGTATAATATTTATTTATTCGATTCAAACAATAAATATCTTGTTTCAAATTGAATTAAAATGTCGAATAGAAAGTGTAAACAAAGTTCTGATCGTTTTTGCTACGTTTGTGGACAGTTTATATTTTCAAAAAAAAGAAGACCCATTCTAGATTCATTAAAAAGTGCATATCTTCATTATTTTGGATTTCCTGTGGCCTCATGTGTTTTGTGAAAGCTGTAAAATCGTTTTACTCCAGTGGTCATCAGAAGATAACGTATACCTTCCATTTGGTTCACCAATATTATGGAGAGAACCTAGTAATCATGAAAATGACTGTTACTTTTGTGTTACGAAGACAGTGGGATATTATACAAAAAATAAGGCGAGTATTGTATATGCCGAAAGTCCGTTTCCATAGTCCAGAAAGTCATCTTCCATATCCAATTGGTCCCGGTAATTCGAGTCAAAATAAACTAGAAGATGACAATGAAAGTGATGTTGAAGTTAAATTTTTAGTGATTCTCATGATTTCTCTCTTCAAGGAAACACTCCACATGTAATTAATCAAGCCACAGATTCGTAAAATTGTAAAAGATCTTCAGTTTGAAAAACTTTTAACTGTTAATGAAAAAGCTGCTTGGGAGTCATTCAAAATGAATGACTCCCAAGCAGCAGAAAATGTCGAAGAATTTCTGGGAAATAAAAAAAAGATATAAAAATATTGTTGCTGATTTATTGAAAAATATTCGACAGATGGGAGTCAACATGTCATTGAACATGTCATTGAAGATTGAACTGAAAACTTAGAAAGTATGAGTGACGAACAGGGGAAACATTTTCACCAAGATTTAAAGATTTTCGAAGAACCACATCAAGGATTTTGGGGTTGGTCCATTATAAGAGTAACCGATCCAAAAAAACTATAAAAAAAGAAAAAAAATTATAAGAAAAGGCGAAATTTAGCCATATTTTTTTTATTATTCATATTAAGATTTTTTTCCCTTTTTATGTAAATAAATATTTCTAAAAGCAGACGTGGCAGATTTTTTTTTATTATTTTTTCTGAAAAACTCTTACCTAAATAAACAATAATTAAAATCTTTCAGCTCGTGTATAAAAAGCGTGTAAACTAGTGTAATCATTTTTAAAAATCCTTTACCACAAGTATTTGGGGTACTTAATGTGAAAATAGTATCTACAGTATTATTCACAACAGGTATAGTTCCATCAAATTTTTATATATAAACTCAAAACTTTAGTCCAGTTATAAGTACAAATATTCAGAAGACCATCATTCTACAAGCATGCCACATAATCCGCAAATTTTTGGAAAATCTGGGTCAGGATTGATTTCCTGCCCGGTTCCATGCCTAATCCCACTTACGACCGTATAAATGAAACATACTTCGGTGGAAATACTCACAAAGTGTACCGCTTAAACAATTGTTCTATAAAAGAACTGACATTCAACATTATTGAAAAGAGGAAAAAAAGAAAGATTAATTAACAAAGTCGCTATGGAATCTCTATCTATGGAATCCGACCTTTGCCAGAAAAGTGGGAAAATATTTTGACTATTGCTGAAATAGTGGCATATTACAGGAGAAAAACATGCGCTATACTTAGTTTAGGACCTGCTAATCTAAACTATAAAAAATCAGAATTATTAATAGTGATTTTTTTAGTAGTGTGTTCGAACTTCTGATAGGCGTCGAAGTCAAACGAAGTGTGAGTCTGCACGTCTCTAGTGTCAAAATTATTCAGTATAGTCTGCCAAATCATCATGGAGCGTTTAACATTGCCGCATTTGGAGTGAAAATCATCCAAAAATTACCATTGTATCCAAAAAAATGCACCGTATGACGCGGATTGTACGCCGATGGCACCATTAGGCCGTAGTTCTTTAAAAAACAAACTAGAAAGCACGTTACTGTTAATGGGAATCGTTACAGAGCGTTGACCAACAGGACGGCTTCACATGCTATACAACTAACACAACAAAATTATTTCGAGGAACGGACGTGTTAACTGGCCACTAATTCATGTGATTTAACGCCTGTAGATTATTTTATGTAATGTTATGTTAAATATTGGGTCTATGTCGATAAACCAGCAACTATTGGCGCCTTGGAAGTCAACATAACTCAAACAATTGCGGACATAAGATCCCAATTGCTTGGAAAAGTGATCGGAAATTGAATAAACAGAACGCGCTTTGTCGAAAAAGTACTTTCAAGACATCTAATTTGGTTTGGTTGTTGTTTTATTATAATTTAAGTTCAAACACACTAAAAAAATCACATTATATTTCCAGTAACCAATCACCAGAATTAACCTACCTTTTATTAACAGGTAGACTTCCCAGCTTCGGAAAAATCACTGATACGATGCGAAAACTTACTACTACACACACAACTAACATCACTTCTTAAATGTTCGAAAATATTAAATCACTTTCGATAAATTCGCATAAAATATCGTTTTTAAGTACGCACACAACTAACATCAGTTCCTAAACTGTTCGAAAATATGAAATCACTTTCGACAAATTCGCATAAAATATCATTTTTATTTACGATGTTCACAAAAAATGGTCTACGGTAAAAAATAATAAACATCGCCTTGTACGGGATGACTCAGTTTTAAGATTCGATCTAAGTAAATTCTAAAATTATTAAACTTATCCAAATATTGAAGAGTTTTCAATTGGATTATTAAATTATTTTTTCTTCTGAAAATGAAGAGCTCTTTTGGGGGGGGAAATAAAAACATCAATACAGTTATCCAACAAGGAAATTGGGAATTTTTGGGCTGCAGTGTACGAGGGTTACTATTTATGTATCCGAAATAATAACTCAAAACCAATATTTATCATTAAAAATGATTTTATTTTTGTTCAAAATATTCTCCGCGATGATCGATACACTTTTGTATACGTTTGAACTAATTTTCATATTTCCGATTGAGGTATCTCCAAAACATGCATTTTGAACGCATGAACCGCTTATTTTGCCGTTGAAAATCGTCGACCACAGAGTTTATTCTTCACGGGCAGGAACAAAAATAAATCGTTGGCTGCCAAATCAGGACTGTACGGCGAATGACCCTTCAATTCGATATTTTGATCGGTTAAATATTGAGTTGTTCGGTCCGATGTGTGAGACTTCAATTTAGATTAACCGTTCTACGATTCTCTAGTGACACTGTAGCCATATGCCCATTTATACCAAAAAACAGGCGACCGTTTGCTTTGAAGTGTTTCTTGCAATTTTGATGCACAAAAGTTGGGTTTGGCTCATTTTGAAAGACTTATACAGTCCACTGCTGTTTATTTTAGGGCTCATATGCATAGATCCAAGATTCGTTACCTATGTAGATGTTATTCACGGCTTTTGACGCACCACGATTGTATTTTTTGAGCATTTCTTTACCCCAATCAGCACGAGCCTTTTTTGAACCATTGTCAAATTATGCGGAACCCAAAGCACACAAATATCTTTCATAGCTAAATGTTCATGTAAATCTTGTATATGCTTGTCGCACTAATGCCCAGGAATACTTCAATCTCACGGTATGTCACATGACGATCTTGCTTTATCAGTTCGCGCACAGTTTCGATGCTTTCTGATACAAGAACCGATTTTGGATGATTTTCTTTAAATTTACCCGTGAGTGAACGATGACCACGATTGAATACACACATAAACCAGTGATATACAATGACTTTAGATGGTGCTTCATCACTAAAAATCGAAGTAAGTCAACATTTTCGATTAATCTTTGCAATGAAATGATTTTCTGGCCAGATATGTGACAATTCACACCACATTGTTGAAAGAAAACATTGTTAATATCCACATCTGTCAGTTCAGGCCAAATATATTCTAGTAACAAATTCCTGCAGCGTTCACCATTAACAACAACACGTTTTTAATCATCGTCTTCAAAAAAATAATGTCCTATCACTTATTCACCCGAGTAAATGTCTGAGGATGAAGGATTCATTTTTTTTCATCCAAAATCCTACAGTTATGTTGATCACAAACCCATTAAGCTAGAATTGTGTTTCATCAGAAAAAAATCTCTTTTCCCCAAACTGGGGGTGATTTTGAATTAAAGGTAAATATGAAAACGAAATACGATATTCTTAAACCTTTAAGAATAAACGAAAATGTAGTCTATGAGCACCACACCAGGAATATTCTAAAGAAAGCGTAACCATAACATTTTCTGCAGATGGCACTGTCTTCGTTATCTGTGATTCACTGCCACCTGCACCCATTCACTATTTGAGCTGCTGCTTTACACCTGACATCTATTGGTAAATTCATGCAACTGTTAGATTACAATTCATCTACTGTTAGATACCCAAGAATTGTGTTTTTAAATAAATCTAAACACTGATTCGAATGAGTCAGTCTTTGATCGAATGTTAACAAACGTGGTACTCATCAACCACAAAGAATTTGCATACTCAAAAAATCGTGTAAAAAGTAGTAGATACAGTCTATTGAGAATTGTTTTTGGGCATTCAACCTCGTTAATGGACGTATGTCCACGTATAAATTCCGAAGCTTACTTTTTTACCACCCGCATATTCATCGGGGTTAAATTAGCCTTTTTCGTCAGGTGTGAAAAAATACTGCTAGAGGCAACACCACTATCCGAACCACGGACATCAGCTAGCGATAAACCCAGGCTAGCACCCCCCTCAGGCTATCAACCCTTGGTTATGTGCCTACCCATAAGTCTATTAGGAAGCCTAGCGACTGGCAAGTGACTAAAGTAGAACACTTCTCAGAAGGCATCCGGCCTTATCCAGCCTTTAACTGGCGTGACTGAGGGGTAATTCGACAAAATCACTCAAACAATATTGCCTTCCTCTTTTGAATGCTTTTGAATTTCCACAGTTAGGAAGTAGTTCATCATAACATTGAGAGAGAATTAGTCACAATTGTACTTACCAGGTGTGTCGGTAATTCCTTTCCGGTTTTTTTGCTAAATAAAACACGTTTACAATGGATAGTTAAAATGTATTTATTTAAAGTATTGGCCATTTGATCTATACATTTGCCCATCTCTCGGGCAATTTATGGATGTCATTCCAAAAGAACAGTTTCTCCTTTGAGGTAAACCATTCATCGAGCCATTTTTTAATTTCTTCGAAGTGCTGCTCTACAAGCGAGTGACCCATCGATGCGAAAGGGTGGTAGTCGGATGGAGCCAGGTCTCGAGAGTATGGCGGGTGCGATAAAACTTCCCATCCAAGTGATTTCAACACTTCTTTGACTAGTTTTGCTGTATGAGACGGCGCGTTGTCATGCTGCAAAATCACCTTATCATGTCTTTGAGCGTATCCTGGACGTTTTTTGATCAATGCTCAGTTTAAATTGATCATTTGTTATCGGTAGCGATCAATAATAAATGTTTCTCCAGGTTTCAACAGTTCATAATATACGACACCAACCTGGTCTCACCAGACACAGAGCATGGTCTTGCGACCAAAGCGATTTCGCCTTGCAGTCGATGGGCCGGCTTCGCCAAGTGATAACCATGATTTTTTTCTTGGGATTTTCGAAATAAATCCATTTTTCATCACCCGTTACTATTTGATGCAGAAATTACTTCCTTTCCTGTCATTCAGTTCATGTAGCACCCATCTTCCCATCTTTTTGATCTTTCCCATCGCTTGTAATCGTTCACAAATTGCCACTCGGCTCACATTCAACTTTTCTGCCAATTGTTTTTGAGTTTGTGTTAGGTCTTCATCCAATAACTCCTGTAATTCTGCAACTTCAAACGTTTTCGGCCTACCAGGACGTTCTTTGTCTTGTCGAAACCACGTTTCACATGTTCTTATGGTTGGAGCAAGTTTCTACCAGCAAACGATGACTTACAGCGACTTTTTTCTTTTGATGAAACAAGAAAAGTAATGCGTGCCACAAATGCACGTTTTTGGGCACAAAACTCGACATTTTCAAAAAATTATCAATCTATAACGCTGTTATTTTGGCGGAACGTAACTTGTGTAGTTTTGAGGTTAATGTCAGTAGAATAAAATGACATATGTATCAAATCATAACATTGCATATTTATGGCTAGTGAAATCTGTTACAAAAAACGGAAAGTAATTACCGACACACCTGGTATATCAACAGAACCAGTGGTTATATAATTATACATTGTTCCATAGCTCAAAGTAAGTGGAATAGTTTACAGGATACGAGACTCTGTATAGGTAGATAGAATGATTTCATGCGTTGTCGTTTCTCGTCTAAACATTTACCATTATCAATTCCAACATTTTTTTACCTTTACCATTCACGATACATTCTTCAACTCTTAAAAAGAAGAAAAAGAAACATAAATAACAAAATTCATGCAAAATATTGAAATAGTCGTGACAGTCTAACATAGCCAACAAAAAAAACTTATCAACAACCAATGTCTCGACTCAAGCCCGGTTCTACAATGCAAGAATATACCAGGTATAAGCTATACTCGAAACAAACCTCCGTTACGTCTGTTCTACAGAACTGCCGTTTCAAATTGTATTCCCAGTATGACCTGAGTTTATACCTGGTATATTCTTGCAGTGTAGACCAGGCCCTAAAACGCTTTTATTACCGGAAACAGGCAAATTGCGACATGCCAACCATCGTTTAAATCGCGGAAAATATGGTCTTGGATTTTTGAAAATTTTAATTTAGCACCTGGTACATCATCTTCTGCTCCTTTCATGTTGCAAATGTACTTTTAACATTACTGTAGATAGCAGAATGAAAATGTTTATACACCCTGCCCGTGCTGCCTCTAGTGGTATTTTTCCATACCTTCCGAGGAAAAAGGCTACTATCTTTAAACAAAGTACGGTATAATAGAGCTCGAACTTTAATTATATCAATTTCTCAGAGAATGTCAAAACTTGATAATTATCTTAATCATTTGGTCATACTAGCGGCATCTCTGTGTAAGGCCGAGAACTTTTCGAGCAACCATAATATAAATGGGATTAATAAAAATACATAAGTCATTAACCTTCATATTTTTAAGCGTCTAATATTTTTCTGTGCGCCACGGAAAAAAGAAAATCGAAAATTCACCAGCCAAATCCACGTTTGCAATATACCACTCGCTCTTTCATTCAATTTACATAACATTATCCGAAAATTTCCAACGGGGAGCCGGTGGGGGGCATATCGCCCACCAACATAATTGGCTCGCTAACTGCCGCCAAATACAAAAGCAACTAATTGGATTGGTATCTGTTGCGTGGTTAACGTTCAAACGCCGTTAGGGAAAACCGCTACTTTTCACCCCCATCCATTGACTATTTTTCCCACTTTTACACAAAATTACAACCGAGTTGCGATAAAAAAGCTTATGAAAATAAACCAACAACACACTGTACCCTTTTAGACCCGAAATAGCAAAAATAAAATCGAGTGAGGTTGATAAAACGTGTTTTTTTTTCGTCAGTTCCGAAAATCTATTTGTCAGGGCTCAATCTGAGCTTTCACTTCTTTGCAATTTTTTTTTAATGCAATTAAAACGTCGACGCAGGTCACGGCTTGACTTCTTTTTATCCAGCACAATTTTCTTTTTATATTTCGGTGTGGTAATGGCTTCATTATGGTCGCAATTTGACCTTAACAATGTCGTAGTAACACTTGTTATAGTTCTTTGTTTGTCGATTGTCGTCCTCGAGGGCTTAAACGAGGGTCACTCTCTTATTTTTTTCTGCTTAGTCATTATCCTCTTTGGCTAAACATAGTGACTTGTACCAGCGTTTGGGAAATTATTCATGTAGTTAGGATAAAATGTGCGTCAATTCTTCATTATTTTCACATATTAAGACAGCATCCTTTGCGTAGATGATAATAAGATTTATTATGTTCGTTTATTCTTTAAATATGTCTTTGAAGGTCATGGTGACTAATTTTGAGTATGTCTCATCTATTCATGATTGTTTTATGTCTCGAAAATGTTAGAAATTATGAAAAAATACTTTGAAAGTTAGAGTTAGAGTAGGAAATTGAACGTTCTTCAAAAAAGGTCTCTTATAAATGTTCGATAAATTTACTTTTTCAAAAGTTATTCAAGGCTAAATTTGAATGCATAATAAATTTTTATTTTTTTTTCAATTTTTTCTATCAATTTTATCGAAAAATATTATTCAACCTGTTTTGTAACTCCGTAAGGATCGTGAGTTATATAAATTGAAATGTGAATTTTTCTAAATAATCGGATTTTTATTGTTTATAATTGATTATAAAATTAAAATTATTCAGTTGTGCTGTCATTGTGTTATTTGAAAGCTGTTTTTTTGAATGTATATAAAATAACGTTTTAATTCAGTTACTAAGATGAATCCGATATTTAATCAAAAAGAGAAAATTGAATTAATTTTTCTTGTTAATTAATTTTAACTGTATTAATTATATTATTAATTACTATTAATGTATTAATTACTATTATTAATGTTTTAGCCTAAAAGCATTTGCACTCCCTCTAAGGGGAACATTGACTGATCCCAAATATCTTAGATATCAAAAGAATTAAGCTCTGTGGGGGCCCTTTCCATGTTCTCGGGCCACATGGTTGCAGTGGTGACGATGGATGGCCTTGGTTTCCTATTGTTATTCAAAAACTTTCAAACGGTTCGAGCTATTCCAAGCGATACAGCCTTTGACATCATTCTAAAAAGGTGATCGTTAATGTCCAAATTTGTAATAATCTTTATCAGGTTCTTTGGAATGATTCAAGTTGATAACAATACGATCGGTATTGTTTCCACTCACTTCATACTCACTTCATATTCCATTGTCTTTTCAGCTGTTCTCGAAGTTCTTTATACTTAGATTATAGACTAGATTATTGTTGTTTGGAATATCTATATCAACAATATCGGGTCTGTTAGTATTTAATTTTTGCTCGGTAAGCACTGTTCGGTCCTAATACATTCTGAATCTATGGTTCTCCAGGACTGGTTGAGGATTGTAATTGTAGCATGGAACTTTCTCTGATTCCTTTAGCTGCAGTTTTATTACCAATTCTTGATGAAGGATCTTCGCCACTGCGTCATGTTTTTCTTTACATTATGTTGCTGCAAATACTTCACAGTCTCCTGTAACATTTGTCCAGCAGTCAGCCCGTAGTTCGACGCTAATATGTCGAGTTGTTTCTGAGTGATCCCATTCAAATATCTCCCATGCAGAGCTTTTCTCTCCATGATTGTAATTTCTCAAGTTTGGTTTTTGCATAGACTTGAACTTGATCACTGTTTTGTCGCAGTGGTGTTGATCGATCAGCCTGACATACAGCTTTATGTAGCATAGATTTTTCCATGTGCTTCAAGAAATATTTTCGCAGATCTCCTATTTGTTGGTCCAGTTGCTTACTAATATCGACTAATCCCCTATCACCTTGTTGTCGCAGCTATGTTGTGAGTTCCACTGCACTTTTAGGGTGGTGTTTCTGTGATTTTGTAAGAAATGTCCTGATCTTACGTTGCAAATTTTGTACGTCGGTTCCACGCCAGTTAACTATCCCGAACGAATAGTTTAGAACCGAACATACATAGGTGTTGATAGCCTTAGACATGTTTAAGCTATTGAAGTCTGTTCTCAAAACTTGTCTCACTCTTTTAATAAATTGACAGGTAAGCTCTTTTTTCATTAAGCCGTGATTCATTCGGCGTATCTGCTTCATACTCAGATATTTGTATGTATCTGTAGCACTCATTATCTCAATCTTTTGTCCGTTCTGAGTCCAAAAGCATTGCTGCGTCCAAAAGCATCAACAGTTTGCCTACTATTTTGATGTTTAATATGCGGCACTTCTCCAGTCCAAATTGCATTCATATATCATTGGAAAATTCTTCCACTATATTTAAATTTATTTATTATTAATTATATATTATTAATGACTGTTATTATTAATTATATATTTGTTGTAGGTGACTGTTATTATTAATTTTATATTATATTCTGCTCAGCCTTACTGTAGAATCTCAGCTCATGCTGGCCGATATTCCATTGCCAAGATGAAAAAGCAATTCAGCTCCTCTCACCCTAGCATAATATTTTACGAACAATGTGTCACGTCTGCAAGAGCACGGCACGCTGTCCCACTATGGCAATCGATCTCGAGATACCGAGGCTCTCGAGGTTCTTTGAAAATCTCTTACTTATTAGGCCTTCGGCACATATAAAGAAGAGCACTACATCTACCTTACTCAGTTCAAGACTCAGTCAAGGTCAGTTTCTGACCATTTAACAATGCCAAAAAAATATGTCAGAGTTGGCACTGCCCAACCGTTGATCGCTCTAATGAGGTTTCCACTGTTCAGTTTGGTGTTTAAAAGTTTTGTAAGTCTCTTTTGGTATAAAGTGGAAAAGTCCTTCTTTAACTGGTTATGATCAAGTTTATGCTTTTGGGGTATTCCTAAATATTTGTAGGATTCTTCTGGTGCTAGTTGTTGTATGTTACAAAGTGTTGAATGTTGACTCTGAACCTTTCCCTTCTGTATACTAATGGTAGAACATGTGTCCAGTCTGAATGACATTCTGATATTCCTACTGAATGTTTCAACCGTTTTTATCAATGAGTTTAATTTTTCTATAGTTTCTCCATATAATTTAAGGTCATCCATATATAGTAGATGAGAGAGCTTTCTTGGATTCGTCATGTTAAGTTTATATCCAATATTGCTGTTGTTGAGTAGTGTGGACAGAGGGTTCAATGCTAGACAGAACCAAATTGGAGAAAGGGAATCTCCCTGAAAAATTCCCCTCTCGATATTTGTAGCAGCAATGCATTGTTGGCCGACAAAAAGATTCGTTTTCCACTTCCCCATCAGGCACTTTAAAGAATTAATAATCTGGGGGCTTATATTATATTATTTTTAATTAAATTATTATAATGAATTATTAGGTAATTGATTACCATGTAGGAAATAACGTAAGCCGTTAGACTTAAGCCACCAACCTGAAGGAAAAACGAATACAACTTTCTCTTTTTGATTATTATAACTGATTATTCTTAGCAACTGGATTAAAACGTTATTTTTATACACATTCGAATACAAAAGCTTTCAAATCACACAATGACAGCACAATAATGGCTCCTTTCAAATAACACAATTTGTGTTTAATATTCAAGGCCTACTGTCGCTATGTTAGCTTCTTTTAGTTCCTGCCCACTGCGGATTATTTTAGTTGGTTTTACTAAATGTTCTAAAACAGCTACTTCAATAAAGAAACGTGACATAACATTTTTTATTTCGAATTTTAAGATTTGTCAAATTATGTTAAAAACCGAAGAAATCTGGCAACACTGCAAAGCATTGTTTGTAAATTTTTCTTAGTCAAGTAATTTGGAAATCCATTATAAATTAATAAGTTTAATGTATATGTTGTTTAAGATCAATTAGAGTCCACTGAAGTTAATTATATAATTATTAAAAAAATCATCTGACTTCCCTATTTTTTTGCATAAAATACATTTGGCAATACCGCATCTAACAGCTGTGTGTGTGTGTGTGTGTGTTAATGTGGTCCGGCAGTGTTGGGTTAGAACCCTAAAAATTATTATTAAAAATCACTGATTGACAACAACAATTTAGATACAACGGCCGGTTTGAAAAAACCAATATTATAAAATAGAAAAAAATATCAGTGACAGTATGAAAAAAAAACATTCAGAATAAAAAAATATAAATATTAAATTTCAAAATGCGCGCCACTTTTCGTTCGACGTTGTCAAACTTTCACGAACCGGATACATCACTTATTTTCGATTACTTTAAATAAAGTATCTACAAACTTACGCCGGTAAAATACTTTTTTTTATCATTTTTACATCATCATATACGAAAATTCATTAATATAAATAAACTTCAGTTTTCTAGATTTTCATCTTTAGCATTCATAGTTGAATTATATGAAAATTGTGCGTTTTAAATGAGTTTGTCTATATTGTTATCTATTTCTAGTCTATTTGTTAAATATCCACGTATTAAAAATTATATATATATATATATATATATATATATATATATATATATATATATATATATATATATATATATATATATATATATATATATATATATATATATATATATATATATATATATATATATATATATATATATATATATATATATATATATATATATATATATATATATATATATATATAGTATTATTCTTTTATTTTTTTGGGATTTTCAGTCAATTATTAAATGATTATTTTTTTATTGTTTTGTTTACGTTTCTATTTAATAACAAACCATCTTCAGAACAACTCTACACTACATATAATTGAACAATTTATTTCCCAAACTTTTATAAATGAAATATGACATTTTTTCCAATTTTCAACTGACACATTTTTGACTTTGATATATCAGTTATTATTTCACTACTACCTGCATTAAGTTAAAAAAATATTAACCTAATGTTTGCCTTCCTTCACACTTTACGAAAAATCGAAATATCTCTTAACATGTCAGAGATATCGATTTCGGGTTTTCACTGGATGATTCCCCTTTAAATTACATTTCTAGCCATGTAATAAAAGCTGTACCATATTAAGACCAATTTTTAACTTAATATTACGGTAAAAATTAAAACTAACTGATTTTTTCAGAAAAATCGAAATATCTCTTGACATGTCAGAGATATGGATTTCGGGTTTTCACTGGATGATTCCTCTTTAAATTACCTTTCTAACCATGTAATAAAAGCTGTACCATTCCATTTGAAAAAACTGAACAAAACTTCAAAAAAGCTATTGTTGAATGTAACGCCACCTTGCGGTTTCATTTATAAACTAAATAATTTATCTCCCAGATTATCTGATTGTCCCAGCAATTACCTTTTAAATGAATCTAAATTGAGGAAAATCGGTTTAGGCAAACGGACATTAGACGACTTTTTATCTAAATAGGTAAAACTCCCCCCCCACTTCTTTATTCGCGAAGTTTCGACAAAATATCATAAAACAAAGTTGTAGGAGACAGTTTGCTAATTATAACTGAGAATTTTTCTTACTCGGTTAACACTTGAAAATACACAAAAAAATGATTTTTTAAAATGTCTAGCTCGTCACGCCCTCTTGCGGTCGTTTTAGAAGCTTAAAAATATTTTTGGTGAATTTCTCACGGTCAGTTTTGGTATAATATTTTTTTCCCCAAAGCTGTGGGATAAATAGTTTTCAAGATACGGCCGCGATCCATCCTTAATGGGACACCTGGTATATATATATATATATATATATATATATATATATATATATATATATATATATATATATATATATATATATATTGCATCTAATACCATTACATGTGAAAAATTCAAAATTGATAGGTTATAATAAAAAACAAAAAGTATAAAGGCAAAAAATTTGTTAATATATCAAAATCAAAAATGACAATTGAAAATTGGAAAAAATGTCATATTTCATTTAAAAATGTTTGGGAAATTAATTGTTCAATTACATATAGTGGTAGGTTTTTAGTATCAGTTTTTAGTATATATATATATATATATATATATATATATATATATATATATATATATATATATATATATATATATATATATATACACTGTTTTATTTATTTTTTCTTTTACGTACATTTTCTATTTTGATCTCTTAACAAAATTGCATACCACACTGAATGAACTGTCTAAATGAAAAATGTACTTCACCATTTTTTTTTTCAGGGAAATGATTGCTATTTTTCCTGATAAACTTTCGGCAAACTCCGCTCCTGATATTTTTGCTCCTATATTTATGGGATGTAAATTGGTTTCTTGTATGTAATGTGAATTTTCGGCCCCCAACATGCTCATATTCCCAGAATTTATGCGCCCATTTAGGGAAAACCGCGCTTCGTCAATAAAAATATTTTATTTAAAAGTATCATTATTTTAAAATAATCTGAAAAGTTACATACTATCTTGTATTTGTATCGTATAGTAGGTGATTTATGAGTTCGGATAATAATATAAATTTGGCAATGACTTGTTAGGTGGTGATTCTTTGTTGTTTTTCTTCTAGTTGTTATCCATAAAAATATTTTCGAAAACTTTTTCGAATTTGTGTTATCGGAATATTAGATTTGCTTTTTGTTGTATTTTTGATTAATTGTTGACATTCTAGGTACCCAACGTTTACAGGATTAATAAGTGGTGAAAGTAGATTTCAACATTGCCTGCAGTAAAGATATATGTTCTGGAAGTAAAATTGATTGTAGTCGATCGATCTTCGATCATTAAGTACCACGTCATTAATTGTATCAACTTTTTTTGAATAGGCTTGGTTTTGGACAGAAGAACATTGTCTTAAATACTCCTCAATAAATCGAGAAGTTCTGCAGAAAAAATGCTTAAAAAAGAGATAAAAATAATCACATCAAAAAAATATTATCGAAAATTCCAGTCACATACTAATTAAAATGATACCAAAGATATCGCTGTGAAGGAAATAACAAAAACTATACCCCACATACATGGATAATACAGAAAGCACAAGGCGAAAAAATATATTTAATATCGATGGCATTTTAACCGAGTGGAAACAATATTGCCGCAAACTTTTCCAAGATGGGTTTAAACCCAGCATACCTAATTTGGAAACACTCGACCCTGATATTTTAAAAACAGAAATAAAAACGATATGCGCAGTCTAAAAAACGGTCGGACCCCATGTCTGGAGTGAGTCAGTCACCGCAGAAGTAATTAAAACAATGAGTAAAGTATCATGGCAGATTCCCCCAGAGCAGGCTGGATTCGTTCCAAGGAGAGGTACACGTGAACAGATATTCAACATTGGATTCATAATTAAAAAACTTAACAGTCAACCAACCTGTATACTAAACCTGACAGCCTAAAATTGGAGAAATTCTGTAGGAAATGGAACTGTCAGGTCACCTGACTGGCTTAATTTGCCATCTACACGAAAAAAATCAGAGCAGTGGTGAAAGTTGAAGTTCAAATACCCGATAATTTTTTCGTTATTAATGAAATCAGGCAAATCCTATCGCCAATTTTATTCAACATTTATGGTGTATATATCGTGCATAGAGCTCTCGAAGGTTGATTGGGTGGTGTCGGTATTATTATAATAATGTCAGCTCTACAGGCCTAGTGGCCCTTGGCTTCGAGTTCTTTCCCCCTTCTTTTCCATATTTTTCGATACAAAGCATCATTATTCCAATGCCTCACTTACTTTCCTCAAATCACTCATCAGTACTCCTTTAACTCATCTCTCGGCGAGCATCCTCGCTATGTGCACCAGCCATCTAACTCTCTGGGCTCTCTCTGAGTTCTTCTATGTCTCTTAATAGTTTACGTTCCCCTACTTCCAGCTTACCTCGTATCCATAGGTAACCGATGACATGGCACTAATTATCAAAAAAATATAGAATGAAAACCGTCTTTACGGACTCGAAACAAACAAGGAGAAAACGAGAATAATGATTATCAACCGACAAAACAAGAACATGTCAAATAGGGCAATTTAAAATAGTAAGCCAATTCGTGCATATTGGAGCTTTAATATCGACGGCGGTAACACTCGTGAGATCAGAAGAAGATGCGAAATGGCCAGAAATACAAATAAGAATTAAAAAATAAACAAACAGTAAAATTTACTAGAATGCCACAGTATTGAAAATCAAAAAGCCAATTTAATTAAAATGTATTAAATATAGTTCTAAGCTGAGTAATATTGTTTGTAAACAACTAATCAGTGGCGGCCCGTGCGCTTTTAAAGTGGGAGGGCGTAGAAGAAAGTAGTGCTGCTGAAGAATTTTTTTGCTTCCCCTTTCTCCTTTTTACTTTTCGTGCTATTGGAGTTAAAGGAAAGAAACTGAACGGAAATAAATTATGGTGTTTTGCACTATAAAATTGTTTACTGTGTTAAATGCTGGAGGGGCGGCACCCCAATGCAATCCCTCACGAGCCGCCACTGCAATTAAATAAACTAGGTTGTAAGACCATTTATGTAAACTAATAAGATTTAGGCAGACTGTTAGTCAATAATAAGGACAAAACAGATAGTTTGGATAAATCAGGTGTATATAAATTTAATTGTAAAGATTATGAAGCTGTATATATCGGTCAAAGTGGTAGAAGTATTTGATATAGAATATCAGGGCTCTATATATGATACCGGAATTTGCTCATAGATGGCACTAGCTGTTAATGGAGTTACCGTGAAACCGCGTCACTAGAGCCATTGTCTTGTTGACATCTAACAACGATTTTCAACTCACAACAATACAAGTTTCATACAATAGTATAGTTTGTAATAGCATTGAACATGTCGAATTTTGTGCCTGGAAACTACGATTTACGAACAGCATTGATTTTCTGTTACCATTTGAAGAAAACTGCTGCAGAATCGCATCGAATGCTTGTCGAAGCTTACAGTGTCCATGCTCTTGGGGTAAATCACAGTGCTTTGAGGGTTTTAAGAAATTAAAAAAAGCAAAGAAAAAGAGAGACGAGGCAAAGAGAAACGAGGAACATGGAAGACCACCTGAAAAGTTTGCAGACAGCGAATTGCAAGCATTGTTGGATGAGGATGACGCTCAAACGCAACAACAACTAGCGGATCAATTAAATGTGACACGAGAAGCCGTCTATATACGTTTGAATAGCCATGAGAAAGATCCAAAAGATGGAAAAATGGGTTCCATATGAACTGAATGAAAGACAGTAGGAAAACTGAACTACTTGTGAATTGCTACTCGCCAGGTACAAAGGAAAGTCATTTCTCCATCGAATTATGACTGGCGATAAAAAGTGGATATATTTTGAGAATCTTAAGTGTAAAAGGTAATGGGTGATTCCAGACGAACCATCGACATCGACTGCAAGGCCAAATCGCTACGGAAGACAATGCTTTGTATTTGGTGGGGTCAGAAGGGTCTATTACGAGCTGCTAAAACCTAACGAAACCGTTAATACTGAACGCTACCGACAACAAATGATTGATTTGAATCAAGCTTTGCGTGAAAAACGTCCAGAATATCAAAAAAAAGGTAACACAAAATGATTTTGCTTCATGATAATGCACCATCACACACAGCAAAACTAGTCAAGGCAACGATTGAGGCGTTTAGATGGAAAATACTTAGACATGCGGCTTACTTGCCAGACTTGGCTCCGTCCGATTACTACTTATTTGCATCGATAGGACACGCACTTGCTGAACAACGCTTCGCTTCTTACGAAAATGGCTCGATGACTGGTTTGCCTTAAAAGAGCAACAGTTTTTTTGCCGGAGCATCCACAAATTGTCAGACAGGGGGGGAAATGTAAGCGTAAGGGGGAGCTGGGCAATACTTCAAATAAAATATTTTTTTATCACTTTCATACAATAAACATGTATTTTCTATACAAAAATTCAGGTTTCATATTTGCATACTTGGTAAAAGAGATCTTAAAATATAAAAAAGATATCTTAAATAATATAAAAAGCACTGGAATGTCCACACATTGTATTGAAAATAATCATTTTATAGATGTAAACAATGTTAAACTATTACACTTAGAAAAGAAAAGTAAAACATTAGATCTATTAAAACAATTAGAAATAAAAAAATCCTTAAGAAATGAATGATGACCATCACGAATGACTAACTAAATTTTCAAAACACCCCAATATTAGATAAGATTATATTGTAACTGAACAGCCCGGATTTTTACCAGCCGACATTCAGAAAAAAAAGAAGAAAAATAATTTAGACTAGATATATATGCAAAATAAAAAAAAAACCTATACACTTCGGTTGACTGTTAGTATTAGTCCAAACTACTCTTGAGAAAGCCCTAATAAGGTGAAAAATATGTAGAGTAAAATCTATAAGAAATATCTGAAACACAACACAAATATCTGAAATATCTGTTTCACAAAGAACCAACTGCGAAATCCATAAATATTAAATATAATGAGGGTATTAAAAATTTGAGTTGCAAAATGATTATGTTTTTGTTTTTTTCTCTGTCATGCCAGGAGCTTTTCGAAGGGTCCTCGTATTGCCATGGTTATTTTTTGAAGTAAATTTATAAATCCCGAGACCAATCTTTAATTACTTGATAGGAAGAGATAAAGTCTTTTAATTTATCATTTTTTTTTTTGTAGTGAGAAAGGCTTTACGCAAAGGTACTCTATGACCTTTCTTATTATAATTTTTTCAATTTCTGAATAAATGGAAACAGCACTACGGATTACAATTCATTAAGCTGGGTTCACATCAATACAAATTTGCGTTGTACGGGCTGTATGTTTTGTATGTGGTATGCCTACGCGGCAATGTAGACGCTCTGACACACAAAGTCACACACAAATATTGTCACCGCACAGCACGCACACGAACCTTCTGTTTTCCATCAGATAATTCAAACATATTGTTCCAGTAAATTCAACACACACGCAAAATTTTATTGGTGTGGTCCCAGCTTTAGTCTTGAACGACGCCAGGTACACACTTGCTTTGTGTAAAGTAATATCAATAATCATAATCCAACACTGCCTTATCATTTGTCGATCTATATCTAGTACTAGATTGTCTACTACTAAAATAATTTGAGATTCACCCCTCGTAAATTGAAAGATAAAAGAAACGAAATGGACAAAAGGAAACATTTTAATAATTTCTTGTTTTAACAATATATAAAATAATATTTCAGCAGAAAATTAAATTAAAATCAAAGGGTCTTTTAAATTTATAGCAATTTATTCAATGTGCAGATCTTGATATATAGTTGAAGTTAAGTGTGTTACCAATTTTCTCTATATTGCAACTCCCTCACATATATCTAATATAAGACGTCACTTTTTTATAGATGATCCTAACTAAAGAAGAACTCGCTAATATATGTGCCTCATCGGAACGCTACATCGGCACCCAAGGTGGTGGAATGGACCAGGCCATTGCGTTTCTGGCAAAACAAGGTAAGGTATATTAATATTGTTATTTAGGGGGTGATATATAGAGTTCATCTAAAAATAATGACAGTTTTTCACCATTCATAAAAAAAATGTACATATATTTATACTGGGGAACAAAAATGTGCATCACTCAGAATTCACATTTGTATCAAAATGAAAGGAAATTTACTCATACAGGACCCCAGCAATAAGATGCTAGTAATAAGAACCGCAAAACCAAGAGCTTTGGAACACACTAATCTGAACGATTTACCTGTTACTTGATGATTAAATTTAAATTACAGCTTTCATTAACCATTAATATTTCTGAATCAGCTCATGAACTCCCAAAAGAAAATACATGGGACAGAGAATCCAACACAAAACGCAGAAGACGACCACTCATTGTCACTTTTGGCTCGAATATGGAAAACTAACGATTTCGTCATCGGATGCCGGTATCAGGGACTTTTTGATTTAATAGTGGAAGAAAGTGATGACTCGGTATGTATGGTGGTTTCTATGGAAGAAACACTGTCTGATGGAACGGGTGATGAACACATATATGAAGAAGAGATACATATCAACAGGCAATGTAATTAATGTGGCGCAGCAATTAAAGCACTGGCAAAATTATACTCCAAATGTTTCAAAGACAAAAAGTGCCGGACTTATGGAAAAATGCAGAAGCGATCCTTTTACATAAAAAAGGAGCACAGGAAGATTTAAAGAACTACCGTCCAATAAGCTTCCTATCAGTAAGGTGCAAAGTTTTCACTCTAATGTAATTTCTAAAAGAAGATTAAAAAAACTGATTGACGCACAACCAAGAGAACAAGCGCGATTCAGAAGTGGATTTAATACAATGGATCACATTCAGGTTGTACAGCAGGCCATAGAAAAGCACAACGAATACACTATACCACTGTGCATGACTTTTATCGACTACGAAAATGCATTTGACTCTATCTCAAAGCATGCGATAATGGATGCACTACTTAGCCAAGGATATCTAATCATATGTAAATCTATTAGGATCGATATATGATTGAGCTACAACCACAATTCACCTTGATGATCTTGAAGTGGGCATTAATGTAGAACGAGGTGTACGGCAGGGTGACGCAATATCGCTTATTCTTTTCTCGGCTGGCCTTGAAGAAGTATTCCGTAAACTGGATTGGGAACAGGATAGTGTAAAGATCAATGGTGCAAACGTAAACCATCTTAGATTTGCAGATGATATCGTTCTCCTTTCACAAGATCTAGAAGAGCTGCAAAAAGCTGGCGAACCATTTGGCTTGAAAATAAACCTGAAAAAGAGTCAGGTTATGTTCAATAATTTCGGACAAAATAATTTCAGTTTTAGGAAGAGATTTGGAGATTGTGGAGATTGTGGAAATGTGGCTGGAAGGCATTTGGCAGGCTCAACATAGTATTTAAGAGCAGACTCCTACTTTGCCTGAAAAGAAAAGTCTTCGATCAGTGCGTTCTACCCGTTATCACAAACGAAAGTGAAACCTGGACACTCACATCGCAATCAATTCAAAAACTTCGGGTAGCACAGTGGGGAATGGAAAGATGTATGCTTTGCATTACAAGACGAGACAAAAAGTCTCGCATGGATCAGGGAACAAACGAAAGTATGTGACATCGTTGGAAGAGTAAAGCAATTGAAATAGAAATGGGCAGGCCATATAGCGAGGCGATGGGACGACAGATGCTCCAAGGCAATCCTGGAGTGGTAGCGCCGCCGCGACCGGCAGAATCAATATGCTTGTCAAAAAAAAAAAACAATAAATTGAATATATTCATTTCCGACCCTGTTTTGGTTGAAGTTCACACGTATGCACTTTGAGAGTTGTAAACGACGATATTAATAACCGAATAATTTGAATACTATTTTTGAACAAAAAAAAAATGGTGAGGATTTGAACCCCAAACTGTTAAGTCGGCACGCCATAAGTCTAAACTGATGCCTTCAATACGCTTGAGATAGCGCCAGTGCTTAACACATATCTTAAGACAATATAAAAGAAGGTATTCCAATTCTACAAGGAGCGATGGTAAATGTGTCAAACGTTGGCGCCATCTCACATGTATCCAAGGCATCAATTTAAACTTTTTATGGCTTGCCGACTTAACACTTTGGGGTTCAAATCCCGACCATGCTATATTTTTTTTGTCCAAAAAATGTATTATTAAAATGATTCTGTTATTAATTTCTGATAATTATTAAGTTCTAAGATACTTTTCCAGTTTCTATTCTTAGCCGGTCGCGTTGGTGCGGCGGTAAGAGCGCCTGCTTTGCCGAATCCGCGCTAGAGCGATAGCTGGTTCGATTCCAGCGCTCGGATGGTTATTTTTCTTTCTTCTGTCCGTTTATCTTTCCTAAATGTTTGTGATTGTTTCTAGGCAAGAGTGTAAAATCCGACTACGAATTACCCCTCAGTCACGCCAGTTAAAGGCTGGGTAAGGCCGGATGCCTTCTGAGAAGTGTTCTACGTTGGTCACTCGCCAGTCGGTAGGTTTCCTGATAGACTTATGGATAGGCACATAACCAAGGGTTTATAGCCCGAGGGGGGTGCTGGCCTGGGTTTGTCGGAAGCTGATGAAGCTCGGATGGTTATTTTTCTTTCTTCTGTCCGTTTATCTTTCCTAAATGTTTATGATTGTTTCTAGGCAAGAGTGTAAAATCCGACTACGAATTACCCCTCAGTCACGCCAGTTAAAGGCTGGGTAAGGCCGGATGCCTTCTGAGAAGTGTTCTACGTTGGTCACTCGCCAGTCGGTAGGTTTCCTGATAGACTTATGGGTAGGCACATAAACAAGGGTTTATAGCCCTAGGGGGGTGCTGGCCTGGGTTTTTCTGAAGCTGATGACCGTGGTTCGGAACCCACGTTAAGCTGTAGGTCCAGTCGCTAAATAGCCTAGTTGCTGATGCGCCTCTAACCCAAACACTTTACTTTCTATTGTTAAATAATTAGTAAAATAAAAAAATGTACGTCATTCACCATACAGAGTTTTTTAATTGAAAATGCGTGCAATAATTCTAATTATTATAATTTATATTATAATTATAATATTGTAATTTATTCAGAAAATATAAAAAAGACAGTAACATTAAAGAATCAATATATTTGTCACAAAAAAAAACCAATAATTTGAATATATTCATTTCCGAGCGGTTTTAGTTGAAGTTCACATGTATGAACTTCGAGAGCTGTAAACGACGATATTCTGATTACCTGGTTATACTGTTATATCTTTGCTAAGAATATCGTTTACATCTCTCCAAGTGCATACATGCAAACTTCAACTAAAACCGTTTGGAACTGAATATATTCCATTTATTGTTTTTTTGACAAGTATATTGATTCTTTAATGCTATTGTATTTTTATATTTTTTGAATAAATTATATAATTAAAGTTAATGCACGCTTTTTCAATTAAAAAACAAATGTGTATGACGTATATTTTTTTTATTTTACTAATTATTTAGCACTAGAAATTGAAAAAATAACTTGCAACTTAATAATTATCGGAAATTAATAACAGAATGATTTTAATATTATTTTTGAACAAAAAAAATATAACGATGGGGTGGATTTGAACCCCAAACTGTTAATTCGGATACAGGCTTTGGATACGCTTGAGATGGCGCCATTCGCTTGATGTATTTCCCATCGTCCTTTCCAACATTGGAATATCTTCTTATCTATTATCTTAGAGCTGCGTAAATTGACAACGCCATCTGTGTTTTATTCAAGAACTAGAAAAACCGCTTAATTTAAAAGACCCGTTATTTTACTGTTTAATATCTTTTACTAAAAAAGAATATATATCATCAGACCCCATTCAGATATATATGTGTCTGGTTGTGGTGGTGCGATTTTTAAAATATTCATCACTTTTTGTGTCCCCAATATATTTTTGCATGCAAATCTTCTAAAACTGGAAAACTTGTATGTTATCCATTTGTGGGAATCGATGTCAAAAAACTCACTGTGACGTTGTATACAACTTCAACTGACTTCCAAACCATGACAAAAACAAATTTCTCTGAAAAAATCCCGCTAAAATGTCGCTCATTCGGAATGATAAACTAGGCGATTTTTTTTTAATTTCGGAAAAAAATATAATTCATGTAAAGGTTTAATGTCGGATTATTTTAGTAACTAGGAATTTTTTGATTTAGTTGAATTTTTTTGTGCGTATGCGTTTTTGAAATGCGAACTTTGTATTATTATATACCGATTGATGGATGGCTTAAATTCTCATTCAGCTAAAATATTGTATTGATTCGTTGTGTGTCGCTTGAAAAAACGGAAAATCAAATTCAGCATTTTCGTTATATTTTATTTTTGTATTTTGGCAAAGATAAACGTGATGTAGATGCGTACAATACATCTCGTACGACACTTAAAAGGAGGTGTTACTTTAATAATTTCATTGGAAAAACACAGGTACTATAACCAAGAGAAGGGGATTAACATTTGGGAAAATGGTACAGAGAATTTTGTTAATTAAACTGATGAGAAGTATATATATATATATATATATATATATATATATATATATATATATATATATATATATATATATATATATATATATAAATTTAATTAAATTTAATTAAACTGATGAGAAGTATATATATATATATATATATATATATATATATATATATATATATATATATATATATATATATATATATATATATATATATATATATACCAGGTGTCTCATTAAGGATGGATCGCGGCCGTATCTTGAAAACTATTTATCCCACAGCTTTGCGGAAAAAAATATTATACTAAAACTAATAAAACGACCGCAAGAGGGCGTGACGAGCTAAACATTTTTAAAAATAATTTTTTTTTATGTATTTTCAAGTGTTAACCGAGTAGGAAAAATTCTCAGTTATAATTAGCAAACTGTCTCCTACAACTTTGTTTTATGACATTTTGTCGTAACAAATGCAGTTATTATTTCACTACTACCTGCATTAAGTTAAAAAAAATATTAATCTAATGTTTGCCTTCCTTCACACTTTACGAAAAATCGAAATATCTCTTGACATGTCAGAGATATCGATTTCGGGTTTTCACTGGATGATTCCTCTTTAAATTACCTTTCTAGCCATGTAATAAAAGCTGTACCATATTAAGACCAATTTTTAACTTAATATTACGGTAAAAATTATAACTAACTAATTTTTTCAGAAAAATCGAAATATCTCTTGACATCTCAGAGATATCGATTTCGGGTTTTCACTGGATGATTCCTCTTTAAATTACCTTTCTAACCATGTAATAAAAGCTGTACCATTCCATTTGAAAAAACCGAACAAAACTTAAAAAACTATTGTTGAATGTAACGCCACCTCGCGGTTTCATTTATAAACTAAATAATTTATCTCCCAGATTATCCCGGATTGTCCCAGCAATTGCCTTTTAAATGAATCCAAATTGAGGAAAATCGGTTTAGGCAAACGGACATTAGACGACTTTTTATCTCAATAGGTAAAACTCCCCCCCATCCCTCTATTCGTGAAGTTACGACAAAATGTCATAAAACAAAGTTGTAGGAGACAGTTTGCTAATTATAACTAAGAATTTTTCTTACTCGGTTAACACTTGAAACTACACAAAAAAAATGATTTTTAAAAATGTTTAGCTCGTCACGCCCTCTTGCGGTCGTTTTAGAAGCTTAAAAATATTTTTGGTGAATTTCTCACGGTCAGTTTTAGTATAATATTTTTTTCCCCAAAGCTGTGGGATAAATAGTTTTCAAGATACGGCCGCGATCCATCCTTAATGGGACACCTGGTATATATATATATATATATATATATATATATATATATATATATATATATATATATATATATATATATATATATATATATATATATATATATATACATATATATATATATATAACTTTTTTATTTATTGGGAATTTTGGTCAGTGTAAATAAGTTTGAATTTTTTATTGTTTTATTTACGTTTCGGTTCTACAACGAACCATCATCAGAATACTTCTAAAATAAAAATTACTTTTATAAAAAGAAATACAAACTTACATTTAAAAACGTACCAATATCAATTAAACAATTAATTTTTTGAATTTTTTAACTAATATGTGTCAGTTTTTTATAAAATTTTTAAATGACATATTTGACTTTTGACATATTTAACAATTCATCCACCTTTTTTGTTTCTTATTATAACCTAATTGTTTTGAATTTTTTATGTGGAATGATAGATGCAAAAATAAAAATTATGAAATTTTATTATTTAATAATGTTATTATATATACAACTTAAATTATCTGTATCATTTCTGAAATTAATGGTATTATTTGTTTTTTTTATATAAATCATTTCTTTTATATTTCTTTTTTTATATTGTTTTTCAAAATCTAGGATTTTTATGTTCTTAAAATTAAAGTTATGTTCATTGTCTATAGCATGCTTTGAAAGTGAAGTGATGTTTGTTTCTAATGATTTTTTTGTGTTCATTAATTCTGTTTTTTAAATATTGTTTCGTTTGGCCAATATATGAGCTTGGGCAGTTTAAGCAATCAATTTTGTAAATTAAATTTGTTTGTTCCATTTTGGGTGCTTGTGGTTTTAATTTTGTACATATTTGTTTAGTGTTATTATTGGGTATTTCTGCTATATTTATATTATATGGTTTAAGAACTTTTTTTATTTTATTATTTATTTCTGGTATGTATGGTAAAGGTATGTAATTTTCATTTTTAGTTTTATTTGTTATGTTATTATTGTTATATATTCTATGTATTCTATTTTTAATTACCGCTTCGTAAAATTATTTTGGATAGTTATTATCTTCTAGTGTTTGTTTGATTTTATTTATTTTTATTTATTTGGTGTATAAGATATAAAATTGAGATCTATGATCCAGACCATACTGGTTTTGTATATCAATTTGTTTTAATATTGTCATCCTTATCATACGTGATGTTAATATCCAAAAAATGTATTGTTTTATTTTTTTCTTCTTAATGAGTAAATTTTAATTTGTTATGAAATATATTGAATTTGTTTAAGGTATATTGAATTTTATTTTTAGGTATGCATAATATACAATCGTCTACAAATCTTTTATAAAAATAAGGTTTAAAATCGAGAGTATCAATAACTTTTGTTTCAACATATTCCATAACTAGATTAGCAATAGTCGCTGAAAAAACCACAAGCACCCAAAATGGAACAAACAAATTTAATTTACAAAATTGATTGCTTAAACTGCCCAAGCTCATATATTGGCCAAACGAAACAATATTTAAAAAACAGAATTAATGAACACAAAAAAATCATTAGAAACAAACATCACTGCACTTTCAAAGCATGCTATAGACAATGAACATAACTTTAATTTTAACAACATAAAAATCCTAGATTTTGAAAAACAATATAAAAAAAGAAATATAAAAGAAATGATTTATATAAAAAAAAACAAATAATACCATTAATTTCAGAAATGAGACAGATAATTTAAGTTGTATATATAATAACATTATTAAATAATAAATTTTCATAATTTTTTATTTTTGTCATTTTGTCATGTCATTTAAAAATTTTATAAAAAATTGAAACATATTAGTTAAAAAATTCAAAAAATTAATTGTTTAATTGATATTGGTAGGTTTTTAAATGTAAGTTTGTATTTTTTTTGTATAAAAGTAATATTTATTTTAGAAGTATTCTGATGATGGTTCGTTGTAGAACCGAAACGTAAATAAAACAATAAAAAATTAAAACTTATTTACACTGACCGAAATTCCCAATAAATAAAAAAATTATAATAATACTAAACGGTCACGCAAATATATGTAATAATATATATATATATATATATGTATATATATATATATATATATATATATATATATATATATATATATATATATATATATATATATATATACTCCTGGACAAAATTAAATCAACAATATAATAAATCATACAAATCGCTATATTTAATTAATTTTAATATTTTTTTATGTACATTGATCACAGAAGTTTAAAAAAAGAATCAGTTACTTTAAAAGTGAATTAGCTACAACATGTCTGTATAAGTTCTAAATTAAAATTATTCTTAAGACCTAATAACAAAATCGTTGAAATTATGAAATGATAAAGGAAAGAAATTAATGGTTTAACTGGGACACTAGTAGCGTGTGTTGCCTCCTCTACTTCGGGTTACAGCATTTATGCATTTAGGTATGCTTCTAATTAAATTTTGAATAAAATCTTTAGGAATTTGTTCCCATTCTGTGACAACTGCATTTTCAAGAGTTCCCTCGGGTTTCTAAGTGCAGGAATATGACGTTTCTCATTTCTTTTGAGGTAATTCCATACATGTTCGATCGGATTCAGATCCGGGCTTTTTGGAGGCCATTGTATAATTGGTATACCAACTTCATTAAGATAATCGAGTCGAGCGTTGTCTTGCATAAACAAGAAGTTGGGTCACAAAAAAGGCCGAAAGGCATCACATGTTCTACTACAATATTCTCAAAATAGTAATCAGCATTCATGGATCTCGTATGCACAGGAACTAATTCTGTACGAGCATCAAAGCAGATGCCCCCCAGAACATAACAGAGCCACCGCCAAATGGAATCCTTGCAGAGATATTGCAAGTAGCAAACCTCTCTCCTGGTCTTCGCCGTACTCGCTCACGACCATCTGGATGTTTTAGCCTAACCCTAGTTTCATCTGTGAAGAAAACTTGTTTCCAATCATTCACAGACCAATTTTGATCATTTCGAGCAAAATGTAAGCTGACAACTTTGTTCCCTATAGTAAGCAAGGGCGCAGTGACTGGTCTCCTACTGCCTAATGCAGCTTCATTTAACCATCTTCTAACTGTTCTAAAAGAAATTGCGACATTGCGAGTAGCTTTGAGTTCGTTTCTCATCATAGAACTAGTGGCAGTCCTGTTTCTTAAAGCATATTGTCTAAGACAAGGTTCATCTCCATCGTTAGTGCATCGTTTTGGTCATTGTCCTGGACCTCTAGAGTAAGTTCCTATTTCAGTCAAACGTCTTACCAAACAACTTATTGTGGAACGATGTCTGCCAAACAAATTGGCAACATAACTCTGATAATATCCCTCGTCCAATAAAACTGGTGCTCGCACTACCACGTATTCAGTTAAATTCCTTCTTCGAGTCATTTTTCCAATTTTTCAGAGTCACAAATAAAACAGTCTACTATAAAAAAGTAATACTTTCAAAAATTAACAAATTATAAGATGATAATTATTCTCCTGTAAATTGCACACACCTTTGACCGAGAACAACCTACCTCTTGGGCAATTTTGTCCGTTGACTTGTGATGATTTTCAAAGAAGACATTACAAAGAAGAATATTTTCTTTAGTAACAACATTTTTGCGCCTTTTGCGGATTCTTGGGCGCACACTACCAGTTGTTTTTAGTTTTACTGAGTTATTTTTTAAAAATTCCGGATTTGGAAGAAACTTATCGAGACGTCTTGCGTGGAATTCGGCGCAAGTATCGCGTAGACTTAAGCCAACAACATAAAGAAAAATTAATTCTTTTTGATTAAATAAGTGATTATCTTAGGAACTGAATTAATTAAAACGTTATTTTTATACACATTCAAATACAACAGCTTTCAAATAACACAATAACAGCACAATAATGATGACTCCTGTCAAACAACAAAATTTTATTTCGAATTTTAAGATTTGTCAAATTATGTCAAAAAAAAGGGTGTTGCCATAAAAATATTGTTTTGGTAGCTACTGAAGAAATCTGGCAGCGCCGGAAAACATTGTTTGTACATTTTTCTTAGACAAGTCATTTCCTACAAACTTTGCATTTAGAGTTGTTAGTCTATCACTTCAAATAAAAAAGTTAACCTACGTCAGGGTTAACAAAAAAATCACTCAGCCGTTGTTAACAACTGATCATACTGAATAATACTTATAAAGCTTGAATCAATTGTTCTATTGGAATGGTATGTAACACTAAACTCAAAGATACTAATAAGCATCAAATCACTTGTTTTTGATTTCCCGAAGCGCGTTTCATTAACCATGTTAGTAAAAAGGAATAAAACAATTTTTACCTTGTTATCTATCACTTTTATTTTTAAAATTTATTTTTATTATTTCAATATTAATTTAAAAAAAATTAATTTTAAATTTAAGTTTTAAAATAGTGTTTGAGAATGTAAAATCGTTTTACGAAACTATAGTCACACAAATTTTGTTTAAAAATAAAAGTGATAGATAACAAGGTAAAAAATTGTTTTATTCCGTTTTAAAAAATGAACTATCACCACCACAATAATCCGTTTATTATCTCTGTATTGTCTTAGTCCTTGTTATTAAAAAACGTGCTCAAAAATGATGAATTGAACGTTAAATCGAAAAGGGAGATGTACTAGGTTCGTTCTTGTGGTGATTTGCGAACAAGAAAGGGGCCAAACAGTACGTTTTCCCCAACAAACAAAAGATAAACTCGCACAATATGACGGTATAAATTTGTCTTGATTTAAAGCTGAATACGAGGGTCGTAGCGATCGGGTTGGGTCGCGAAACCTATTTATTTTCCTTTGAGACGTTCGCAGTTTCCACCGCCAACTATGATAACATTAATAATTGATGGCGGAAACAATTAGACCGCTTTTCGTTGGCTTAGAAACAACTGTCAATTGTCTTTGTTGTGTCGTAAAAGAGGAATAATATTTCAGAGCGATTTGAATTAAATTATACGTAAACGGTGATTTAATTAAACATAGTTGGTGTTGACCTACATAAACCAGAAGAAATATTAGGTGTCAAACTAAATTTCCGACTTTTCCGCTTGTAAAATGCATTAATTTTATCAAGGCTGTGTTAATAACGAAGAATATGGGTTCGAAAATTGATGGATGACAGATTGCGTTGATTAAGAAAGTGTTGCGGCGATAAAACTATGCCAAAAAAATGTTTACAAGCAGGACAAGGACTTTAGTGATGGTAAAGAAACAGTTGAAGATGAACGAAGACCTTCCACGTCAACCAATGAAGATAACATGATCAAAATCAAGGATCTTACACTGATTAATCGCTGATTAAGTATTAAATTTAAATAATTCAAAATGACAATAACCCACCTTCCCACACTGCAATAAATATTCGACAATTTTTCGCTAAAAATCAAATACCATTCTACAAGCACCATATTCACCAGATATGACACCACCTGACTTATTTCCCTAGAGAAGTACATATTTCAGTAAGAAGTATAGTCCGTTTCAAGATATTTCGTTGCCCTTCAGCAAAATGTTAATTGCCCCAATAAATTTCAATTCCTAGTTTCCAATAAGCGCCAGACCCGGAGTGGTTTAATTTTTGAATAATTTTGGGAAAAATAAAATATTGTTAAATAATGATTAAATTATTATCACAAACACGATTCATCGATCATCTCAGCCTAGGTTGGTCGGGTTTACAATGCCAAGATGAGAAAGCGGTTCAGCTCCTCCCATTCAGCTTAGTACCTTACGAACAATGTGGCAAGTTTGTAAGAGAACTGCTCCTTGTCCTACTGTGGTAATCGATTTTGAAACACCAAGAATTTCCAGGTTTTTGGAAAAGGTTTTGCTTACTAGACCTTCGGCGGATATAACAAAAGGTAGCACCTCCACTTTCTGGAGTTTTCATTGATTTTTCAGGTCAAATGCAAGATTTTCATACTTCGTGACCTTTTCCATTTCAGTTTTTCTGATGTCAGTTTTCTATGTTCCGATTTCTGATTATTATTTCCATATCCCGCGCTTGCTTGATTTAGCCTAAAGGCGTTCGCACTCCCTCTAAGGGGAACATTGACTTATCCCAGATATCCTAGATATCAGAAGGATTATGCTCTGTGGGGGGCCTTTCCCTGTTATCGGGCCGCAAGGTGACGCTAGAATTCTTTGACGTTCCTGAGTTGTTCAAGAACTTCCAAACGGTTCTCGGTGTTCCCAGTAGTGGTGTTTTCTGCATGGGCTTGAAAAGTTGCTCGGTGAGACCCAATACTTTTATGTTCTTCAGCAGGCTCTTTGGAATAACACCCGTTGTTGATATTATTATGGGAACTATTTCTACACTTTTCATGCCCCATTGTTTTTTAACTTGCTTTTGAAGTTCTTGGTATTTCTGAATTTTTTCCCATTGCTTCTTTAATATATTTTTGTTATTAGGAATGGCCACATCGATTAATAGAGCGCGTTTAGATGATTTATCCACAGTAATAATATCGGGCCTGTTGTGATCCAGTCTTCGCTCAGTGAGTACAGTACGGTCCCAATAGATCTTATTATTATTGCTTTCGAGAATTGGTTCGGGATTGTAATTGTAATGTGGAACTCTCTGTTTTAACAGCTGCAGCTTTATTGCAAGTTCCTGGTGCAGAATATTTGTGACTGCATCGTGCCTATCTTTATAATCGATAGCCCCAAACATCGTACATCCCCCAGTAATGTGTTGAATGGTTTCGGAGGTCGGACATCCATATCGACACTGATCGTCCAAAATACCAGCATCTCGAACAATATATTTAAGATAATTTCTAGTGGCAATAACCTGATCTTGGATTGCCACTATAAATCCCTCTGTCTCGGGGAACATCTGTCCTGCAGTCAGCCATTAGTTCGACGCTAATATGTCGACTTGTTCTTGGTTGACCTCATTCTGATGTCTCCCATGCAGGGATTTTTCTCTCCATGATTGCAACTTTTCTTGATCGGTTTTCGCATAGCTTTGAACCAGATTTTCTTTCAATTGCAATGGCGTTAATACATCGATCTGACATATTGTTCTATGTAATTCGGACGTTTCTGCTTGTTTGAAAAAGTATGATCGCATGCTTTCAATTTGTTGATCAAATTGCTTGCTTATATCGACCAGGCCTCTACCGCCTTGATGTCGTTGTAAGGTGGAGCGTTCTACACTACTTCGTGGGTGATGCTTTTGTTATGGTTATTATTATTATCCTCGTACTGAACTCAGCATCTCAGCCTAAGCTGGTCTATATTACAATGCCAAAATGAGAAAGCAATTCAACTCCTCTCACTTAGCATAAAATTTTACGAACAATGTGGCACGTCTGCAAGAGCACTGCACGTTGTCCCACTATGGCAATCGATTTTGAGATACCAAGGTTCTTCAAATTTTTTGAAAAGTTCTTACTTATTAGGCCTTCGGCGGATATAACGAAAGGCACTATCTCTACCTTATGCAGTTTCCACTGGTTTTTCAAATCGTACGCAAGGTTTTCATACTTAGTGGTTTTCTCCAACTCGGTTTTCCTGATATTCTGAGAGAGTGGCACTGCGATGTCAATTATAAAAGCCCTTTTCTCCTTTTTACTAATTAGAACAATGTCTGGTCTATTATAATCGACCGTTCGATCTGTTGTGATTGGTCTGTCCCAGTATAGGATTGAATCAGATGATTCCAATACGGGAGAAGGTGAATACTTATAATATGAAGCAGGTGCGTTATCTAATAGCGAATACTTTAATGCAATTTGCTGATGTATAATTTTCGCCAGCTGATTATGTCTTCCTAAATAAGCATTAGGGGCTAGAAGTGCACACCCACCGATAAGGGGTTCAATCGTTTCCCCCACTATACCGCACTTCCTACATCGGTCGACAACATCCATGTGTAGTATATGCTTTTCATAGTTCCGTGTTCTTACTACCTTATCTTGAATAGATGTCGCAAAACCTTCTGTTTCTGGGTACAACAGCCCATCGGTCAGCCATTTTAGAGACAATGGTCCATCAATGGTATCATCCTCGAGTGACTTTGGATACCGTCCATGCAGTGTCTGTTGTTTCCATTCACGGACACAATCCGTAAGTGTTGTTCTACCATCAACACGATTCAATTTATCTAGGTTCAACGGGGTGAAACCCCGGTCCTCCTTAGCAACCAACTTCATTAGCGTGCTGCTTGAATTAATGAAGCGTTCTCTCATCTTACTCTCCTGGTTCAGACAAAGGTTCTTAATGTTCACGAGGCCTCTGCCCCCCAACTTTCTTGGAATGTACAGTCGCTTCATAGATGAATTTGGATGCAGACATCGGAATTTTGTCAATGTTCGACGTGTTAATCTATCCAGTCCATCAAGGTCTGTTTCTGACCATTTAACAATACCAAAGGAATAGGTCAGAGTTGGCACTGCCCATCCATTGATCGCTCTAATCAGGTTTCCACTGTTCAGTTTGGTATTTAAAAGTTTTGTAAGCCTCTTTTCGTACATAGTAGAAAAGTCTTTCTTTAACTGGCTATGGTTAAATTTCTCGTTTTGAGGTATACCTAAATATTTATAGGATTCTTCTGGTGCCAGTTGTTGTATGTTACAGTGTGTTGAATGTTGATTGTTGACTAATCCTTTTTGAATGCTAATGGTAGAGCATTTATCAAGTCCGAATGACATCTTGATATCCCTACTAAATTCTTCGACCATTTTTATTAAGGAGTTTAGTTTTTCTCTAGTTTCTCCATAGAGTTTAAGGTCATCCATATATAGTAGGTGCGAGAGCTTTCGTGGATTCCTCATGTTTAGTTTATATCCTATATTACTGTTGTTCAGTAATGTAGACATAGGGTTTAGGGCTAGACAAAACCAAACTGGAGAAAAGGAATCTCCCTGAAAAATTCCTCTCTCGATATTCGCAGTTGTAATGCATTGTTGGTCGATAAAGAGATTTGTTTTCCATTTCCCCATTAGGCACCTTAAGGAGTTAATGATGGGAGGGCTTATTTTATAAATCTTCAGGACTTCTAGTAACCAATCGTGTGGAACACTATCGAAGGCTTTCCTGTAGTCTATATAGCAGATGTTTAGGTTGCGTTTTCTTTTCCGCGCTTGTTCGAGAACTACAGCATCGATCGTTAGCTGTTCCTTGCATCCCATACTTGCTCTTATACATCCTTTCTGCTCTTCTTCAAAAATATTGTTTTCATCACAATGTTTGTAAATTTTTTCATTGATTAGGGCTGTCAACAATTTATAAAATACTGACAGACACGTGATGGGTCTGTAGTTATTGGGTTGTTTAGCATCACCCTTTTTGTACAGAAGATATGTATTGCCTTCCACTAAAAAATTCGGAAAAGTATCAGGATTTATCATTACCTCTTTAAATGCACTAGCAAGTGGGCGGTGGGCCGCCGTAAAGTTTTTAATCCAGAAGTTATGTAGTCCATCTGGTCCAGGAGCTTTCCAGTTATGAGTTTTCTTGACGGCGGTGCAAATGTCAGTCGCCGTGAAATCGTTAAACTCCATTTCTGGGAGAGCAGTTGTGTGCTGTTCAATTGTTTTAATCCAAGGTGCCGCTTTTTCATAATCATGTCATCTGATCTTTTCCAAACCGATTGCCAATATTCTGCAAAGGGGGACATGTCCACATTCTCAAGTTCTGACCTGCTACTGCCTTGTTCGAGCTCTCTATAAAATTTCTTTTGACTATTTATGAATTCTGAATTTTGGTGCTTTCGTTTTTTTAGCTCGTTATATCTTGCTAGCCTAGCCCCTTTAGATTTAGCTTTCTGTCTAAACCGATCTTTAAGATCCAATAATTTTTCGGAGAAGTTTGGATCGTCGAAGCCAATGCCAGATTTATTGGCAATTGTTTTTATTTTTTTCATTACTTTACTTGATCGATTACCAGAAAGGTATTCTGAGATGACGTCGACTTTCCTTCGGAAATCATCGATATTGTTTTCAAGGCGTGTTTTCCAGGCAGGCGTATTTTTTGGAAATTATGCCTGCTCGCACTGGGGGTGTATGTTTTTTGGCCTGAAATTTCGATCGCAGTCACTGCTGCACAGTACAACGCAAGATGTATATCACACAGATCTAGTATCCCAGCCAGATGAGTGACCTCATTCTGATGTCTCCCATGCAGGGATTTTTATCTCCAATGATTGCAACTTTTCTTGATCGGTTTTCGCATAGCTTTGAACCAGATTTTCTTTCAATTGCAATGGCGTTAATACATCGATCTGACATATTGTGTTCTATGTAATTCGGACGTTTCTGCTTGTTTGAAAAAGTATGATCGCATGCTTTCAATTTGTTGATCAAATTGCTTGCTTATATCGACCAGGCCTCTACCGCCTTGATGTCGTTGTAAGGTGGAGCGTTCTACACTACTTCGTGGGTGATGCTTTTGTTATGGTTATTATTATTCTGCTCATCCTTACTGTAGAATCTCAGCTCATGCTGGCCGGTATTCCAATGCCAAGATGAAAAAGCAATTCAGCTCCTCTCACCCTAGCATAATATCTTACGAACAATGTGACACGTCTGCAAGAGCACGGCACGCTGTCCCACTATGGCAATCGATCTCGAGATCCCGAGGCTCTCGAGGTTCTTTGAAAATCTCTTACTTATCAGGCCTTCGGCGGATATAACGAAGGGCACTACATCTACCTTACTCAGTTTCCACTGGTTCTTCAAGTCGTATGCCAGATTTTCATACTTTGTGGATTTTTCTATCTCAGTTTTTCTAATGTTGTGAGATAGTGGTACTGCGATGTCAATTATAAAAGCCCTCTTGTCCTTTTTGTTGATTAGAACAATATCCGGCCTGTTATAATCAACCGTTCGATCAGTAGTGATTGTTCTGTCCCAGTAAAGAATGGTATCGGATGATTCAAGTACAGGAGAAGGCGAGTACTTATAATATGGAGGAGGTGCATTTTCTAATAGCGAGTATTTTTTTGCAATTTGTTGATGTATAATTTTTGCCAGCTGATTATGCCGTCCTAAATAAGCATTAGGAGCAAGGGCCGGGCAACCGCCAATAAGGTGCTCAATTGTTTCCCCCAAAGTACCGCATTTCCTGCACTTATCGACTACGTCCAAATGCAGTATGTGCTTTTCATAGTTTTTTGTTCTTGTTACCCTATCTTGAATAGATATCGCGAAACCTTCTGTTTCTGGGTACAAGAGTCCATCGGTCAGCCACTTCAGAGACAATTGTTCGTCAATGGTGTCATCTTCGAGTGACTTAGGAAACCTTCCGTGCAATGTTTGTCCTTTCCATTCTCGAACACAGTCCGTGAGTGTTGTTCTGCTATCAATACGATTTTGTTTATTTAGGTTCAGTGGGGTGAAACCCCGATCCTCATTTGCAACCAATTTCATTAACGTACTGTTTGAATCAAGGAAGTGTTTTCTCATTCTATTTTCTTGATTGAGACAGAGATTTTTTACGTTTACAAGGCCTCTACCCCCCAACTTTCTTGGGATGTATAGTCTTTTCGTAGATGAGTTTGGATGCAGGCATCGGAACTTTGTCAATGTTCGGCGCGTCAACCTATCGAGTTCATCAAGGTCAGTTTCTGACCATTTAACTATGCCAAAAGAATATGTCAGAATTGGCACCGCCCATCCGTTGATCGGTCTAATGAGGTTTCCTCCGTTCAGTTTGGTGTTTAAAAGTTTTGTAAGTCTCTTTTGGTATAGAGTGGAAAAGTCCTTCTTTAACTGGTTATGATCAAGTTTATGCTTTTGGGGTATTCCTAAATATTTGTAGGATTCTTCTGGTGCTAGTTGTTGTATGTTACAAAGTGTTGAATGTTGACTCTGAACCTTTCCCTTCTGTATACTAATGGTAGAGCATTTGTCCAGTCCGAATGACATTCTGATATCCCTACTGAATGTTTCAACCGTTTTTATCAATGAGTTTAATTTTTCTCTAGTTTCTCCATATAATTTAAGGTCATCCATATATAGTAGATGAGAGAGCTTTCTTGGATTCCTCATGTTAAGTTTATATCCAATATTGCTGTTGTTGAGTAGTGTGGACAAAGGGTTCAATGCTAAACAGAACCAAATTGGAGAAAGGGAATCTCCCTGAAAAATTCCCCTCTCGATATTTGTAGCTGCAATGCATTGTTGGCCGACAAAAAGATTCGTTTTCCATTTCCCCATCAGGTACTTTAAAGAATTAATAATCTGGGGGCTAATTTTATAGAAATTCAGAACCTCTACCAGCCAATCGTGAGGGACACTATCGAATGCTTTCTTGTAGTCTATATAGCAGATATTTAAGTTGCGTTTTCTTTTTCGCGCTTGCTCAAGAACTACAGCATCGATCGTCAATTGTTCCTTGCAGCCCATACTTGCTCTTATACATCCTTTCTGTTCTTCTTCAAAAATGTTGTTTTTATCACAATGTGGGTAGATTTTTTCATTGAGTAGGGCTGTGAACAGTTTATATAACACTGACAGACATGTGATTGGTCTGTAGTTATTGGGTTGCTTAACGTCCCCTTTTTTGAACAGTAGGTATGTATTGCCCTCCATTAGAAAGTCAGGGAAAGTGTCTGGATTTATTATAACCTCTTTAAATGCATTTGCAAGTACGGAATAGGCGGCTGTAAAGCTTTTAATCCAGAAGTTATGCAATCCATCTGGTCCAGGCGCCTTCCAGTTATGAGTCCTCCTGACAGCAGTGCAAATGTCAATCTCTGTGAAATCGTTAGACTCCATATCTGGGAGAGCATTTGTCTGTTCTTGAATGGTTTTAACCCAAGGAGCCAATTTTTCGTAGCCGTCTGATTTTTTCCAAGCCGATCTCCAATATTCCGCAAAGGAAGACACATCGATATTCTTAAGTTCTGACTTGCTGTTACCTTCTGCTTCGAGTTCTCTATAAAATTTCTTTTGGCTGTTTGCAAATACTGAATTTTGATGTTTTCGCTTTTCTAGTTCATTATATCTTGCTAGCCTGGCTCCTTTCGATTTAGCTTTTTGCCTAAACCGATCTTTTAGATCCAACAATTTTTCTGTCAGGTTTGAATCATCGAAGTCAATACCAGATTTATTGGCAATTATTTTTGCTTTTCTCGCTACTTTATTTGACTGATTACCAGAAAGATACTCTGAGATAATGTCAACTTTCCTCCGGAAGTCATTGATATTGTTTTCAAGGCGCGTTTTCCAGACAGGTGTATTTTTCTGGATACTACGACCAGCCGCATTATGGGTGTAAGTCTTTTGACCTGAAATTTCGATGACAGTCACTGCTGCACAATATAATGCAAGATGTATATCGCTTAAATTTGTCATCCCAGATAGATGTGATTCCAAAACTCTATTAATCTGCATTAGAGTAATATGTGATTTTGCAATATTACGCAGTACTGGAATTTTTGGTCTATTCAATGGGTTTGAGCCAGTAAAACTGGCCAAATTGCTGTAAAACTTCTCTCGTATGTTACGTTGCGAGATTGATTCTTCATTTTCAGACGATGATGCTTCTGGTGATACATTTTGAGTTTGTTCTACTTGTTTCTCCTCTGTATTCGAGTTAAGAACGTCTATAGTATCTTCTTTATGTTGTTGATATGTAATGTTTTGATGTAGTTCATTACCGATTTCTCTCTTGATGTTCATTAATTCCGATTCGGTTAGACAGTTTTTCCTTAGAATTACATTTTTACGGTCGGCTAAGTTTTGTTCCGACAGCTGAGTTTCAGGGAACCTCTTTTTATATTCTTGGTGGAGTGCATGCCTCCATCCAGGGAGCGGATTATCTCCGCACTGGTTTACCTAGTAATAGGCACGCATTACATCAATATTCATTTCGCGTGTCCATCTGATACGTGGAGTGCGTTCGGTCCTAGTGACAGCCTTCCTTATTAGGGGCGAGCCAGCAAGTACCGGGGTATTTTGATCTTCTACTCCATTATTAATTTCCGCTCTCTGTTGATTTTGTAGTAAAGTCTTTGGTGTTGCTAGACTTAGATGATCTAATTGTTGTTCGAGTGCCTCTTTCATTGCCATTCTTGTGGTGCCATAGAGTTGGGAACCGTCACTCGCTCCAGATTCACCAACCCCGGACAAATCCTCCCGACGGTTCCGAAGGGTTCTTGTCCGCAAAACCCTACCGCCTTGTATAATATTATGTGTTTTATTCTCCATAAATATATTTGGGTTCAAGGGAAAAACGGTCACCCAAGGCAGAGCCCCGATTTACCATGGGAAAGCTATTTACTACCGGAGGGCATTGGTATCCGGAGACTTATTATTATTATTATTATGGTTATTATTATTATTATTATTATGTATGACTGCAACATTGTTTATTGGTTTGTGTATTTTGAATTTAATAGTACAATAAAAATAAATACATTTTTCAAATAGTACAATAAAAATTATAACTTAAATTTAATTATAAATTTAATTCGGTTTCGCTCTCACTGTCACTTTAATCTGCATTAATAATAAGCGGTTCTTATTATCAGTAAATAATGCATAAGAATCTTCTATTTTAATAACATGGTTAATCGAATTTACCCAACTTTCTTTGGGAATACTATCTACAACCTTCCTAATTAATGTTGAATCACTTGCACTTAGAGTTGGAGAAATATTTTCTACTCTAACATTGGATTTTACCTGATGCCACATATGCTCAATTGGATTAAAAATACAGTGATACGGGTAACATCAATGGTATCACATACATATTCCTTTTAATTATTAAATGTCTTTAATATTTCTAGAAGATCACATTTTTTGCATGTATTTTCGAAGTGTATATCGTTTTTTAACATATGCTTCTGAATTCCCGATTTAGTGTTATTTGCATTAGGAACTTTATTTTTTTGGCGGTTACACAACTACACTAGGACAACTAGCATTGTCCATTACAATTACGCTTGGCACATTGGGCAAAAAGTTATTTATAAACCAAACTTTAAAAAGTTCTGCTGTGGTATCGTCATGGTAGTCCAAAGATAAATGTTTAATATTGTTGGACGGCAACCGTAAACAATTTGGAACCCATTCATCCTCGGAACCAGCATGTAAAATTGTAGTTCTTTTTCCCTTGTTCGGTAGGGCTTTGGTTTGCCATTTTTTTGTTGTATCTACCCATCCTTTTGCTGGCGTCTTAGGTGCATCGAACCATGTTTCATCAAGGTAGATAATGGGACGATTTTCTGATCTGTATTTTTTTTATAGAATTTAAGTAGTCAAACCGCCATCGTCGCCATCGTTGTGATTCCATTAATATTTGTCTTTTATTAATGGTCCGATATGCAAAACCCATTTGAGATTGCTGTAAATAATGTTAGTTTCATCTTTCCTTAGTCGCTGTTGCAATGAATGCAATGTAGGCACAGTTTTCTTTTCATACATAGCATGCATTTTACTTCGAATTAAGTCTTTGTTGCTTTAGTCAATACGCTCTTACCAGAATTACTACGGGCTTTTTTTTAGCTTTAATTGGCCTAGTCATAATATCTTTAACTGTAGACAACGGAGTTTTCGTTAATGAAGACGTTTCTGCTGCAGCTGCATTAACATCAATTATTACCTCTAGTCATTAAAGAAACATACACATTTTTAACAATTTGCTTAGCATCGAGCGATAAATGTTTTCTTTTAAAATTAGAAATACCGGAGGCACAATGATCATGATCTTGCCAAGAACTCCATCTTTTTAGCACGTTTGAAGTAACAACTGATACGAGAGAAATTAGAGAACTGCACTGTTTAAGAAAAGAATGCTAACTAAACTAAAATTCTTCGAAACTACTAAACCAAGTATACAATTCATTTTATCTTTTTACCTGTTATTTTATGAGACCCGGCCCTGTTTTTCGTGTTTTGCAACTTTTCCGGGTTTCGTTACGACAGGGGTTGTTAAAAGTTTATTGCAGCCAATCGGTCAGCGATATATCTTGAACCGTAATATATATATATATATATATATATATATATATATATATATATATATATATATATATATATATATATATATCTTATTTTTTATTATTATTATTATTCACGTATGGGCCCTAGTGGACCACGCGAAGTACAATTAGAGGCGTTTGTTGTTGTTAGCCTTCCTTTGTGCTCATACTAATTTCATTCTTTCGCTATGAGCTTTTTTCCTTTCGTCAGACCAAGTTGTTCCAGTCTTCCTACATTTTTCTCTCTGGCCAACCTTCCAAACGTTCACCTTGTGTCTGAAACAGCCTCTATCCTGAATTGCACTTTGTGTAATATTTGCTGATCTTAGGTCCTCTTTAATTGCAGCAATCCATTTAATTATTTCTACTTTAGCTTTACTCCTATTTTCATAAAATTCGACTATTTGTCTAGTTAACCTACTCGGATTCATCCGTTTTATGTGTCCGTAAAACTGAAGTCTTCTTTTTCTCATATCGCTATGTATATCTGTGTATTGTTTGATTTCTTGGTTTTCTCGAAGTCGGTATGTTGTGCTATTTATTTGTTTGGGGCCTAGGAGTTTTCTTACGATTTTTCTTTCCTTCTTTTCAATGTCCTCGATGTCCCTCTTTCTATTCAAAATGAGCGTTTCTACAGCATATAGACATTCTGGCTTAATAACTGTGTTGTAATGTCTCAGTTTTGTGTTTTTAGATAGGCAGTTTTTGTTGTAAATATTTTGTGTAAGTCTCAATGCCGTTTCCATTTTTTTAACATCTACCCTTATTGGCCGCTTTTTCCAACCCATTTTCCATGATTATTTCACCCAAATATTTGAATTGAGAGACTCGTCTGATGTTACCATATTTTGTATGATGTATACCATATATTACCATATTTTGTTTATATTATTTATATCTTATATTTTATTTCTTCCATATCTCCTCCATATCTTATTTTTTAGTATATATTATTTCCTTAGAAGTATATATTTTTGTTACCCTGATTAAAAAAAAGCCCTTTTAAGTCTATATGAGCCAGTCAAGAGAGGTTCCTAATCACTTTGAAGGAAATACCAGAAATCGAGTATAAAAACTTTTTCGAACACTGGAAAAACCGTTTTGAATACGAAAGAAATACCAAGGCGTCGTGGTTAATAATTCATAATTTTCTCTTATAAACAAACACGGTTAATTTGGGAGAAAGGTAAAAAATGGTTTATTCAAGTGTACGCCATCGCTGGCTGCACATTTTTCCCATCTCTCTGGCAATTTGTGGATGCTCTCCCAGAAAACCGTACATATTTTGAGGTGGTCCAGTCATCAAGCCATTTTTTGGCATCTCCGTATTTCATGGTATTTCATCGAAAGTGCGTGAACTATTGATGAAAACAAGTAGGTAATCGGAAGGGACCAAGTCTGGTGACTACGGCGAGTGGGGCAACAGTTATCAGCCAAGTGCAGAAATGAGGCTTTCGCTGTGTGTGATTGGGCGCTGTCGTGCTCTAAAATCATTTTTCCGTGTCTTGTAGCCCGTTTTGGTCGCTTTTCGATGAATGCATGATTCAAATTGATCATTAATCATTGAGCGAACGGTATTAAATGAATGAATGCACGACTCCCTTCTGAATGAATACACGACTCCCTTCTGATCCCACCAAACCACCAAATGCAGAACAGAGTCTTCTTTCCAAAGCGATTGGAGATCTTCCGGTCGATATTGATGCTTGTCCTGGGTCAACCCATGTTTTTCTGCGTTTTGGGTTCTCGATATATATATATATATATATATATATATATATATATATATATATATATATATATATATATATATATATATATATGTATGTATATTTGTTGTCTCCAGTCACAATCCAATGCAAGAAGATATTTCTTTCATGCCTAGAAAGCAAAACTTCGCACCCCGTTTTTTGCCTTTACATCTCTCTTTCCCGTGGCATACAGACGATTACAAATGGTTCATCGACCAACATTTCATCTCTCTGCTATTTGTTGTTGAGTTTGCATTTCGTCTTCTTCCAACAATGCTTGTGATTCGGTATCTTCAATTTTTTTCGGTTGAACTGGGCGTTCTTTGTCTTTCAAGTCGAAATCACCACTTTTAAATCGTTCAGACCAACGCCCAAGTGGGGATATTGTGACTATAAGTTTCCACAAGCATACGACGACTATCACTTGCGTTTTTCTTTTGATCGAACATGAAAAGCAGTCCAGCTCTTTATTTGGCTCGAAACTCGACGTGTTTACCACATAAAAAAAATTACGCTAACTCGAAATCGTTTAATCATCAATAGGATTTTGAAAGAAATTGTTATAGCAACAAAATGACATAAGAGATTAGACTGTAAACAGATCCTTATTTCCAGCGCCATCTTTTAAATAAAATAAGAATTATTAACCGTCACACCCAGTAACTGGATGCACTTCTCTACAATATAAAGACGTCCGTTTTCGATATTAAAATATATCTTATATTGATATTTTCTGAATATCGATGATTTTGAATTTTATTTTACTTTTTATGCTTCTTCAATTTTGTTGGTGAATTTTCATGTATACTAAAGAATATTGGATATTTTATAGTACGGTTTATTTTTTAAATATCTGATAGTTCTAATGCAGTTATTTAATAGTTTGTAAATTTAGTTTAACTTAGTGTAGGTTTAGTTTAACATGGTTAGGTGGAAGCGCGAGTAAACGTCGGGACTTTCTCATGTTTATTCATTTATTTATTTGTGGAGAAAATTAAGTTAGTTAATATTAATCAAGGCATTGTTGTTAATATTATTATTAGGTGATAAAATTAGTTTCCGTCTTTTACATATACATATTTCCTAAATTGACATGTATGAATATGTACAGGTGATTACGATTGGCATGTATTGCTTGACAATTTTCCCTTAACGAGATATGTAAGTAAATTAATTAGACTGGTAGCGTCCGTTCGTTCTGGGTAATACGAGTTTCAACTATGTTTTTCTAGTACTTTCTGAAAATGATAGAGAACAATTTCGTGCAACGGTGCCTTATCAAGTTTGGTTTCAGACACATACAGTGTTTTATCAATAGTCGAAACTTTCAGCTGGTTTAAGGCATTCTCAGGAGGCCGACACCCGATTAAAGATGAACCTTGTAAAGAAAGAACTTCAGTATATTTTTTTTTTATTTTACTAATTATTTAGGACTAGAGACTGAAAAAATAGCTTGCAACTTAATAATTATCGGAAATTATTAACAGAATGATTTTAATACTAATTCTACTTTGAACAAAAAAAAAATGGTGAGGATTTGAACCTCAAAATGTTAAGTCGGCACTGCCATATAAAGTCGCTTGAGATGGGCCCAATGCTTGTTACATTTCCCATCGTCCTTTGCAGGATTGGAATACCTTATTATTATTTTATTTTATTATTCACGTATGTCACGCCCTGGTGGACCACGCGAAGTACAATTAGAGGCATTTGTTGTTGTTAGCCTTCGTTTGCGCCCATACTACTTTCATTCTTTCGCTATGAGCTTTTTTTCTTTCGTCAGACCAAGTTGTTCCACTCTTCCTACACTTTTCTCCCTGGCCAAGCTTCCAAACGTCAACTTTGTGTTTGAAACAGACTCTATCCTGAATTTCACTTTGTGTAATTTTTGCTGATCTTAGGTCCTCTTTAATTGCAGCAATGCGTTTAATTATTTCTACTTTAGCTCTACTCCTATTTTCATAAAATTCGAGTATTTGTCTAGTTAGCCTACTCGGATTCATCCGTTTTATGTGTCCGTAAAACTTAAGTCTTCTTTTTCTCATATCGCTATGTATATCTGTGTATTGTTTGACTTCTTGGTTTTCTCGAAGTCGGTATGTTGTGCTATTTATTTGTTTGAGGCCTAGGATTTTTCTTTCCTTCTTTTCAATGTCCTCAATGTCTCTCTTTCTATTCAAAATGAGAGTTTCTGCAGCATATAGACATTCTGGCTTAATAACTGCGTTGTAACGTCTCAGTTTTGTGTTTTTAGATAGGCAGTTTTTGTTGTAAATATTTTGTGTAAGTCTCAATGCCGTTTCCATTTTTTGACATCTACCCTTATTAGCCGCTTTTTCCAACCCATATTCCATGATTATTTCACCCAAATATTTGAATTGAGCGACTCGTCTGATGTTACCATATTTTGTTTTTAGAAATGTTCTTAGTCTGTTGCAGGTCATGTATTGCGTCTTTTCAAAGGAAATTTGGGGTCCTACCTTTTCTGCTGTTTCTTTTAGGATTTCAATCTGTTTCTGTGCTGTTAATACATCTTGAGCCAAAATTGCTAGATCATCAGCAAACGCCAGACAATCAATTTTGATGTTGGTTCTCCCCAGTTTAATGGGCTGGTCAATTTTCAGGGCCGACTTTTTTTCCCGCCACTGCTGTATTACTTTTTCTAAAACACAGTTAAATAAGAGTGGCGAGAGTCCATCTCCTTGTCTCACTCCAGTTTTAATTTCGAAGGGCTCTGAGATGTCACCCATGAATTTAACTTTTCACCTTGTGTTAGTTAATGTTGCTTTAATAATTGCCAGCGTTTTCAGATCTAGTCCTTGTTCTTTCAAGATTCGGAATAAAGATTCGCGGTCAACAGAATCATATGCTTTTTTGAAATCTACAAATGTACAGACGAGATTTTTATGGTACAGTTTTTGATGTCTTAGGATCAACTTTAGATTCAGGATCTGTTCAGGGCAGGAACTGCCCGGTCGAAAACCTGCTTGATATTCACCAATTTTAGGTTCTAACTGCCCCTGTGCTCTGTCTAGTAGATATTGAGATAGAATATTGTAACAAACTGCGAGAAGAGATATCCCTCTGTAGTTGTTTACATCCGTTCTATCTCCTTTCTTGTGTAGTAGATGGATTAGAGCATCTTTCCAATCTTCCGGAATCCGTTCGGTTCGGCAAACTTCTTGTAGAATTTTGGTTATTTCCTGACTGTGCCTGGGTCAGCCGATTTCAAAAATTCAGCCGTGATTCCATCTTCACCAGAAGCTTTGTTATTTTTAAGCCTTGATTTGCCTAATTATTTCATCTTCATTCGGTGGTAATGAATCTGGGTTTGTTTGTTTAGGGTTTAGTGTTGGTAATTTGTTTAAGGGCTCAGGACAGTTTAGTAGTTGTTTAAAATATTTCGCAAGTTCTTTGCAATTGTCTTAGTTATTTAGAGCTAATTGTCCCTTTTCCTTGCGGTTGATAGCCTGTTATTTAGTTTTAAATGTTTTGTAAAAGTTTCGGGTGTTATTTTTTTGGAAATATTTTTCTATTTCATTAAGTTGATTGTTTTCATATTTTCTTTTAGTTTGTCTAATTAGCTTCGATGTTTCTTTTCTTATTTTCAAAAAGATGTTATTGTTTATTGCTATTTTTTGACTGTTCCAATCTTTGAATGCTTTACTTCGGTTTAATACTGCTTCCTCGCAAACTTCATCCCACCACGGATGTTTTCTACGATTTTGTAAAGGGGCCAACTTTAAGGCTATTTTAATAAATTTTAGTTTCAATTCTTGCCAGTTCTGTGTTGGATGTTTATCAAGCTCTTCTGTTAGGGCTGATTTTATTTTCGTTTTGTCGAACTTCGGTATTAGTAGTCTCTTTTGAATTATTACATATATTATTTTATATATAAATAATGATGGTGCTCTGATATCGATCTGTATTTTTCAGTCTTCAATGTTAGTTATTGAATGTCTTTCCCCGACAATTTCCTAACATAAATGACCGGATAATGAATGCAGGCTTCTGCTATTTTTTGTTTTTTGTCTGGTTTTATTTCTGTAAACCAGAGATTTAACATAACCCCACAAAAAATAATCTAAGGGAGTCAGATTACATAATTGTGGTAACCAGCTGACATTACCATTTCGGGAAATAGCGCGTCCAGGAAACTTTTCTAGTAATAAATCGATTGTCTGGTGATATTGTAGTCGCTTTACTCCTACTCAAGAGACGTACGCCAAATTTGGCATTGAAAAGTGTCCATTTCTCTGTCACACCCTGTATACATTTAAACTATTCAAGTTCCAAAATGATAAAAGTCTATATTTGAAAAGTCTATATTTGAAAACACACAGCCAATTAAATAAAAACCCCCCTAAGAAAATAACTATAATAAACACAATAACAACATCAATTATTAAAATTAACAAGCTAATGTGGCCTTTTGTTATTTCCATCAAAATATCTCTAATGTCAGTTCTGTTAAACAAACTTGCGAATTATTGTAAACATTGCAAATTATATGTTTAATGCTGATGAGAATATTTATTACAAACGCGTAAACCAAATTATAAATGAAAACAAAACAAACTTCAAATATTTTAATAACAATCCTAGAGTAAATTTCAATCATTGGTTTTAACGTATACATATTATTCGTCTATTAGTATATTAAATCACTGCTATTTGTATGTTCGTCATATGATATATATTGGATTAGGAACAGGATGGAATAAGGATTAATGGTTCATACCTGAATCAACTTAGATTCGCAGATGATATCGTTCTTCTTTCATAAGACCCAGAGGAGCTGCAAAGACATGTACAAGAGCTGCAAAGGACTGGGGAACCATTTGGCTTGAAAATAAACCAGAAAAAGAGTCAGGGCATGTTCAATAAATTTGCCGAGGACCAAAGGATTTCTATTTTAGGAACGGATTTGGAAGTTGTAGATGACTATATATATATCTTGGGCAGAGGGTTTCAATGGAAGGGGATACCGTCCGGGGGGTGGAACGATGCGTTAAATGGCTCAACATAGTGTTTAAGAGCAAACTACCACTTTGCCTGAAAAGAAAAGTCTTTGATCAGTGTACCCTGCCCGTTGTGACATACGTAGGTGAGATCTGGATACTCACATCACAGTCACTTCAAAAACTTCGAGTAGTATAGAGGGGAATGGAAAGATGTATGTTTGGCATTACTAGACAGGATAGAAAGACCTGCACATGGATCAGAAAACAAATGAAAGTGAGTGACATCATTGGAAGAATAAAGCAATTGAAATGGAAGTAAGCAGGCTATGTAGCGAGGCGATGGGACGAAAGATGGACCAGGGCGGTCCTGGGCTGGGTACGGCTTGATCACAAACGTCCACAGAGAAGACCGAAAATACGATGGACTGATGACATTATTAAGTATATTGGACCCGAATGGCAGAAGAGAGCTCAGGACCGCGAGAGTTGGAAGCATGCTGAAGTGGCCTTCATCCTGCAGTGGATTGATGCGGGTTCATGATATATATATATATATATATATATATATATATATATATATATATATATATATATATATATATATATATATATATATATATATATATATACAGTGTTTTTAATTTCTTTTAAAACCTCACGTAGGCTAAACTTTTAAATTTGAAGTGATAGACTAATATTTCCAAATGCAAAATTTTAGAACAATTAGCAAAAACAACTAAAATAATCTGCAGTCGACAGGAACTAAAAGAGGGTAACATAACAATAGTAGTCCTTGGAAAGTAAACAAAAATTGTGTTGTTTGAAAGGAGCCATCATTATTCTGCTGCCATTGTGTTATTTGAAAGCTGTTGAATTTAAAATATAAAAATATACATATGTATAAAAATAACGTTTTAATTCAGTTGGTAAGATCAAGATCAAGAATCAATTATTTAATCAAAAAGTGGAAGAAATTAATTTTTCTTCATGTTAGTGCCTTCAGTCTACGCGATAAATACACTGAATTCCATGCAACATATCGAGATAAATCTCTTCCAAATCCGGATTTTTTACGAAATAACTTGTAATATGTGCCCAGGGACCCGTAAGAGGCGCAAAAATGTTTTTTTACTAAAGAAAATATTCTTCTTTGTAATGTGGAAAATTCTTCTTAGTCAACGCACAAAATTGCCCAAGAGGTAGGTTGTTCTCAGTCTATGGTGTGGCCCACTTTACAGGGGAACAATCCATACAAAATGAGAAGCATACAAGGATTGCATGATGATGATTGTGATAGAAGATAGTTTTCGTCAAGAAGTTATCGTCGTTTTATAACGACGAAGCAACTTTTTATTTAAATGGCATGGTCAATACACAAAATTACAGATATTGGTCTGACAGTAATTTTTGTTGGGCTAAAAAAAGAAGACAACATAATCCAAGAGGTATGGTGTGGAATCTACAATAAAAAAGTAATCGGATCTATCTTCATAGAACAAAATTTAAATGGTGGACGTTATTTAGAGTTCTGGAGAAATGAACTTGAGTTGTTTATTGATGAACTACCGTTAGCAAAAAGACGGCTGTTCTACTTCCAACAGGATAGGGCACCACCTCATTTCACGCGAAATATGCGGGATTATATTCATGAACTGCTGCCAGAACGTTGGATAAGAAGAAGGGGCTCAATTGAGTAGCCTGTTAGGTCGCCTGATCTCACACCCTTAGAATTTTTTGTCTTGTTTTAGTTTTAATATTGAGCAGCGTTAAATGTGTTCGGAATTTGTCGATAACTCGGCGAATACATTGCTCGGTTGGGCGATTATGTGCACCATAATTTTTACGAAGTGCTCTATAAGTTTGGTGCACAGAACACTAATTTTGATAATAAATTTCGACAATATGCGAGCGTTGCTCTGATGTTAAACATTCGATGATAATTTGACCAGACTATATCCAAATCATAAGTAATTTCTGAATGATTTCTAAAACTCAAAAAACATTAAAAATACCTGTTCTTATTTAAAGAAAAAATCACTGGGTAAAAACAAAAAACCTAACGGAGACAAATTTCTCAGTGATTCTTTTTTGTAATAAATTTACCTAACGAACAAAATTGTAAAGATATAAAAATGTTATAGAAAATTTTACAAACTTTTAACGTTAACGTTTCGGAGGGTACTCTCCCCCCTGTTTTCAAAACTAAACTAAAAAATAAATTATATTAATTTGTAATATATAAAGTAACGAGTGAAAGTAAATATATTTTTTTTGTATATGTCAACGATACTTACATTTACAACAATAGATTTGCATGACAGTGACATACTACCAAAAAATATATATAGGTAATGTTTACTGTGTGATTGTTTATTGTACTGATTGTGTATTCGAATATTTAAATGTGTTTAATTATATTCTTTAGAATCGGGAACCATATTGAATTTAAATCTACCGAAGGCATAGCAATACAGTTATTTTTATTTAAATTAATTATAGCGGTTCTTTTAATCTTCTGTATTTTGTTACCGATTCTTTTAATACCGTTTTGGAATTATTCCAATTGATTTTGTGACCCAATTCCCATGCGTGTTGACAAATTCTAGATTTATCAAAATCGCCTTTTCTAAGAAGGTTTTTATGCTCTTTTACTCTAACATCTAACGGTCTAGATGTCTCACCTATATAGAATTTGCCACATTCGCAGGGAATTTTATAAACCACATTTTTGGTATTTTGTTGTATATTGTTTGGTTTAGTCTTTGTTAATAGAGATCTAAGAGTATTTTTTGTTTTAAATGTCGTTCTTATGTTGTATTTATTTCCTAGTATTTTAATTGTGTCAGAAATACCGCGGATATAAGGAATTGTAGGGTTAATTGTTTGAGAGTTATTATTATTGTTAATAACTTGTCTGTTTTGTCTAGTATCAAAAGTTTTAAACGATTTATCTATAAAATTTTTTGGGTAATTGTTTTTTATTAAAATGTCTTTTATGGGATTTGTTTCTTTTGTAGTGTATCATTGTCGGTACGAACAAGTTTTGCTCTGTCATATAAACTTTTAATTACTCCTATTTTGACCGATTTTGAGTGATTTGAAAAGCAATTGAGATACCTATGTGTGTTTGTCGGTTTTCTGTAAACTGTAGTTTTTAATGTGTTGTTTTGTTTTAATATTAAAGTGTCAAGGAATGGCAATTTATTCTCCTTCTCCATCTCTAAAGTAAACTTAATTGTAGGTTCTCGAGAATTTATATCTTTTAAAAAAATGTTGCCTATGTTGCCATATAGCAAAAATATCATCAACATACCTAAGCCATATTAATGGTTTTTTAAGAGATTTATTTAATATGTCATTCTCGAGTTCCTCCATAAAGATATTACTCATCAAAGGAGAAAGAGAAGAACCCATTGCCATTCCGAAATTTTGTTAATAATCATTTTCTAATTGAAAATATGTGGTTTTTAAGCACAGAGTTAATAATTCCAAAATTGTATTTATGTTTAGTTTAGTGCGGTCTTTTAATGTTATGTCATGTTCTAACCTCTTTCTAACTATTAAAAGTGATTTATCAACTGGTACATTAGTAAATAAACTCACCACGTCAAAACTAACCATTAAATTTTGGTTTGTAATTTTAATGTTGTGATATAAAAAATCTAAAATCTAAAAAATCTGAAGTATTTTTAATATATCAATTTGTTCTACTCCAAAGTGGATTTAAAATATTTAGTAAAAATTTTGCTAGTTTATAACATGGGGAATCTATACTACTAACTATAGGGTGAAGTGGTATATTAGTTTTGTGTATTTTTGGTAGACCATAGAAATGAAGTGGTTTACTTTAATGTGGTGTAAGTTGTGATATTTCTAGATCTGTAAATTCACTGTGTTTATATAATGTATTGTAAATTTGTCTCTCTATTTTTAATGTTGGATCTGTAGGTATTATAGTGTAATTTCCCTCATCAATTAAAGTTTTAATTTTGTTATTATATTATGTAGTGTCCAGAATAACTGTGGCGTTACCTTTGTCCGATGGCAATATTTTAATAGATGTGTCTTTTTTAATTTATCTATAGCTAACCTTTCCTCATGGTATAAATTTGATTTGATTTTAAATTGTTTTTCTAAGATAAGTTTTAACCTAATTCTGTATTCATTTGCACTTTCCAAAGGTAATTTTTGAGCAACAGACTCTACTGCCGAAATAATGTCTAATTTAGGAACATCTTTCGATGTAACACGAAAATTTAGTCCTTTAGAAAGTACATACTTTTAAGAATCAGATAATATTTTATTTGAAAGGTTAACTACAGTTTTATTAATTAAATTTTTGTCTGTATGTGTATTAATGTGTTTTGTATGTGTTCCATGTTTTTCAATAATTAAATTTTTAAATTTCTTAATGTGAGTATTTTTTTGGATATGGAAGTGATATATGTAACTGGAATAGACGCTATTATAAATGTGATTAAAATCTACTTCAGTTACTTTTTCGTATATTTGTTGTAATGTATTATCAATGTCAGTCTTTAATTGTTTTTTAGTGTATATGTGATGTTGGATGCAATCTCTTAAAAGTGCTAAACTAGCCCTATGTAAAATATACATGTTTCTGTTTGTGTTATAAGGTATACGTAAACGTAAACCTTTTGGTATTATGTCACAATCTTTACATTTGTAAAGAAATGTTAAACTGTTTTCAGAATGTTGTAGTTTAATATAGTTACTTTCTAAATATCTAAATAAAAAACATATCTCATATCCCATACCTGTAATCTAAGTAATGTCTGAATGATTGTGGCGTGTTCTTTTTTTTTCTTTATTTGGGTTTTTCGATGAAAAAATTAAAAAAAGGTATTTTTGATATTTTTTGAGTTTTAGATAGTGGCGAAAAACCCAAATAAAGGGAAAAAAAATATATCCAAATCATCCTGAACAAAATCATGAACCATCATTTTGGTCCTTTAATACCTGATGCGAGTTCTCAAGACTCTTTTTCAAATGTAAATTACCGAAACTTTCAATTTCTTAGTATGAACGAACATAATCATCTAAAATATCGATCAAATATTATTATGAATTTCTCTAACCTACACTGATATAGTTTTACAGATATAATTTGTGATAACTCTCTTCAATTTATTACCCACTATGCCTACAAAAAGCGCTGACCTAACGTATATACAGCGTGTCTCAGAACGATCCAATTATTTCAGTTAAAAACTAAAAAAAAAACCGATTGTAATTATTACTTATGAGTACCAAGACAATGATAATGAAAGACATTTTACTTTTTCGAAATAACATTGTTTAAATGACAGCTACTTCGTTGACGGTACTCCTCAAATCTTTCGCGAAGATTATCGAAGACTTTTCTAAGAACTTGTTCAGAATCATTCTGATCTTTTTTTCAATAGTCCTTTTTAAATCTGTTAAATTTCAAGGATGGTTATCGTAGACGATGCTCTTAAGATAATCTCACAAGGAAAAATCTGGTGGGGTTAAATCAGGGCGCTGAGGGGGCCACTCAATGTCTTCATTTCGTGAAATCATCTTTTCGGGGAACTACTCGTGCAATGTCGCTAAAGTGTCATTAGTGGTATGTGACGTAGGTCCGCCTTGCTGAAATCATGTCAACTGATTGTAATGCTCACATTCTTGTAGTTGAGGAGCAAAGAAACTGAATAACATGACGATATAGCGCGCAAAAGTTACTGTGACCGTTCTGCCTCTATAGTCCTCAAAAAATAAGGTCCAAAATGCAATTAGCGGACATAACGACCCATAGGGTTATATAAGGTTGTGCAACGGGAGTTGATGTAACACCGTTGGGTTCGTCTTTGCCCAAAAGTGGAAATTTTGACGATTGTCGTACCCGTTTAAATGAAAGTGGGCCTCGTCGCTGAAGAAAATATTCTCAAATCGTCGACCCTCTTTAATATTACATTCACATAATTCAGTCTCTAAATATAATCATTTTCGTTCAGAGATTGCACAATTTAAATGTTGTAGGCCTTAAGATGGAAATTAGATCGCATCATGCAGTAAATTGTCGCTCTAGATAATCCCAATTAGAGTCACGGTTCCTTAGGCTGTCGCTTTACAGAATTCGCAACTAACTCAATGTTTACAGAGGTTCTTGCTGTTCTTGGACGGCCATGATGGATCTCACCTGTACTGTTTCCAGTAGCTTTGAATGCCTGGATCCACGCAAGAATGGTTGCATTATTTGGGATCTCTCCAATGTTGCGTAATCCATAATGACGTCGGAATAACTGATGAACACGAATGAGGGATTGATTGTTTTCGAAACAGGCGCTTTGCTCCCCCGGATAATACATGATGCAAAGATGCAATTAAAAATGTACGGTCCGACCGGACGAGCGTTGTGCTCTTACTCCTTCCATCGCTCTTTATTTGCGTCTCGTTCACATTCAAAAAAGTTGGATCGTTTTCGATCGAATCAGAAATGTAATAGTTATTCACATCTCTATACTAGTTTGCTTCTCTTTTATCTATACTAGTTATTAACTTTAACTTTAAGAGATAGCTAACAAATGTTATCACTAAGCTTCTCGAAAAAACAAACAATCGTGAATCTTTTCCGACACATCGTGTATAATTCTGACCAGTAATGTTCATTTCGCTTTACTTTTGTTTGACAACATTTTGTTTTGTTGAACATTTATTATAACAAAGTTTTAATGTGATTACGAAAAATGAATAACGGGATATAAAAAAGCTCATAAAATTTATAATCGCTTTAAAGTTATCTTTAAAAAGCAGGATGAGAAAAGTCCGGAGGAAAGAGCCGGTCTTTTTTTAATTAAAAAAACTAAATTAACACTTAAAATGCAAGAGAAAGACCTTGTTCGGATATTTAAAATAGCTTGCAAAGTTGAAGTGGGCGATATTTTCATTAGAAGGAGTTAGTAACCGAAGTTGTCTGAAGAAGGGTTTTTTTCTATCGACAATGTTGACTTTTTGAGGTTGACGAACGGGTCAAAGTTGAAGTTTACCTTTGCCACGACGAACTTAGTTACAGAGGACGTATCAACGAGGAATTAATTATGCTACTTAGAGTTCATGAAAGTTTTGTATCGGCGAAGAGAAAGAAAATATAACTTTTCCAGGTGATGTTAACAGTTATAACAGTAGTAATTGTCTTATTACTATACTAGTTGTACCAGGCCACGCGTTGCTATGCAGTCTGGTTAAATGGAAAAGAAAGAAATGAGAAAGCACACGTTTCTAATATGTTTAATTTCACAATGGTTGTTTGTATAAAATAGTTTTTGTTGCTCTATTGTTTGTACAGACTCTAGAACGTATAATTGTCCATGTGAGAAGCAATTCATGTCTATATTTAAACCGTACAATTCTAAAAATTAGCCCTGAGCTTTGTTGATGGTAATTGCAAACGCCAATCGAATTGGGAATTGCAGTCTCTTAAATTGAAATGGCATATCTGTTTGATTGTTGCTTCTACCACTTGTTCATTAATTTTTCTACTGCAAAGCGCGTGCTGTTGCAAAGTTTAGCTAGTTGATATTTCACAACATAATAATTGACACGCCGATTTTCAATTCAGTGAATTCAAAAAATCTGTTGGATAATGAACCGCTTCATCTGCTTCCACAACCGTGTCGACAGACTTGTATGTGACTGCCTCGCTTTAAATGTTAAACTGAATGATGAATATTGTTAAGTTCGTAGACTTCTTTGTTCTTGGCGTCAAGAATAACTCGTTCGGTCAGCCAATCTCGATTCTTATATTGCTCGATTTGAATATTGGGAAATACTGTTTCAACCAATTCTTCTTTTAACGTTACTGAAATCTGTCCTGAGGTCAGAACAACTGGCAGCTTTCCGTTCCTAATATTCCAGCAATTGATCGATTGTTTTGCAGCTGGACACGTATATTTGTAGTTAATTTCAATGTCTTTACGTGTCCCCACAGAGTAGAGTATTTCAGGCAAGCATTTATTTCGTACATTGGTGTCAATCGAGGAATTACACGTAATGTTTGCCTGCAATTTCCTTCAAGCATTATGAATGCGTTCCCAAATGATCTGATGTTTGGACACAAATCTTGCAATGATTGATCAAGAGCCGCGAGCGATTTTTTGTGTGCAATTGTACATTCATCCCAAAAAATAAGTTTGCATTTTTGCATTCTTTCCCCATGCCGGATGCTTTGGAAATGAATTACATGTTCAATGGCAATTTCAAAGCGGAATGAGCGGTTCATCCACCTGGTAGGAATGTCGCAGCTATTCCGGACAACGCAAGAGCTAAAGCTATGCCATTTTAAGATCGAAATGCTGCCAGAATCAATCTAATTAAAACATTTTATCAGTTCCTCTTGGCGCATTTAAGGGTGGATTTAGACCAAAAGAGCATAGAACTAGAGCAAGCACGTAAGAACGTTCTTTCTTGAGAAAAGGTGTAAACGAAAATTCTTGAGTGCCATTTACATAAAAAAAACTGACTTACCGAACCAGAACCAGAACAATAGAACTAGAGTTTTTGCACATGCTCTAGGGATGTTTAATTAAAGTGAGCGAATGCTCAGTGCTTAACAGTTCATTACAATTCCAACCCAAACATTCAACGAGAACTGATGTTGAAAACTATCTTCGTATACCTCATGCGGATTTTTATCTGCCCACACATGGTTATTATTATGAAAATTATATTATTATAATTTAATTTAATTTATTATATTATGAACATTTCTTATTGCGTTTCTTTCGAAAGTGGCTTCATCGATGAAAAGAATTTGTGTCAGGAATAGAGGGATGCGAAGTAATGCTTGCAATATCCATTGACATAATGCAATAGGTGGAAGAAAATCAACAGGTAGTAGTGCCTGAACGCGTTGAATGTGGTATGGATACAACAAATTGTCCTTAAGAATTTTCCAAACTGTCCAGTGATTCACATTCAAAGTATTTGCAATTTTTCACGTAGAACTACCAGACTCTTTCGCTATCATGTCCAGCACGTTCTGTTCTAATTGTACGAGATCGAGATCGTGATCGAGATCGAAATCGAGTGATCGAGATCGAAAAAAAAATGTTTGTACTTGATAAACGCATTGTCGTACACCCTACATTACATTAATTCAACAAATTTAGATTACATGATTTCAACAAATATCGAATATGATTGTCGCAAATTTTGTTCGCCCTGTATCTTCGAAACAAAGGGGTTTTTCAAAAATCATCATAGGCCCAAATATTTTTAGAATAGGACAAGGAATAACCCCTTGCATTTTTGCCGCATGTTTACCTAACACCTATATAACTAACCTATATATATATATATATATATATATATATATATATATATATATATATATATATATATATATATATATATATATATTATTATTCACGTATAGGCCCTGGTGGACCACGCGAAGTACAATTAGAGGCGTTTGTTGTTGTTAGCCTTCCTTTGCGCTCATATTAATTTCATTCTTTCGCTATGAGCTTTTTTCCTTTCGTCAGATCAAGTTGCTCCAGTCTTCCTACATTTTTCTCTCTGATCAACCTTCCAAACGTTAACCTTGTATCTGAAACAACCTATATCCTGAATTTCACTTTGTGTAATATTTGCTGATCTTAGGTCCTCTTTAATTACAGCAATCCATTTAATTATTTCTACTTTAGCTCTACTCCTATTTTCATAAAATTCGACTATTTGTCTAGTTAGCCTACTCGGATTCATCCGTTTTATGTGTCCGTAAAACTTAAGTCTTCTTTTTCTCATATCGCTATGTATATCTGTGTATTGTTTGATTTTTTGGTTTTCTCGAAATCGGTATGTTGTGCTATTTATTTGTTTGGGGCCTAGGATTTTTCTTATGATTTTTCTTTCCTTCTTTTCAATGTCCTCGATGACCCTCTTTCTATTCAAAATGAGCGTTTCTGCAGCATATAGACATTCTGGCTTAATAACTGTGTTGTAATGTCTCAGTTTTGTGTTTTTAGATAGGCATTTTTTGTTGTAAATATTTTGTGTAAGTCTCAATGCCGTTTCCATTTTTTGACATCTACCCTTACTGGCCTCTTTTTCCAACTCATTTTCCATGATTATTTCACCCAAATATTTGAATTGAGATACTTGTTTTTAGAAATGGTATTCTTAGTGTGTTGCAGATCATGTATTGTGTCTTTTCAAAGGAAATTTGGAGTCCTACCTGTTCTGCTGTTTCTTTTAGGATTTCAATCTGTTTCTGTGCCGTTAATACATCTTGAGCTAAAATTACTAGATCATCAGCAAACGCCAGACAATCAATTTTAATGTTGGTAATAATTTGCTTGATAAATTAAAACAGATGTTATAATTTCTAACTTATTAAAAAAAAAAAATTTACCTTAGTTTTTAATCATGCTAGAGTATTAGGGTATTACAATTTTTCCCACCATACTTCCACAAGTACCAGGCATAATGCAAGGAACAGCATTCTTCCAGAAAATTCCCTTTTCCACCTCCATAACAGAGGATTACGTTCTGCCCACTCATCTATGTCTTACCCTCAGGCCGGCCAACCACCGAACTATAACTTTTCTCGACTTCGCAGGCGAACGCAAACAGAAAATGCAAATCTGCTTTTAAACATCTATTATGGAAATTTCCCCTTTGTTTAATTTTCCTATCTTTATATCCATTAGCTTGCCGGAGTTCGCCGTAAATTCAGATAAAATCTGAGAAAATTAGTTTTTTTTTAACTAACTTGCACACTCTTGCAAACGAACAATGTAAGTGTTTATACATTTTTTATCTGCCGGATAGCTCTCGTTTTTCACATTTAGTTTGTTTTGTGTTATTTATTAGCCTTATTTTCGAGACATAGCAAATATCATGATTTAATATTTCGGATGAAAATATCGCTCATGAAAAAGTTCGTCCCACAGAAAACGTCAAGAAAATTTTTTAGCGATCTAGATAAATGATAGTTGGAGAGCGCGAGGTCGGGAGAGTACGGTGGATAGATCAAAATATATCAACATGTATTATTTAGTAATTTATTATTTACGGAGTAACTGATTGTTGTCAATGGGCTGCATTCACAATAATAAATAATTTAATCAAGAAAAAGAAAAAATAATAGCAAGAAAAAACGTTATTGGATGAAGATTTTTACCAAAACCTAACAGTATAAATTACAGAATATAAGAAAATAAGTCTAAATACTGAAAAATATATAGAACTTTATTTTCGTTTCACCACGCCCGAACTCACTAAAGTTGCTGCTATTAATGGCTGCCACCGATAATGCTTATTTCAAAATTCTTTAACAGCTCTTCGACTTTCCAAAACTGACCCAATGTGATTATATTTTATCCTATAAGCCACTGAAGGAAAATGTATGAGGAAATGATTTGCTGACCCAAAACAGTAATGAGAGGCATTGAAAACTTTCGTTATAAACACAGAATTTTTCAATTCTTCTGTTGGAACCTTTGGTGTGAAATACTAAACTTAAAGAGATTTACCACTAAACACCAAAACGCTTTTTTGAACTGTTTGACGCACGTTTCGCTAACCATGTAAGCATCATCAGGAGCTGATTTAATCTAATTCTAAAACTAAGCCATGTTCTATTTCTATGAAAACCATACCTAACGAAGCGTATAAAAATCATGAACCGTGAAGTATACTAAGACTTACATTAATAATTGAAAAAGTTGACTGAAAGGAATCGGTGCTTTATCTCGGTTCATGATTTTCTTACATTTTTCTATTTGAATGCTTTCATATGCATCCAAAGCCCTATTATTATTAACACTTTTAATTAGTCTTAAATGCTAATATCTATACTGTGGTCATGTTCGATTGCATGTTGGGCAACACAAGATTTATCATTTCTCCCATATCTAATATGGGCAATATGTTCTTTATATCTTGTCAATATGGATCATTTTGTTTGCCCAATATACCTTCGATCACACTCTTGACAGCTAATTTCTTAAATCCCGACTTTTCATGTTGCTCTACTTTATCCTTTGGATTACCCAGAACTTCTCTTAATTTATTATATGGTTTGTACACAACCTTAATGTCCACTTGTTCATAGAAAGTCAAAAATACACATCTACAGGAAGGTGAGGTTTTGGTTTCCTTTGACGTTTCATCGTTGTTTCCGAGTGTCCTGATTCCACATACCTTGAAATACCTGAGGGAGTTACTGGAGTTAAACGGTTTTATTAACAAGAGTGTTTCTGAGTTCATCTCCTTAACAAGATTATGTATGAGGCAAAATTGTTTTCAGCTTAATAACAGGTTTTATGAACAACAAGAAGGAACGGCAGTGGGCAATCCTCTGTCACCGTTCTTAGCCAACTTATTTATGAGTAAATTTGAAACCGAGGCAAAACATGAATTCAGTTACTTTCCGAAGGTATGGTTAAGATATGTGGATGACATTTTTGCCATTTTCGATTCGAAAAATGAAAATTTAGATGATTTTATTAAGAACCTAAATAGTAAATCCCAAAATATAATATTCACGCATGAACTCGAAAACAACGATAATTTACCATTTCTGGTCAGTCAGATAGTTTTCATTTCATTTCAGTCAGTAGAAATAATAAAAATAGGTTAGATTTTGATATTTTCAGAAAAACCACCACCACTTCGAGATACATTCCTAATGATTCAAATCATAGCTTCCAAAATAAAATGGCTTATTTAAATTTTATGGTAAATAGATTAATTAATTTTCCTTTAAATAAAGATAATTATAACAAAGAATTAAAATTAATTAGGGAGGTATCTGAAGTGAATGGTTATAATAAGAACATTGTAGACAAACTAATTAGAAAACATAAGCTCAGAAAATTATTGAAAGAATGTTCGACTTTTCAAAAGGATCAGAACACAAAGAAATTCATGGTAATATCATTTGATGCCCAATTAACAAGAGGACTAGACAAAATTTTGAAAAAAGTGGACATTAAGGTTGCGTACAAACCATATAATAAATTAAGAGAAGTTCTGGGTAATCCAAAGGATAAAGTAGAGCAACATGAAAAGTCGGGGATTTACGAAATTAGCTGTCAAGACTGTGATCGAAGGTATATTGGGCAAACAAAATGATCCATATTGACAAGATATAAAGAACATATTGCCCCCATTCGATATGGGAGAAATCTTGTGTTGCCCAACATGCAATTGAACATGACCACAGTATAGATATTAGTAATTTAAGACTAATTAAAAGTGTTAATAATAATAGGGCTTTGGATGCATATGAAAGCCTTCAAATAGAAAAATGAAAGAAAACCATGAACCGAGATAAAGGACCGATTCCTTTCAGGCAACTTTCTCAATTATTAATGTAAGACTTAGTACACTTCACGGTTCATGATTTTTACACGCTTCGTTCGGTATGGTTTTCATATAAATAGAACATAGCTTAGTTTTAGAATTAGATTAAATCATCTCCTGATGATGCTAACATGGTTAGCGAAACGTGCGTGGAGCAGTTCAAATAAGCGTTTTGGTGTTTAGTGGTAAATCTCTTCAAGTTTACAGCAATTTTTTCCTATTACATTGGAGACTGCAACTGCTGCACTTTCCTAGTAAAAGAGAGATTATACTCTTCCACCCCATAAAATAAATAAATTAATTAAAATTTAAAACACAAAAAAGTACCTGTGAGTAAAACACTTTTGGGGGGCTTAATGATGCTTTACTGTTATGTCTCTAGTGGAACGTCTAAAAATTAATATTAAAAAACAACGTGGGAAAGATTATAAAACAATCTTTATTGCTGGAGGTAATTTATAGTCTCGTCATGGTAAACAGATACTCCTGAATCCCCTCCTGCATATTCATCGAAACCTGGTAGAGTTCGGCGCGAAATGCATTATACTGAATATATTCCATCTACATTATGATAGCGTACTCTCCGGGCTTAGATCCTTTAGATTACTTTGCTTGGACGAAGACTAAATATTTATTGAAGGGTATGAAAAGTTAAAATATAAGTTTAAATAGAAAATGTTTAAAACGTAGTAAAAATTACCATTAAAAGAGATACATAGAAGGCATTTTAAAAAGAAGTTCTTTTCGAAAGTTAATTTAGTACATTATATAGAGATGTGGTTTCATTTTGACATTTGAAAAATCGTTTTTCATTTATAAAAATGATTTACAGTCTAGAATGGAACGTATTATGAAAGTGGTCGTTCTATGGAAAAAATTGTAGGTATGCAAACAAACAAAATTGTTTTTCCAGGATAGAGTAAAACGTCAGATATTTCTTAAATTAAATATTATTTTTTTTATCGAAAGCCGATTTATTTTTCTCTCGTACTCTCCTTTTAGTTTTTCTATAATTAATCCCAATAACTTTCCGGTTTTTTTATGCCTTCCAAAAAGTACGACTTGTTGAATACTATAAAACAGTTCTCTGTTTCGGCGATTATCGCTTTATTTCATTTCTTCATCTCAGGAAAGAGAAAGAAGTCTGAGGGGGCAAGTCCGGAGAATAGCGGTGTCAGTTTGTAGTGCTTTTTATCGCTAAGTTGACACAACTGTCCTCTATAGTGACGAGGAGTTTGAACGTCATCTGTCATTTAGTTTCTTTACAGTGCTCGATTTTGTCAGTTCATCTCAAGTGCCTCCTGACATTTTTATTATGGATAAAAACATCGAACAAAGAATTTGTCTTAAATTTAGCATTGCAAATGGAATTCCATGTGCCAAGTCGCAGAAAATGTTGCAGAAGACTTACGGTGAGTCGACTTTATCAAAAACACGTGCATATGAGTGGTACAAGCTTTAACTGAAGTTAGCATCGCTAAAGTGAAAGAAATGGTGACTGAAAATCATTTGAGAGATAGCCGCTGATCTTTCTGTGTCTCACGAAGCCATTGTTTGAGCATGAAACGCGTTGCCGCTCGACTAGTGCCGAAAAACCTGAATTTTCTTCAGAAACTCAATCGCGTAATGGTCGCTTAAGACATGGGATATGGGTATACGAGTTTGACATGCAAACCAGTCAAGAAGCTCGGAATGGCGCCTTCCAAATGAGCCGAAACCGATACTGAAAAAACCACGTCAAAGTCGATCAAAAGTTAAAAGTTAAAGTTAAGTTTTCTTTGATTATCGCGGTGTTGTGCACTCGGAATTGCCAGAAGGTCAGACGGTAAATAAAGAATATTATCTGAGCTTTATGCGGCGTGTGAGAGAGCAAATTCGTCGAAAAAGGCCAGATTTGTGGAAAGCAAACTCTTGGATTTTGCATCACGACAACGCATCATCTCACAAGGTTATCATTGTGCAGGAATTCAACCAACCATCAACCAAACCAAATTCAACAAATACCATCGAACAACCACCGTATTCACCTGATATGGCTCCGGCTGACTTCTTTCTCTTTCCAAAACTCCAATTACCACTTGGAGGCATCCGTTTTCAGTCGATAGAAGACATAAAAGAGAATTCGCGGCGGAATTTAAAGTCGAATCCGGAAAATGCATCTTGAAAAATATTTTGACAATTGGATTATTAGTTGGCATACGTGTATTATGTCGGAAGGGGCCTACTTTGAAGGCGATACAATAAATTTGGCTAATAATAAACATTTTGTGTTTTATTGACCAATTCCCCGGTACTTTTTGACGGAATGTACGTTCTCAAGCTGGATATTTGTTTTTCGTGTAGATTACATATATTTTTAATTCCTTTTCCGCCTTTCAGTCGTGGTAATAATGAATTTTGTACTACTGTGCGGGTAGTGTTTTCTGTTTTTCATTAGTGATTATTATTATTATTATCCTCGTTCTGAACTCAGCATCTCAGCCTAAGCTGGTCTATATTACAATGCCAAAATGAGAAAGCAATTCAACTCCTCTCACTTTACATTTTACGAACAATGTGGCATGTCTACAAGAGTACTGCACGTTGTCCTACTATGGCAATCGATTTTGAGATACCAAGGTTTTTCAAATTTTTTGAAAAGTTCTTACTTATTAGGCCTTCGGCAAATATAACGAAAGGCACTATCTCTACCTTATGCAGTTTCCACTGGTTTTTCAAATCGTACGCAAGGTTTTCATACTTAGTGGTTTTCTCCAACTCGGTTTTCCTGATATTATGAGAGAGTGGCACTGCGATGTCAATTATAAAAGCCCTTTTCTCCTTTTTACTAATTAGAACAATGTCTGGTCTATTATAATCGACCGTTTGATCTGTTGTGATTGGTCTGTCCCAGTATAGGATTGAATCAGATGATTTCAATACGAGAGAAGGTGAGTACTTATAATATGGAGCAGGTGCGTTATCTAATAGCGAATACTTTAATGCAATTTGCTCATGTATAATTTTCGCCAGCTGATTATGTCTTCCTAAATAAGCATTAGGGGCTAGAACTGCACACCCACCGATAAGGTGTTCAATCATTTCCCCCACTATACCGCACTTCCTACATCGGTCGACAACATCCATGTGTAGTATATGCTTTTCATAGTTCCGTGTTCTTACTACCTTATCTTGAATAGATGTCGCAAAACCTTCTGTTTCTGGGTACAACAGCCTATCGGTTAGCTATTTTAGAGACAATGGTTCCTTTTTATTATTATTATTATATTGACTATTACAGTTATAGAATTTAATTCTATAAATTTTTAATAATAACAGTTATTTGTTAGTTATATAATTACAGTTATTCGTAATAATAATAATTTGCCATATTAATAAACATCGCTCTTTGAAAAACCTTTATTAAATAATAAAAAATGTTACACTAATAAATTTCAAGACAATCCTGTTATCTTCCTTATTATTCCGCCCACCGTTTTTTAGTACTTCCGTATTCAGCTCGTATTATATACGCTTACTATGTTTCTCCTTTCTACGGCTTTTGTCTGCTCATATGCTTGCTAAGTAATTAAGGGCTTAAAATAGGGTTACTAATTGTTTTAGCCTGATTATACAACGAGAGCTCTCCCCAGACAACGAATGTTTGATGCTCGACTAAAATACATAAAAAATACTTTTCATAATACACTTTAAAGAGGAACTGTCATTTTTTGCTATAAGAATAACGGAATGTTTTGGTTACAGGTTGTGCGAAATTGATTGAGTTTGAACCCTTGAGGTCGACGGAGGTCCAGTTACCCCCAGGAGCTGTTTTTGTTATAGCACACAGTTTGGCCAGCATGAATAAAGCTGCTACTGCTGATTTTAACTGCAGAGTTGTAGAATGCCGACTAGCAGCTCAGGTAAGATATCAAACTTAATTCTCTCATCCTTCTAAATTCTGATTCTCAGTATGGGCTATAAATAACTGACCGATTTACATATTCACTTATTTTTAATAAATTTAACTGAGGTTGCCGATACTTAGCGTAAAGCAGCATGAAAAGTCGGGGATTTACGAAATTAGTTGTCAAGACTGTGATCGAAGGTATATTGGGCAAACAAAAAGATCCATATTGACAAGATATAAAGAACATATTGCCCACATTAGATATGGGAGAAATAAAAAATCTTGTGTTGCCCAACATGCAATCGAACATGACCACAGTATAGATATTAGTAATTTAAGACTAATTAAAAGTGCCAAGAATAATAGGGCTTTGGATGCATATGAAAGCATTCAAATAGAAAAATGTAAGAAAATCATAAACCGAGATAAAGGACCGATTCCTTTCAGTCAACTTTTTCAATTATTAATATAAGGCTTAGTACACTTCACGGTTCATGATTTTTACACGCTTCGTTAGGTATGGTTTTCATATAAATAGAACATAGTTTAGTTTTAGAATTAGATTAAATCATCTCCTGATGATGCTAACGTGGTTAGCGAAACGTGCGTCGAGCAGTTCAAAAAAGTGTTTTGGTGTTTAGTGGTATATCTCTTCAAGTTTAGCCGATATTTGATTAAATTCATTTTAAATAAGCAAAGATTAATATCTAAAAATTTCCACTGTGGTCGATTTCCCCACTATAGTGGGGAAATCCATTTTTTTGTCAACGTCTAGGAGGACAATATAAGTTTAATAACGGTAAACCATTCAAGTCTAGCTGGTCATTTAACACAATATCCCAATATTTGCTTTTGTTAATTTCTAGGCTCTCTAAAAGATTTAATTTTTTAAATGTATTCTCATTATGTAACATTATTAATTATCATTGAAAATATCCTTTTCTAACATTATGTGGTTAGTTTATTATACCTTCTTTTATGTTCGTTGAGCCTAGTAGAGAAAGATCTTCCTGTTTGTGCAACATAGACTTTTGGACACGACCCACACTCAATTAAATAAGCTCTTGATTTACATAGTTTATTTGTTTGATTTTTATTGTTTTTAATGAGGAGTCCTAGACTATTGTTTGTTTTAAAAGCAATATTTATATTGTTTGTTTTGGATAAATATCTCGACACTAATTTGGTAACTTTTTGACGTTGACCGCATATATTAAATTATTGGCTTTATTATAACTTTTTTTATTAACCGTTATTTACTGCGATCTGTTTGATGTCATTCAATTATTTATTATAATTATCAATTGACATGGGAATATTTAATAATCTATGTATAAAATAGTTTAGCTGTATGGCATTCATAGATGTGATTTTTTTCTTAATTTTTCAAATTTGACAGAATTAAAGACTTTTGATTCTGTGAGCCAATAGGTGTTTTTGTGATTATTTTGTGAAAAGGATTAATAACAAAAACCAAAGAAAATAACATCATAATGACAAGAGCAGATAAGGGTAAGTCCATTGCTGCGATGTCTAGAGATAATTATATATCAAAAACTAATACCTTTTAAAATCACGGATATTTAACAATATTAATTTTGATCCTACGAATACCTTTCAAAAAAAAATAAAACAAATAATAAAAGATTCGTCTATTATTAACGATTACGAGAAACAACAGTTAATAATGATGAATCCTCAGGCACCAAAATTATACTCGCTTATAAAATTATACAAAGATAATTACCCAATTAGACCAGTAGTTTCATTTGTTACAGCTCCTAATAATCAATCCCTCAAATAAGCTCATTAAACTCATTTGACAATATACGAATATAAATCGAAATATTCCATTCTAAATACCTATGACCTTATCAATAAAATAAACGATATTAATTTACCCAAAAAATTCAAACTAATTTCTATCGATGTACAAAATTTATTCCGGAGTATACCACCAAACGAAGTAACGGAATTAGTTGACAAATTACTTCTCAAAAATAAAACTAATTCAATAATAAAACAATAAATTTTTGAGCTACTGTCAATATGATAATTCATTTTATGTTTCTAATGACGGTTTGATTATGGGGAACCCTTTAAGTCCTTTACTGGCAAAAATTTTTTGGACAACTTAGAAAATAAGATAAATCAACATCAGTTGTCTAAATCATCACTTTACTGGTACAGATATGTGGATGGCATTCTAATTTGTTTTACAGGTTCTGATAGACGATTAAATCAATTCTTAACTCACATACATTTTTTACATAAAAACATTAAATTTACCATTGAAGAAGAGCAACATAATAGTATTAACTTTTTAGACTTAACTATTACTAGAAAATACATTAAAAATGATTTTGCAATTTATCACAAGCCATCTCACACAGATTTAGTTATACACAATAAATCTTGTCAACCTTATTACACAATCCTTATTATATTCTTATTATGTAAAAGATGGCAGCATTTAACTCTTTAATACATAGATTATTAAATATCCCCATGTCAATAGAGAATTGTAATAAAGAATTGAATATTATCAAACAGATCGCAGCAAATAACGGATACGACCAAAACATTATAAATAAAATAATTAATAAAAAAAGTTATAATAAAGCCATTAATTTAATATATGCGGTCAACGTCAAAATGTTACCAAATTAGTGTCGAGATATTTATCCAAAACAAACAATATAAATATTGCTTTTAAAACAAACAATAGTCTAGGACGCCTCATTAAAAACAATAAAAATCAAACAAATAAACTGTATAAATCAGGAGGTTATTTAATTGAGTGCTGGTCGTGTCAAAAAGTCTATGTTGAACAAACAGGAAGATCTTTCTCTACTAGACTCAACGAACATAAAAGAAGGTATAATAAACTAACCACATAATGTTAGAAAAGCATATTTTCAATGATAATTTTATAATGTTGCATAATGAGAATAAATCTAAACATAAAATAAAAACTAAATTTTTTAGAGAGTTATTAAACTTATATTGTCCTCCTAGATGTTGACAAAAAAATGGACTTCCCCACTATCATGTTTTATGGTATTATTAGTGGAAATTTTTAGATATTAATTTTTGCTTGTTTATTTTTAATGTACGTATTTTCAGAAATATGTGCTCTGAAAATTATGCAAATAATATATGATAATTTAATATTGGTGTATGAAAACCATTCTTAGGGATATAATAAAGCGATATTGGACCTGAATACCGATTGAGACAAAGGATGTTTATTGACAAAATATCATAATCAATGATAAAGCTTGAATGGATTAAGACAAAAATACCACAAAATATTTTTTTTTCTTCTTCGTGTGGTGCTCAGTGAACCTCGATCTCCTTTCGCCTCCACCAGCCCCTTCCCAATTTTTGATCTACTGCAGTTTTTCAAAATCTCTTCTGTTACTCCCTATTCGTCAATTTTTTCTGGCATTCCCGCCATGTCTTCCGCCTATCTCAATCGCTGAACTAGCAGGAGAGAGACATGGTAGGCATAAAGTTAGTAGAAGGAATGGTAACAAGAAGGAACAGGGATCAAGCTGGGATAAAAGACAATGAAATGAATACATAACCGTATCAAGGTGGGGCTGCGTTGAACATATAGCGATGATTACAGACGATGGGTGGACGAAGAGACTAGTAGAACGGAAACCTAGAATGTGAAGAAGCCGGGGGAGAAATTAAATATCAACATGCAGCCCAAGATAGAGATACGAGGAGGAAAAAAGAAAAAACCCATATCTAGTGATGGGCGACAGCAGTTTGAAGAAGAATTGACGATCAAAGGCTACTATAATAGCAACAATAGTTCGTGAATCACCCACATACATACGCAAAACTAGGGAAAGAGTCATTATGGTTCAAGAACCACTCTTCTTCATGTGGTGTTCAGTGAACCTCGATCTCCTTGCGCCTCCACCAGCCCCTTCCCAATTTTTGATCTACTGCAGTTTTTCAGAATCTCTTCTGTTACTGCCTATTCGTCAATTTTTTCTGGCATTCCCGCCATGTCTTCCGCCTATCTCAATCGCTGAACTAGCAGGACAGAGACATGGTAGGCATAAAGTTAGTAGAAGGAATGGTAACAAGAAGGAACAGGGATCAAGCTGGGATAAAAGACAATGAAATGAATACATAACCGTACCAAGGTGGGGCTGCGTTGAACATATAGCGATGATTACAGACGATGGGTGGACGAAGAGACTAGTAGAACGGAAACCTAGAGTGTGAAGAAGCCTGGGGAGAAATTAAATAACAACATGCGGCCCAAGATAGAGATACGAGGAGGAAAAAAGAAAAAACCCATATCTAGTGATGGGCGACAGCAGTTTGAAGAAGAATTGACGATCAAAGGCTACTATAATAGCAACAATAGTTCGTGAATCACCCACATACATACGCAAAACTAGGGAAAGAGTCATTATGGTTCAAGAACCACTCTTCTTCGTGTGGTGTTCAGTGAACCTCGATTTCCTTTCGCCTCCACCAGCCCCTTCCCAATTTTTGATCTACTGCAGTTTTTCAGAATCTCTTCTGTTACTGCCTATTCGTCAATTTTTTCTGGCATTCCCGCCATGTCTTCCGCCTATCCCAATCGCTGAACTAGCAGGAGAGAGACATGGTAGGCATAAAGTTAGTAGAAGGAATGGTAACAAGAAGGAACAGGGATCAAGCTGGGATAAAAGACAATGAAATGAATACATAACCGTACCAAGGTGGGGCTGCGTTGAACATATACCGATGATTACAGACGATGGGTGGACGAAGAGACTAGTAGAACGGAAACCTAGAGTGTGAAGAAGCCTGGGGAGAAATGAAATATCAACATGCAGCCCAAGATAGAGATACGAGGAGGAAAAAAGAAAAAACCCATATCTAGTGATGGGCGACAGCAGTTTGAAGAAGAATTGACGATCAAAGGCTACTATAATAGCAACGATAGTTCGTGAATCACCCACATACATACGCAAAACTAGGGAAAGAGTCATTATGGTTCAAGAACCACTCTTCTTCGTGTGGTGTTCAGTGAACCTCGATCTCCTTTCGCCTCCACCAGCCCCTTCCCAATTTTTGATCTACTGCAGTTTTTCAGAATCTCTTCTGTTACTGCCTATTCGTCAATTTTTTCTGGCATTCCCGCCATGTCTTCCGCCTATCTCAATCGCTGAACTAGCAGGAGAGAGACATGGTAGGCATAAAGTTAGTAGAAGGAATGGTAACAAGAAGGAACAGGGATCAAGCTGGGATAAAAGACAGTGAAATGAATACATAACCGTTCCAAGGTGGGGCTGTGTTGAACATATAGCGATTATTACAGACGATGGGTGGACGAAGAGACTAGTAGAACGGAAACCTAGAGCGTGAACAAGCCTGGGGAGAAATTAAATATCAACATGCAGCCCAAGATAGAGATACGAGGAGGAAAAAAGAAAAAACCCATATCTAGTGATGGGCGACAGCAGTTTGAAGAAGAATTGACGATCAAAGGCTACTATAATAGCAACGATAGTTCGTGAATCACCCACATACATACGCAAAACTAGGGAAAGAGTCATTATGGTTCAAGAACCACTCTTCTTCGTGTGGTGTTCAGTGAACCTCGATCTCCTTTCGCCTCCACCAGCCCCTTCCCAATTTTTGATCTGCTGCAGTTTTTCAGAATCTCTTCTGTTACTGCCTATTCTTCAATTTTTTCTGGCATTCCCGCCACGTCTTCCGCCTATCTCAATCGCTGAACTAGCAGGAGAGAGACATGGTAGGCATAAAGTTAGTAGAAGGAATGGTAACAAGAAGGAACAGGGATCAAGCTGGGATAAAAGACAATGAAATGAATACATAACCGTACCAAGGTGGGGCTGCGTTGAACATATACCGATGATTACAGACGATGGGTGGACGAAGAGACTAGTAGAACGGAAACCTAGAGTGTGAAGAAGCCTGGGGAGAAATTAAATAACAACATGCAGCCCAAGATAGAGATACGAGGAGGAAAAAAGAAAAAAACCATATCTAGTGATGGGCGAAAGCAGTTTGAAGAAGAATTGACGATCAAAGGCTACTATAATAGCAACGATAGTTCGTGAATCACCCACATACATACGCAAAACTAGGGAAAGAGTCATTATGGTTCAAGAACCACTGGTATTTTAATTACACGATAAGTTTTAGTGATGTCGGTTGGATGATTGAAATACTCCATATATACTTTTATTCATTGATTATATTTCGTTTTATTACATTTCGATAAAATGGAATTTATTTTCGTTTTCATTACGAGAACAACAAAAAATAATCCAGATGTTATATTTTCATTTAGATGCTCTCTATCCAATTTCGTTCTAAAAATATATTTTGTCTTTGTCGATGTACGCAGCGTAAAAAAAAATGTTTTTAAATTACATGGATTTAGATACGTGTTTCGTGTACCCATAACATTAAGATACTATATTACACTTTAAAATAGAAGCAAATCTGTTATTCATTATCCAATTCTGATGGAGATATGGTGAAAAGTTTTTTACCAGATAGTTTCGGTATAGAATAATTTAATATACACAAAATGTTTTGTACAATGTCTCAGACGTTTCTTATTTTTTTTATCTTGTTTCATTGCATTACATCGCTGTCAACCTTTTTCCCAGTCCCCCAAGGCATCTTTAGTAGACACTCTGTTTTAAAAGTATTCCTAGTAACCAAACCAAACCAAGAAAGTTGTTGAAGAGCATTGATTTGCTACTTAGTATCCAATTGTTATGTTTAAAGAAACCATGCATCAGGTAGCTCAAAATCCGATATCCAAAATCAAAATAAAACACCATGATTGATTCGATAGAAACCTTATATCCAAGAGTAGATGCAAAAAAGGCTGTTAAAGAAGAAGAAGAAAGAGAAGAGGAATATCCAGTTATCTATACTTTGAAGTACATGTAAAACTATATGTCGAGCAAAAAGAAAATAGAAATCATCTGAAGAATAATGAACGTAAAATGACTAGTCGAATGTCGAGAAGTTCAATATCGTCAATATATTTGTTTCGATAAAAACTGCGGATCACGGTGTCTTAAGATTAACTCCTCTATAAAAATGTTTGGAAAACTTAATTTCACTTAGTGTTGGTTAAATTCAAACAATTTATCAAATATATATTTGACTGTTAAATCAAAAGAACTACGTTTCACCGTCAATATCGTTCTTGCTTAAAGTGAACGACTAACAATGATATAAAAACTAAATTAAAATTTTACAAATATTCAAAAAAAGCAAATAAAATTTTTCCCGTCCAACCTCTTCAAGCAAGTTGCTTTCGAACGTTCAGCTCGAGCCCGACTGATTACGGCTTAACGTTAGGAACCAGTCTCGGAAGATGTTTGCTGACATTTAATGGCTAATGGATTGGATTAGACATTTTTTACGTGGTGCACGTGGAAAAAATTATTGTTACTTTGCTTTTAATAACCGTGCTGTTCACTATAACTATGCATTTTTTTCATATTATTTTCTTTTTGAGAATGTTGAGAATGAAAAATATAATGAACCTGAACCTGAATACGTTGGAAGATCTAAAATATTTTAGCTCTATATATATATATATATATATATATATATATATATATATATATATATATATATATATATATATACCCCAGTTTCAGGTAGAACTAATGATTTTTATACGAAACGTCGGAACACGTCAACTTTTGTTAGAAGGGGGAAACATTTTAATTGTATTTTTAGTTATACAGGGTGCCTCAAAAAAGCTGGACATATATCATCTTACATTTTTCAAAGAAAACCCCTAATTTTTTAATATTAAATAATAAACACTTTTTCTCTTACATATCCTATGGCGAAATCTAACGGTTTCTAAAATATCGACACATTTTAACATTTTACAAATTCAACTCTTCTATTGGAACTTTTGGTGTGAAACACTAAACTTGAAGAGATTTACCACTAAACACCAAAACACTTTTTTAAACTGCTCGACGCACGTTTCGCTAACCATGTTAGCATCATCAGGAGATGATTTAATCTGATGATGTTAACATGGTGCGTCAAACAGTTCAAAAAAGTGTTTTGGTATTTAATGGTAAATCTCTTCAAGTTTAGTATTTTACAAATTAATAAATATATCAACCATTTACTTTATTAAATTTTCAAAAGGTGCTCCGTTATTGGCTAGACAATAATAGAACCTATTTTTTTGGTTAATAGAGCCTTTTTTTAACTCTTCGCGAACATTTCCAAAAGTTTGTCAGTTAGTTTGTCTACAGAATATAAACGTAGAATGGAGTGAAGAATGTCCTTCCAAAAAATAAGAAACTTATTTTTTGTTTTTTTATTCAAAAAGGTAACAGACTTTGACATTCCTATGCAGATCCTATGCATCCTATGCATTCCTATGCAGTCATAGAAACGAACCAGTCAAGTTTGTTTATAAAAGTGGCCCTAACAGTGACAAGTAAATTATTTACTGTTTAACAAAATATTCAAGGGAGCACATTTTAAAAATTTAATAAAATGAATGTTGAATATGAAGTCGTATTTCTTAATTTATCAAGTAAAATGTTAAAATGTATCGATATTTTAGAAACCATTAGATTCGGCCATAGGATATGTAAGAGAAAAAATGTTTATTATTTCAAGAGGAATTCCGAAATATAAAAAAATTAGGGGTTTCGGAAAAAATCTAAGACATATGTCCAACTTTTTTTAGGTATCCTGTATAACTAAAAATATAATGAAAATGTTTCCCCCCTTAACGACGTTTCGTATGAAAATAATTAGTTCAACCTAAAACTGGGGTGGCTAGTTTAGAAATGAAAGCACTCCACGTTGGTGCTTTATCGTTCCCCCATCCACTATACAAAGGGCCAGCAAGCGTCTCCCAGGACCAGTTTCTGGCCTTAAGCCGTCGTCAGCTGGGCTCAAGCTGAACGCCTGTTCACTGAATAATTTGAACATTAAATGAATTTTTGAATTTTGAACTGAATATTTTTGACAAACATTGTCGTAGTACAGTTAACAAAAAGATGCTTTCTCTGGATAATGACATTTTAGAATTGCATAATTACTATTCAGTTATCTGTAATTTGGACTACATACAATATGTCGAACAAAAGGAAAAAATAAATCACCTGAAGAATAATGAACGTAAAATGACTACTCGAATGTCGAGAAGAAGTTCAATATTGTCAATGAGACATTGATTTATACTTATGATCCAGAACCACTTCAACAATCATATACCATACTAGAGATTAATCAAAGCCGAGAAAACAATGTTAAAAAGAGGTAAAAAATCATGTTAACTATTTTCTGTGATTACTGTGGTATTGTCGATAAAGAGTACAAATTTCCAAACAGTTAATAAATATTGTTATTTAAGCATTTATCATTTAAGCTAGTATCACTTAAATGATACTAGTCGAGATTTGTGGTTAAACAATTCATTAATATAAAAATCGAACAAATATAATTCAACAATCATTCTATTTCGCCAGATATGACATCGTGCGACTTTTTTGTTCTCCCGATTGCAGAAATCACTTCGTAGGTGCAGTTTTAAGTCCATAGAACCATTCAAGAGAATTCGTCCGTTTTGCTGCCCGTTTTGGAGTAACATATTAGAATCCAAGTATAAAAACTGTTTCAAAGGGTGAAAAGAGTACTAGAATAAATGTATTGATTGATTTGTCCGTTACTTTGTGATAGTTCATTTTTTAAAAAGGAAAAAAAAACAATTTTTTTACATTGTTATCTATCACTTTTATTTTTAAACAAAATTTGTGCGACTATAGTTTCTTTCTTACATACATAATGTAAAGTCGTTTCACGAAACTATAGTCACACACATTTTGTTTAAAAATAAAAGTGATAGATAACAAGGTAAAAAATTGTTTTATTACTTTGAAAAAAATATAGTTTGGATTAATACATAAATACTTTGAATTATATATATATATATATATATATATATATATATATATATATATATATATATATATATATATATATATATACATATATATATATATATATATATATATATATATATATATATATATATATATATATATATATACATATATATATATATATATATATATATATATATATATATATATATATATATATATATATATATATACATATATATATATATATATATATATATATATATATATATATATATATATATATATATATATATATATACATATATATATATATATATATATATATATATATATATATATATATATATATATATATATATATATATATATATATATATATATATATATATAAATATATATATATATATATATATATATATATATATATATATATATATATATATATATATATATATATATATATATATATATATATAAGGTGTCCCATAAGAATTTCATAGAATGCGCAGAGCGCATGTCAATTAGAAATTGACAAGCTGCATTTAGGAATTTAGTCGGTATAACTGACCGTGTGTTATATGTGCAAGAATTTTACAAAAACAATGATTTTTGCTCATCTTTATCTCAACGTTCATATAAATAAGCAGAACTGTCGTTATTAGAGTACAACGAACTCAAAACACAACCATCAAAAACCCCTACATTCGCCTAAAGTCGCTGTATGGGCTGCAATGTCAGCGCAAAAAATGGTCTGCCCGTACGGTGACGGCAGAGGACGGCAGAGATGGCAGAGGACGCGTAGTTACCGTCCATTCAGAGTATTATCGGGAAATATTGGACAATTTTTTGGTATCTGAACTGCAAAAACTTTACTGGTTATAAACAAAAAACATGGTTTTAGCAGGATGGAATAACTCCCAATATGTCTGCCATGAATTCGTGAAATTTTTCCAAACAAACTTTCCAAAACAAACACGTAGTCCTGTTTTGAGCCCTATGGACTTTTTTCTTGTAGTGCTATCTAAAATTGAAAATGTACGTCAATAAACCGGTTTTTTTGACAGCCATTCCAGAGATTATGTGCCGAGCCTTCTCTGAAGACATGCATTACATTTGGATGATTTATTTTACAAATATTTAAAAAAGCAAGTAAAATTTTTTCCCGTGCAAAATATTCAAGCAAGTTGCTTTTGAACATTCAGTTCGAGCCAGACTGATGACGGCTTAAGGCTAGAAACCGGTCTCGGGAGATGCTTGCGGGGATTTTATAGCGACTGAAGGATTGGGCATTTTTTACGTAGAGTATGGGAAAATATTTTTTTTTGTTTGAATATTTTTAACATTCTCCATGAACCCAATGTGCATTTTTTCAAGTAAAAATTTTACAGTTCGAGAATGCCTGAACAATATAATCACCTGAATAAATGAACAAATGAATTGGACCACTAAGGTTGACATACTTGACTGTATACGTTACTCATTTTTATTGTTTAGTGACTTGACGTGACACGTGATGTTGACGTGACACGTGACAAAAAATAAAATTAACATTCTACGTGGATTATCTCAACAACAGTGCACTAACTCACTTCGAAATGACGAAAAAGCACCATATCGTTTTTTTGGGATGTGTGGCTACAGTACTAGTACAACGGTCAAGTCTGAATGGTACACAATTATTTGTTTGCCAGAAGTCGACATAGCTGAGCACAAAACACAACATAGCCGAGCACAAAGTCATGTTAACTAATTCCTTTGATTACAGTGGTATTGTCGACAAAGAGTACAAATTGTCAAACAATATTATTATTTAAGCATTAAACGCCATTTGCGTGAGACCAGTCGAAAGAATCGTCGATATTTGTGGCTAGTGATGGGAAATAAGGATCTTCCGGTTCCGAATCAATTCAAAGATCCGGATCCCACTGAATCTTTTCTCGCATAACTGGTTGTATAACTTAGTTGCATAGTCGATAGTTGTGGCATATCTCTCGTATGGAAAAATTTTGAAAACAAAGTAATAAACATAGAAAGTTCCAGAAGCCCTACATCAACAGCGATAAATGAAATAGAAAAATGTTTAAATGATCCCTTAATCTATGGACACGAGGGCCCCTTAATATGGTAGTTTCAAAGAAAAAAATATCTATCCAAGACTATATGAATTTGCTCAAAAAAGGCTTTGTTTTATGTCTACTTCGGTGCCATGTGAAAGAATTGTCAGTGAAACTGGTTAAATTGTGACAGAAAAAAGAAGGCGACTGAAAACCAAAAAGATAAATGAAATCAAATTTTTACATGTAAATATGTAATTGTTTAAAAATAAATTAATTTATTTAATTGATATGTGTATAATTGTATATATTTATATATTTAGGTACATCAAACAATAGATTGCAAATTTTAACCCGCAGTATGACGATTTCGAACGGTCTAATTTGCATTACGGGTCCACGGATCTTTTGGACCAATTCTCACGGTTCACGAATCAACGGATCTAAAAAAGACCCAAGATCCGTCCGACCCGACTACTACTATCTTTTTCTATACGATAGGTGCGGACGGACGCAGGCAACACACACCACAAGATACAAGCCATATTATCTGCGTTATAAAACATAACCTCTCTGTCCTTGTCCTTATTTAAGATCCAACAGAACCAAGAACCGTCTGGGATCCGAGAGCCGTCTGGGATCCGAGAACCGTCTGGGAGCTGAGACCCATGTATCGTAATGTTAGGAACCGGTTCATTCGGCTCTTTTAAAAGATCCGAATCTGGGAGTCGGATCAGATCCGATCCGGACATCTCTATTTGTGGCAAAACCATTCATATGTTTAGCAGTAGCATCACCATCGTACCTCGCAATAATTATTAAATTTTTCATTTAAAATCAAACCAATGTCCAAAATCAAAAATCCACAGTCATCATATTCACACACACACACACAGATATATATATATATATATATATATATATATATATATATATATATATATATATATATATATATATATATATATAGATGCATATATATCAACAATTATAAACAATCAACTAACTGACCGTGAGAACCCAATTTTCTGTTTTAAAAAGCAAATTTGTTTTTAATCTGTTATTCATGGCGTTACAAAATTTGTTTAAAACATTTTTTTAATATATCGTTTTATTTTATTTGTTGAAATAATTAAATAGTTTAAGGAAAAAATGACAGCGAAATTTAAGTTTACAATCTAGCAAATTAAATAATAAAAAACCTAAATTATATTCCCACTAATCACATTGGAATCAACAATATAAAATAACATTGTAAACTAATATTTAAATATAAGCACCTACCTTTTACTCTCAAACGGATTTCCCTGCTTCGAAAAATCATGATGCAGAAATTTTTCACTACACACACACACACAACTAACATCGACATTAAACTGATGGAATAAAAGAAATCAATTTAAAGAAATTCGCATAAAAATATCTATTTTTATTTTCGATACGGGCAAAAAATGGTCTACGGTAAAAAAAACAATAAACATCGCGTTTAGAACGAGGACAGGATTTTACCATTCACTCTAGGTAAATCCAAAAATTATTAAACTTATTCGAAGATCGAAAAGTTTTGAATTGGATGTTTTTATGAAAATGAAAGGCCTTTGAAGAGGAATAAAGATATCAATACAGTTAACTGACAAGGCAATTAGGAATTTTTGGATTGCAGCGTATTAATTTTTGGCATCCAATATAAAAAATTTAATTAGAATTAGGGTGATTTTACTCCTGGGTCATGGTGCTTCAATTTTTTTCTATATTATTTGACGCTTTTTTGAAGAAAGGTTTTCAGAAAATGAACGTTGTATTTTCAGACAGCACTTTGTGAAGGTTACATACTTATTATCAAAATTAATGATTTTACTATAATACTTAAAATAATAAGTATTCAAGATGCTTCCAAAATGTAATAAATTACGAGTCAAGAGAGGGAATGGGGGTAATTTATAAAAAAAATTATATATATATATATATATATATATATATATATATATATATATATATATATATATATATATATATATATATATATATATATATATATATATATATAAACACACACACACACACACACACGGGGTCGTCATTATGTATGGAATCGGTCAAATATCTCGAGAACGCTTTGAGATGTCTTAAAGAAATTTTGTACGCAAATATCAAGAAATGTTGGCCACTTTTTTGGGTATATTTTCATTTTTTTGTCTTTATTTTTATTTATTAATTTATATATTTTTCTATATTTCTATTTTCTATATTTTTCTATATATTCTATCTTTTTATTTATTAATTTATATATTTCTCTATATTTCTATTTTCTATATTTTTCTATATATTCTATATTTTTATTTATTAATTTATTAAGGCATTTATTTTTTGAATTGAACGAGGTAAATATTGTATTGTTTATTTTTCAAAATAGATATTAAAAAATGGCTAAAAGGTTTTTCGGTCTGTTTTAACGTAAATATATTTTTCATCTAGCAGGCTATGAAACAATGGATGACAGATGAAGTATTTGATTATACTTGACTGTTAACGTCAATTTGTGAATTTAAAATGTTCTTCAATTTTTATATGGAACTAAGACGTATTTAACTGAAAGAAAAAGGTTTGGGGTTAGGGGCGCATCAGCAAATGAGAAGGCTATTTAGCGACTGGACCTACAGCTTAACGTGGGTTCCGAACCACGGTCATCAGCTACCGAAAACCCCAGTCAGCACCCCCCTTGGGCTATCAACCCTTGGTTTTGTGCTTAACCGAAAGTATCTCGAGAAGCCTACCGACTAGCGAGTGACCAACGTAGAAAACCTCTCAGAAGGCATCCGGCCTTACCCAGCCTCGAACTGGTGTGACTGAGGGGTGATTCCTTGTCAGATTTTACACTCTTACCTAGAAACAATCACAAGAATTTTAGAAAAACTTTTTTGCCTAGTACGGGATTCGAACCCGGTCCACATTAACTGCCGTAACGTAAGGCTAACGCCTTAGACACCACAGCTAATGTGGCTCCTTAACTGAAAGAGATACATAGAGAGAATTTTGGGATTAAGGTCGCATCGATATCAGGATCATTTAGCGACCATAAAACTTTAGTTAAATTTAGTACTAATGCTAGAGGAACTAAAATTACAAAGGTAGATATATCACAGATGGGTTATATCACAGGTGTAGTTATCACAGATATTTAGACTGGTTTGCTTATGCTAAAATAACAAATATTGATGCAATTATTGCTTTGAATGATTAGATCTTGGTGAAGTAGTTTATTTCTTGCAGATAGATATTCGCCTATATTCTATATTCCTATATTCCTATATAGATATTCGCCTATATTCTTGCAGATAGGCGAATATGTTAAGCATATTGGCAGAGCAAAGATTTTGAGTAAGGTCCTGATTCAAGTCAAAGAAAGATCTGGACGGGGATTATCCGGTGGAATCGGTGAGGATATGTTTAACACATAGGAGCTCGTTGCACAATTCACAGAGAGGAGGATCCTCTCGTTTTAAAAGAAATTCATGAAAAAAATCTGCAATGTCCAATCATCAGCCGCAACCATTTGACTGTAGCTTTTCTATCTATTAAACATTCTGAGGGAGGTTGGGAAAATAACGCTTAAGGACTTATAGTGTATTAGTATTAGCAGGATCGTGTCAATAGGGTTGCATTAACGATTGGGTATAATTTTTCGCGAAAGAGAGATGATTTTTCGGATGAAAACTGCGCATGTAAGGGAAACCATGCTGAATTGCGTGTTTTGCAAGCCGATCTGCTTCCCCATTACGTTTGATGTCCTTATAACCCGGATATCAGACGAAAAGAAGAGAAGAATCCTGACCAACGATGTCTTCTACAAGGTCTGTAATTTGTGCAATAACTGGAGGAGAAATAAAGTGATTTTTAATCATGGAAAGGACATTTCTTGAGTCCGAGAATATGATCTAAGCATTTTGGCGATTTGATTTGATATAAGTGAAGGATCTTTCGATGGCTACTCATTTAGCAGTAAGGGCGCTTGTTGAGGTCGGCAGTTTAAATCCTGAGGAGGTACTATCATGTAGGCAGCTGCAGCCAACTCCTTGGTCCGACTTGGACCCATCTGTGTAAATTAATTGGCATGGAGAGTGAGATTGAATTTATTTATGGGGGTACACCTAGATTCCTTATCATATCTTAGTAGGGAGAAGTCTTCTTGGATATATTATGAGTAGACGGAAATGGAAGTTTGTGAAGTATTTAATGAAGTACATCCGAATAAAAACACTAAGTCACTAAGTCAACAGTTTCAAAAACGGTGAAAAGATTCAATGATACAACATACAATAGTCGTCCAAAATTAGGAAGACAAAAACATATAATCCTGAAAATTCGTTGAATGTTTTAACTGATCAAAATCATCTTCACTAAATTCTTGTAATAATGATATTTTGTAAGAATAAAAATATTTTTTAGATTGAGCGTCTACACATATAATGATTTAAAGCTAATTTTTGCAAAAATGCTATAAAACTCTCTGATCCATTTATTAGAACAGTATTTTCAAACCATACTGCCATTAATTCGTTTTCAATAAAAAAATAACCGGACAATATATATATATATATATATATATATATATATATATATATATATATATATATATATATATATATATATATATATATACATATATATATATATATATATATATATATATATATATATATATATATATATATATATATATATATATAATCGATTATGAAAAAGCATTTGATTCAATCTCAAAGCGGGCCATAATGGATGCATTGCTTAATCAAGGTGTAGAGAAAGCCTACTAGGATCGATATATGATGAAGCTACAGCGACAGTCCACCTTGACGATCTTGAGGTGGGAATAAATATAGAGGCAATATCGCCTCTTCTTTTCTCAGCCTGCCTGGAAGAAGTGTTCCGTAAGCTGAATTGGAAACAAGATGAAATAAGGATTGATGGTGCGTACTTAAATCATCTTAGATTCACAGGTCATATTGTTCTTTTTTCACAAGACCCAGATGAGCTGCAAAGACACGTACAAGAATTGCAAAGGGCTGGGGAAACATTTGGCTTGAAAATAAATCAGAACAAGAGTCAGATCATGTCCAATAAATTTGCTGAGGACAAAAGGATTTCTGTTTTCGGAAAGGATTTGGAAGTTGTGGATTACTATATATATATATATATATATATATATATATATATATATATATATATATATATATATATATATATATATATATATATATATCTTGCGCAAAGGGTTTCAATGGAAGGAGACACCGTCCGGGAGGTGGAACGATGTGGCTGGCAGGCATTTGGCAGGCTCAACATGGTGTTTAAGAGCAAACTACCACTTTGTCTGAAAAGTATTTGATCAGTGTGTCCTGCCCGCTATGACATACGGAAGTGAGACCTGGACACTCACATCACAGTCAGTTCAAAAACTTCGAGTAGCACAGAGGGGAATGAAAAGATGTATGCTTGGCATTACTAGACGGGATAGAAAGAACTGCACATGAATCAGAGAACAAACGAAAGTGAATGACATCATTGGAAGAATAAAGCAATTGAAATGGAAGTGGGCAGGCCATGTAGCGAGGCGATGGGACGAAAGATGGACCAGGGCGGTCCTGGACTGGATACTGCTTGATCGTAAACGTCCACAGAGAAGGTCGAAAACACGATGGACTGATGATATTATTAAGTATATTGGACCTGAATGGCAAAGGAAAGCTTAGAACCGCGAGAGTTGGAAGCATGCTGAAGAGGCCTTCATCCTGCAGTGGATTGATACGGGTTGATGATGATGATGATGATGATATATATATATATATATATATTATATATATATATATATATATATATATATATATATATATATATACATATATATATATATATATATATATATATATATATATATATATATATATATATATATATATATATATATATACATATATATATATATATATATATATATATATATATATATATATATATATATATATATATATATACGCGATCTTAAAGCAAGATATTCAAATATTCAAAATTACATTTCAACACTAGTAGAAGTAATGTGAAAAAGTGAAGCTAATTATAGGAAATGCTACTATGATCAAAAAGTAAGTTGACTTAGAAATGCAACCATTTGTTTTTTAAGTTGGTATGATTGTCCTTAACATGTTAGATAATTTTCATATTGCTTGTTAAGTTGGAAATTATAGTGTCTTTTGTAATTGTAAAAAGACATTATTGATTTACACATTTTTGGAGTAAAGAATTTTCATAAATTTTGCTTAGAAAAAACAAATTTCTTATGGTGGTGATATGCTGCGAAAAATATTACGGCCGTTAGGATGTGTTACAAAATAATAGAAGTGGTACAAGGACTTTAGTAATGGTAAAGGAGCAGTTTAAAATTAATCTCGTTTATGAAAACCTTCATGTCAACCAATGGAAAAACCATTACCAAAATCAAAGATCCTTATCACTAAGTAATAACCCATTAAATATTACAGACATTATATATATTTCTAGAATAGTTAAACTGATTCAATTCGAAGCTGTCTATTAAGAGAGCAAAAAAATGTCAAATGAGATTTTGGCGAAACGTCGTCAAGAATGAAAAACTTTTCAAATTAGCGGTTTAACACCCGATAGAATAAACTTAAGATATAGACAAATCTTCCTCGTGAAACAAAACGCCCGTGAAATTAGAGTTATATATTTATTAGTTATGCAAAACATTAGACAAATATAATTATACTGCCATGTATGTGATGAAATAACTGCAACAATGGATTAAACATCCCAATTAAAAATGATACTCGTAAGAACCATTTAAAATTATTAACAGGAAAAATTGGTTTATTTAATAATATTATGCACATCCGAGAAACAAAATATTAAAAACCAGAGGCTTTATTTATTATGTGTAACTACAAAATTATATGAAACCATCAGAGAAAAAAGAATTATGGAAGAGACGCAATAGGAATGATAGATGAACAAGGATGATTTAGGAAACACAGACGTGTAGATATATCATGGCAGATGTTTCCAGATAGTTTTAATAACAAAATATGGAGAAATATTGATACATGAGCATAACGTTAAGAAAATTTGATTTAAGTGTATTCACAACGGCAACTCACGAACTATTGTATCTAAAATTAAATATCAAATATAAACTGATAGTTTCTTTAGGATTTTATTTAATAGGATTAACAAAAAAAATTAAAAAATGATTCAAGAATCCTCTACATTTTTTAAGGAGACAAAAAACAAAAACTTGCCTCAAACATATATGAAACCCAAAATAGACTAAACAATGGAAAAACGGCCAATCCCATACAGTCTGTCCTCTGTTTACTTTAGTTATACGAGGTGTATAACTCACATTAAATAACGAGACTGACGCTGTAAAACATTTTATTTTGAGTTCATAGATATTTACTTATTATCATCTTCAATATAGATCCCTCCTCTATTCTTACAAAGCTCCATGCGACTCTTCCATTGTTGGAAACAGTGCTTCTGTTAGATCCTTCAGAACGCGTGCCGCTTTCTCTTTCTCAGCTTCAACGGACTCAAATCTTGTTCCTTTTGCATGATTCAATGCAGATTTCACCATAGGAGACAAACAGAAATTGCACGGCGCAAGATCCGGTGAATAAGGCGGATGGCCTAACACTGGGATGCTGTACTTGGCTAGATAACGATTGACATAGAATGCAGAATGAGTCGTGGCATTGTTTTGGTGGAGATTCCATGACTTGTCTTTCCACAATTCGGGTCGTTTTTTCCTTATACTTTCCCGGACTTCAGCAAGAAAGTGTAATGTTGATTAATAGATTGACCTTCAGGAATCCAGGGAATGTACACAATCTCATGAATATCGAAAAAAAAACAATCATCATTTCTTTGAATTTTGATTTGCTCATTCGAGCTTTTTTTGTTCTAGGTGAATTTCGGCTCTCCCAGTGCATGGATTGGGGGTTCGTTTCAGGATCATAAGTAAAAAACCACGAATCGTTCACATGTTATCCTTTCCAATAAGTTTTGGGTCATTTTCAAAGGCATCAAAGTGTCAGTACAAACATTTTTGCGAGCTTCTTGTTGTTCAAACGTGAGAATTTTAGCCACCATTTTGGCACACACTTCTTGCATGTTAAAATTGTTATGTCAAATTTGCCGTACGCATTCTATGTCAATTCCTACAGTTTCAGCAATCGCACGATATTTCGACGGTCAGATCGAACCAGATTACCAAATTTTTCGATATCGTCATCCGTTTTTAACGTGGAAGAACGACCCAGGCGTGGATCATCTTCAACGTATTTTCGGCCACCTTAAAAACCCTTAAACCACTCAAAAATACATGCTCGTGATAAATATTCATGGCAATACACTTCTTTTAATAAATTATAAGTTTCAGTAGCGGTTTTTCCAAGTTTCAAGTGAAATTTCACAACAATGTGTTACTCTATTGTTGTACTTAACATTTTTCCGCCGAAACAAAAAAAAACATCTCTAATGCGAACGAAGGCTACGTTTATACGGACTTGTTTACAGAAGCGAGAGGTACTGCATTCGAAAGAGAAGAGTTTACTCTAAACAGCTGTTGGTCGCTGGTGTTTGGCACATGCAAACTTCTTCTGTAGCAGTGTCAGTCTCGTTATTTAATAGCAACCCCACGTATTCAAGAAATGTTACACTCATACACGAATTTGATACTTTTCACAAACAAAATAGGTTACACTTTAATTTTATAAATCTCCTGATGATATCAATTTGCTTAGTGAAACGTAGCTCGAGTCATTTCAATGCAATTTGGTGTAAGTTCGCAACTTATTATAAAAATGTTTTATTTTTAGTAGATCTGAATTAAGGTAGAGTGTTCCTTCACAAAGGAATTGTTTAATATTTTTAAAGGGCTTTTAGCGTAATTGTCCTACTAACTTAACACTTGTAGAGCAAAACAAACTGACGCAAAAAGAAAGCGAGAAAAAACGACGATATATTTTGTTTACCCTCGAATAACCGTCAGTTTATATTCCAGATAATAGCGCACCATAAGGGCCTGGACTGGACCACGATCCGCCGCCTGGGAGATTTACAGAAAACCCTGGCTATAACCCTGGACGAAATGATCGCCCTAACGAAAGAAGTATTGCACGAACAGCCGTACAGCAAGGAGGAGGTGATCCGAGAGTTAAACACAAATTCCATTCAGCTGGATGGAGTATCGCTGACTCCGAACACTCGAGATATACAGAGCTTTAAGCTCCATCAGAGGGCGCTACACGTGTTTAATGGTAAGTGAAGCGAATTTACTACGAAAAAAAGTTAGGGAGTTACACCACGTAACTGTCTCTTCTTGCTAACGCGATCTATTATTTTATATTTTGTCAGGTTTTTAATCAAGGAGTTTCTTTTGTTGTCAACAAACTTTTAGGTATTTAACAGTTATTCTTTTCGTCTTGACTAAATGGCAAGGGTTTCGATAACTATGTTAATTTCATCAGATGATCGCTTTGTTTCTGCGGTGTTTTCATCAAAGCACCGACGAGGAGCACGGGTGAATTTCCTTTGCTTTATAATATTTTTTCCATGGGCCCAGTTCACTATTTTTCGATCATACCTGGTCTTACCCGAAGGTAAACGAACCACGAACAGTTTCCCATAGTCTGACTGCTGCGATCGTTTACCGCAGGATGGCGTGGCTGCATGTGATTGCAGCCTCCATTCAACATGGCCAATTTATATGGTCATGGCTTTAGACGTTCCTTCATACGCTCTTTAGGCGGGCCAAAGCCAGAAACCGGTCTTGGGAGACGCTTGCTGGCGTTTTGGATGACGGGTATGGGAAAGCACCGACGTGGAGCACGAGTGAATTTCCTTTGCTTTTGAATATATATATATATATATATATATATATATATATATATATATATATATATATATATATATACATATATATATATATATATATATATATATATATATATATATATATATATATATATATATATACATGATCTTAAATCCTTTTCAATTGCAGCAATCCATTTAATTATTTCTACCTTAGCTGTACTCCTATTTTCATAAAATTCGACTATTTGTCTAGTGAGCCTACTCGGATTTATCCTTTTTCATATATATATATATATATATATATATATATATATATATATATATATATATATATATATATATATATATATATAAATATTTTATTCACGTATGGGCCCTGGTGGACCACGCAAAGTATAGTTAGAGGTGTTTGGTGTTAGCCCTTCTTTGCGCCCATACTGATTTCATTCTTTCGTTATGAGCTTTTTTCCTTTCGTCAGATCAAATTGTTCCAGTCTCCCTACATTTTTCTCTCTAGCCAACATCCCAAACGTTAACCTTGTGCCTGAAATAGCCTCTATCCTGACTTTCACTTTGTGTAATATTTGCTGATCTTAATATCCTTTTTTATTGCAGCAATCTATTTAATTATTTCTACCTTAGCTCTACTCCTATTTTCATAAAATTCAACTATTTGTCTAGTTAGCCTACTCAGATTCATCCGTCATATATATAATATTTGATATGTTTCTCGACCATGCAAATTATAGTTTTTGGGGAAGTTGGTTAGTTTCGGGCTAGCGGTCAACAGTAAAACAAAGTGTTTAATCGCTTAATATTTCGTCATCTTTATAATAACTTCATCAGGAGACACTTAAATTTAATAACATAATATATAATATACATAATATATAATAAAATATAATAACATAATAGAAATAATATAGGATACAAACATGTTAAAATATAAATTCACAGAACAATAAATATATACACTTAAAAATGATGGCTATGGTTTAAAACGTATGGTTATAAATAATGATACGGGCCCCAATCAGGCATTAAAAATCTTTTTCGAACACTAAGCACATTCCACCTGCAACCATCGAGATTGAAAAGACAATGTAATGTCGACTATGTAAGGGTCATACAACAGGTGAACAACTACAAAAAAAGACTGTTTTTGGAGATGTGCCATATAAGACAAAATAAAACCACGATGAACTTCAAATCAGATACTAGTGGACTTAGTAGTATTTATTGTCATCTTTTCAAATAATACCAAATAATTGATGTTCTGTTTGATACTGCTTCAGTCTTTTCAATCTCGATGGTTACAGGTGGAATACCTTAGTGTTTAAAAAGATTTTTAATTCCTGTTTGGGGTCCGTATCGTTCAAGAACATTATTTATATGCATACGTTTTAGACCATAGACTTCATTTTTAAGTGCATATATTTATTGTTCTGTGAATTGATATTTTAACATGTTTGTATCTTATATTATTTCTATTGTTATTAAAATTTTAGTGTCTCCTGATGAAGTCATCATAAACATGACGAAATATTGAGACGATTAAACATTTTGCTGGCCGCTATCCTTAAACCAACCAACTTCCCCAAAAACTATATATATATATATATATATATATATATATATATATATATATATATATATATATATATATGTATATGTTATTTATTATTATTCACATCAGGGCCCATACGTGAATAATAAATTGGACCACGCGAAGTACAATTAGCGTTTGTTGTTGTTAGCCTTCCTTTGAGCCCATACTAATTTCATTCTCTCGCTATGAGCTTTTTTCCTTTCGTCAGACCAAGTTGTTCCAGTCTTCCTACATTTTTCTCTCTGGCCAACCTTCCAAACGTTAACCTGAATTTCACTTAGTGTAATATTTGCTGATCTTAGGTCCTCTTTAATTGCCGCAATCCATTTAATTATTTCTACTTTAGCTCTACTCCTATTTTCATAAAATTCGACTATTTGTCTAGTTAGCCTACTCGGATTCATCCGTTTGATGTGTCCGTAAAACTTAAGTCTTCTTTTTCTCATATCGCTATGTATATCTGTGTATTGTTTGATTTCTTGGTTTTCTCGTCAGTATGTTGTGATATTTATTTGTTTGGGGCCTAATATTTTTCTTATGATTTTTCTTTCCTTCTTTTCAATGTCCTCGATGTCTCTCTTTCTATTCAAAATGAACGTTTCTGCCCCATATAGACATTCTGGCTTAATAACTGCGTTGTAATGTCTCAGTTTTGTGTTTTTTAGATATGCAACATTGCAGAAATTAAACTTAAATATATTTTTAATACATAATATTATTCTCTACAAAAAGTGTATCTTGACATTTTTTCTTAACTGCCTCGGTTTGATACCAAACCTGACTTTTCACTTAACATACAGGTTTCTATAAGCATAAAAGGTTTTTCGAGAAGGATTTGAAAAATTCAAGAACTCTCTGAAGGACTGTTCTTATCAAATTTCATGCACAGAAGTTTACATAAAGGACAATAAATGACATTAAAAAATCATACTCCCCAGGTCAACATTGATGGAGGTGGTTGATCTCCTTTAGGAATTTACAACTAAAAATATTCTCAAATGCTTCTCTGTATTAAAGCAAATATTTTTAAATGAGGTGATATTTATTAATTAAAAACCAAAATAATTAAATTAGATGCTGGAAACGGCTTCCACCAACCTCTATGCACACCCAACATCTACGCACGTATACACGCAGTCGCAGTACGCAGTACGCAGTCGTATTGGGAATTTCCTCGAAAGCTTGCTCAATTATTTTCCTTAACATTGCGATATCTTCTATTTCAGTGTTGTAGACTAATGATTTAATGTATCCCCAAAGAAAGTAGTCAAGTGGATTAACGTTTGGTGATCGGGCTGGCCAAGGCACCACCAAGGCATCCTTCTTCCAATCCACTAATTAGAAAATGTTTTACCTAATATGTCTTGCATAAGCCATAATCTATTCCTAACATCTAATGTGCCATCCTCGAGCAATTCAGGCAGATCCTCGCGGATAATTTTTAAATACACCTGCCCAGTTAGTGTTGCTCGTAAAAAAAATGGTCCCATCAATCTGTTGCCAATTATTCCAGCCCAAACATTGACGGCAAACTGGTATTGGTGTCGAGTTTGAATAATTTCATGAAGCTTCTCTTCTCCCAAAGATGATTGTGATGAAAATTCATTATTCTCGCTCTCCTGTGAATTTAGCCTTATTACGGAAATATGAAAATTGGGATGAACTGTATGTTGAAGAAACCAATGACAAAATGTCAAGGGGGCAAAAAATCCCTTGGAAGCAATGCATGTACCCTCTGAATATCGTAAGGGTACAAATGGTATTCCTTTAAAATATTCCACGCAGTGATATGAGAAATGTCCATATTAACTGAAATAATCTTTGTACTTGTATTTGGATTTTCGGTAATTCGGTTTAGACCTGTTTTTCCATATCTGGCGTTGTAACATTTCTATTTTGGCTTCTATCTTGTGCTTGTACCATGAAATTACCTTGTTCCCTTAAACGCGGATGAACGTCAGGAAACATACTTCTACTAGGATATAGTAGAAATGCTGCCTGGAACAAAAGTCTTGCTCTTCTGCCATTACAATTGGCCATTCCGTAATAGAGGTGAATATCGGCTAATTCTGCATTAGTATACTTATGCATATTTCTGCCTTCCCCCTAATGTATTGTAAAGTAGCAATAATGCCAAACTATGTCGGTTGCTAATGACTAACATGTCCAAAAGATACCCTTTTTGTAAATAATAATATTCTGTGTTGAAAAATGTATTTAAATATAATTTTGAACAGGACCGTACTAATTATTTTTTAAATTAATTAGTAGGCTGGCTGCTTTTAGGACTTGATATTTTCTCAGAGGTTGATGATGTGCATTAAATTTGGTTACAATACCTTTCTTTATGCGGAAGATATAAATTAGAATATAAAAAAAAATCTTCAACCCCCTGTAACACGGAGGATTTCCGGACCCATGTTGGTATGATATTTTTGTGTAATTTCGTGAAGTAAAAATTGGCAAAAAATCTGGCAGAGTATTTCATTATCACCCTGTATATGACTATTACTCCGGGAATATATCTCGTGATCGTTTGTGTCCCGTTTGTTGGGAACGTGCTGACCTTTCGCCAAGGTCACACTTAGCATTCTCAATGTGTATCTGAAGAATGAAAAAAAAACGACCACTGGAAAAAAATCTGATTCAAATAAGTTTTGAAGTCTATTAAACGTAGAAGGTGAGAATTAAGTTGAAGACGTTTTAGTTTTCATATTCATGGCCATGTATTATGTTCAGTTCTTCCATCTTCTCTACTGTGCCTTTAATTTTACTTCTAGTAGGTAATGGTTGAAATTTATGAATGAAAAATTCTTGAAATTTATAAACATTATCGTTGCTGGAGGTGGAAGAAAGTTTAATGAAACTGGAAAGTAATAAAGCTCCCCGGATAGATCACATACCTTTAGAACTATTAAAGCTGGGTGGCCAAGAACTATCTCAAGCCATTTATCAATTAATACTTAACATGGCAACAGGCGGTAATATGCTCAATTGCGAATGCGCGTATATAAACTAAAAATATCGTAGTATGTGACTGGTATGTACAACCTATAAAAAAGTTCTAACAAACATTGCAAGACAGAGAATAGATTGTTGAGATTAACAATAGATCTGTTGTTCGTGGTCCGTCAAATAATGGAGAAGACAACCGAATTTGATACTCCTTTATTGCAGATATTCATAGGTTTCAGACAGGCGTACAACCACGTACAAGGAGTCCTGGTACAAGGCCATGGAAGAAGTAAGCGTACCAGTGAACCTGTTACCCGTTTACGCTTCAAAAATGTACCCTTAAAAATACAATATAGTTTACTACGTTAAATGATACCAAGGGCTAATTAATGCTCAGAGAACATGAGAGTACATCATGTAAGACAGTATCGTGAAAGCCAAAAGAACATGAGAGGGATTACAATATTAAATTAACTAGGTTAATAAAATACAGGCAATAATACAATAATTTAGTAATGACGTTTTGTAGACAATAAACAGTAGTGAACTTAATCTAATGTGACTAGTAGGATGACAAATTATCTTTGGTCAGTCAATGAGTGTCGCACAGGACATGTGAGGCGGAACGTTGGTCTGTCTACCTCTTAAAGTTTCAGATATTCCGTGAGTCCTGAGGGTCGCGAGGACTTCGAGGACATCCAAAGACTTGCGTGGAAAGAAGCCAAAGATTCACCCGGATTAACCACGTGGACAGGAAATATATGAAAAGATGGAAACAATCCCGTCGATAGGCTTCGGGACAGCTCGTAGAGTGTTAGCAATAAAATCCAGCAAAGCTGATAAATAAGCTCGATATTATTCCCAAAATATCCCGGACTCCAAAATTCTATTCAGCGGAAATGTTACACTGGGTCAAAGCCTATTAACTGCTCTCGATGGTGGTCGAAACAGGGATCTGAAGGGAGGAAACCAAAAATGGTTCCTTCGAAAAAATCCAGCTCGCGAAGTAATTCAGTAGCTTTCCGTTAGAGTACTGTTAATCAACCAAGGTACCAGTATCGGACTGAGGCGAACAAAAAGTAACGTATTAAAATTGATGCGTTTATTCCAGGACTAAAATAGATATAAACTAAAAAAACCGACCCTTTGATAAAGTCTATTCAAATAAGAGCAATATATTGATCTAGAAAACACGTATTTTTTTAATCAACTATCACAAATTCTCGATACTGTCAGAACAAAGTACGGCCCTGTATCTCGACTCAACCCGTAGATAGTTTGGGCATGCGTTAAGTACCTCACTCGACGCAAAATGTATTCTATTTTTATTTCAGTACCTTCGTCAAAATACCAAAAAATAACGAACGAAAAGTTATTCAGACGAAAGTCTGAATAACTTAAATTTTATTATAATATAATATAATATAATATAATATAATATAATATAATATAATATAATGTAATATAATATAATATAATATAATATAATATAATATAATATAATATAATATAATATAATATAATATAATATAATATAATATAATATAATATAATATAATATAATATAATATAATATAATATAATATAATATAATATAAAACTAAATTTGGTAAATAAATATAACCATAACAAAGCTTATTACATCAACTTGGAGGACGATGGTTAATTTCCTGGCAGTAGTAAAAATCCAACAACATACCAAGGTAAAATTTGAGATCGGAGAAGGTTTCGGACAGTGGGAAGGTTTGGGATAGAGGAGGTTTGGGATAGGGGGGATTATCACCAGTTCTGTTTGTTTCACAAATTCTCGATACTGTCAGAACAAAGTACGGCCCTGTATCTCGACTCAACCCGTAGATAGTTTGGGCATGCGTTAAGTACCTCACTCGACGCAAAATGTATTCTATTTTTATTTCAGTACCTTCGCCAAAATACCAAAAAATAACGAACGAAAAGTTATTCAGACGAAAGTCTGAATAACTTAAATTTTATTATAATATAATATAATATAATATAATATAATATAATATAATATAATATAATATAATATAATATAATATAATATAATATAATATAATATAATATAATATAATATAATATAATATAATATAATATAATATAAAATAACTAAATTTGGTAAATAAATATAACCATAACAAAGCTTATTACATCAACTTGGAGGACGATGGTTAATTTCCTGGCAGTACTAAAAATCCAACAACATACCAAGGTAAAATTTGAGATCGGAGAAGGTTTCGGACAGTGGGAAGGTTTGGGATAGAGGAGGTTTGGGATGGGGGCGGATTATCACCAGTTCTGTTTGAAATACCATATATGTAAGTACGAAACGAGAATGTTTGTATAGAAAATACTTGTTTATTGTATGAAAATGATGCAAAAATATGTTACGAAGTATTGCTCATCGCTAGCTATACATTTTCCCCATCTGTCTGACAATTTGTGGTTGGAGCTAATTCGGAAACCTTTACTAGTTTTCATTTCCTGGCAGTGTATAGATCCTTCTTTTCTATGACTAGCAGAGCATACAACCAATGATTCAGAAGTATAAGAATTATAAAACTGAGCAACTATATAAAAACTATCGCATACTCAGTTTGATAAGTTTCCTTTATTCGTAAAAGGCATTTTTACTGAAACCGTATAAAATTCATTAAAATTAACTAAAATTGGATATTTTGCGATTGCGCTTAAAAGAACGGTTTCAGTGCTCGCAATTTCGCCATAAAGGATATTCGAGTGGAAAACAAAATGGTCTTAGGAGCGTCCAATCACTTCCTGTCGGTGTGTTACGAAAGCAACGTTTTCCTTCAACAGCGATAAGTTTTACTTTATTCTTTTGTGTTTATTTTCGTTTTAAAAACATTTTCCAGTAAATTGTCAACGGTAGTTTATATCAACTTGACTGAGATTTCATTTCAGGCAATATTTTTATTTTTGGTACAAAATACGTTTCGTGTTAGTAAATGTTAAGAAAAAGCATCAAGGAGATATTGCTTTATGTCATCATGAGTAACGAATTATTTTTTCTTAAGTTATGAAGAAATTTAACCGAATTGAAACACTATTGCAGCCGACTCGACTAAGATGGGTATAATACCATCACATTTAATTTGGAAACACGTAAATCTAATATTTTAAAAACAGAAATCAAAAATGCTATACGCAGTCTAAAAAACGATAAAGTCACCGCATAAGGAATTAAATCAATGGGTGAAATAGGGGCAGACATGTATCCCAACATCTGCCAGAAAGTGTGGATTGTGGCCAGAAAATGGGCCGATTTTTTATTGATTTAAACTTCTACAAAAAAAGGCAAAAAATTAGTGCCTTATCGCTCTCATTTCACACGCAAGTAAAATCCTTCTTCATACTATCAACAAACGCTTAGAATCCCTTATCATGACAGAATTCTCCAGAGCAGGCTGGCTTCGTTCAACTAATTAAAACACTCACTAAACATTAATAAATATTAAATTCATTAAAACATCAATTAAAAAACATACGACAAATAATTAAAAAAGTCAAAGAAGTCAACCATCCCGTATACCTTTATTTCCTTGATTATTGGAAGGAATTTGACAGCATGAAATGGAAGAAATTACGGCAAATTCTACAGGAAATGGGAGTATCAGATCACCTACTTCGCTTAATTTGTCATATATATACCAGGTGTCCCATTAAGGATGGATCGCGGCCGTATCTTGAAAACTATTTATCCCACAGCTTTGGGGAAAAAAAAGTGTACTCAAAATGATCATGAGAAATTCACCAAAAATATTTTTAAGCTTCTAAAACGACCGCAAGAGGGCGTGATGAGCTAAACATTTTTAAAAATAATTTTTTTTGTGTATTTTCAAGTGTTAACCGAGTAAGAAAATTTCTCAGTTATAATTAGCAAACTGTCTCCTACAACTTTGTTTTATGACATTTTGTCGTAATTTCACGAATAGAGGGGCGGGGGGAGTTTTACCTATTGAGATAAAAAGTCGTCTAATGTCCGTTTGCCTAAACCGATTTTCCTCAATTTGGATTAATTTAAAAGGCAATTGCTGGGACAATCAGATAATCTGGGATATAAATTATATAGTTTATAAATGAAACCGTGAGGTGGCGTTACATTCAACAATAGTTTTTTTGAAGTTTTGTTCTGTTTTTTCAAATGGAATGGTACAGCTTTTATTACATGGCTAGAAAGGTAATTTAAAGAGGAATCATCCAGTGAAAACCCGAAATCGATATTTCTGACATGTCAAGAGATATTTCGATTTTTCTGAAAAAATCAGTTATTATTTCACTACTACCTGCATTAAGTTAAAAAAATATTAACCTAGTGTTTGTCTTCCTTCACACTTTACCTAGGCTTAGAACTGGTCCAAATTCTTCGTGCCATATTAATTTGGAGCATGTTTAAAGGCCAACGGGCCAACAACGAAGATAATAATAATAACAACAGTCAAATAAAATTAACAGCACAACAGTCTAATAATTAACAGAATCTGAACTTTAACGCCTTTCTAAATGTTCAAAATGCCTTCCATCCTTAGAAATGCAAAGATTTATTTTTCGACGAGTACTAAACACGACAGCTTCAATTTCCGCTCTTGAAATGCTGGTTATTGAATTTTGAATTCTTTCAATCATGTTTTCTCGTGTGGTAGGACGAGTTTGAAAAACAGAGTCTTTTAGTCTTCCCCACAAGTAAAAATCGAGGACTGTCAAATCCGGTGAGTGCGCCGGCCACGAAAATAAACTACCCCGTCCTATTCAACGATTTGGGAACGAAGCATCCAAGAAGCTTCGAACCACCTGCGAGATGTGGGCAGGGCATCCATCATGCTGGTACCGCATTTGTCTTCTTGTTTCCAACGAAACATCTTCCATTAGTTCTGACAGTCCATTTTGCAAAACATTTAAATATGTTTCACTATTCAAATGTCCATTAAAAATAAAGGGACCAATAATTTTGTCTCCCAAAACACCACACCATACGTCCACACTCCATCTATTTTGGTGGTTGATTTCTAACATCCAGTGTGGATTAGCAACTGCCCAGTAGTGCATATTATGTAACTTAACGCCTCCGTCACTGCTAAAAGGTAGCTTCATCAGTCCATAGTATGCGTTTTAAGAATTGTTTATTTCCACTACACATATTTTTTAACCAGTGACAATAGTCTAACCGTCTGTTTTTTTTAATAAAATTGTTGCGGTTGCGATTGCGACCTAAATATTAAGACCAATTTTTAACTTAATATTACGGTAAAAATTAAAACTAACTGATTTTTTCAGAAAAATCGAAATATCTCTTGACATCACAGAGATATCGATTTCGGGTTTTCACTGGATGATTCATCTTTAAATTACCTTTCTAACCATGTAATAAAAGCTATACCATTCCATATGAAAAAACTGAACAAAACTTCAAAAAAACTATTGTTGAATGTAACGCCACCTCGCGGTTTCATTTATAAACTAAATAATTTATCTCCCAGATTATCTGATTGTCCCAGCAATTGCCTTTTAAATGAATCCAAATTGAGGAAAATCGGTTTAGGCAAACGGACATTAGACGACTTTTTATCTCAATAGGTAAAACTCCCCCCACCCCTCTATTCGTGAAGTTGCGACAAAATGTCATAAAACAAAGTTGTAGGAGACAGTTTGCTAATTATAACTGAGAAATTTTCTTACTCGGTTAACACTTGAAAATACACAAAAAAAATTATTTTTAAAAATGTTTAGCTCGTCACGCCCTCTTGCGGTCGTTTTAGAAGCCTAAAAATATTTTTGGTGAATTTCTCATGATCATTTTTAGTACAATTTTTTTTCCCCAAAGCTGTGGGATAAATAGTTTTCAAGATACGGCCGCGACCCATCCTTAATGGGACACCTGGTATATACATATATATGAAAAAAACAGAGCAGTGGTGAAAATTGAAGATCGAATATCTGATGAGTTTTGTATCAATAAGCGAACCAGATAAGAATTATTATTACTATTGCCAATACTGTTCAATATTTATGGCGAATATATTATGCGTTGCGCTCTCGAGGATTGGTCGACCAGGGTCACTATAGTACTACAGCATAGTACTACACTTCTAGGAGGTACTCCGAGGAACTAACACTAATTATCAAATAAAAAGGATGAAATGGAACGAATCTTTACGGATTAAAAATGAACGAGGAGAAAATAAAATAATTATTGCTTCAAAACAACATCCCTAACATGAGTGAAATAGGGCACTTTAAGGTAATAAGTCAAATCGTCTACCTTGGGGCTTTACTAGGCTGATTGAAAAGTTCGCCTTTATAGCAGTAAAAGAACTATATAATCTACTACATTTTGAAATTGCATCCTTGTGAACATATGTGAGTGTCAAGACGATCTGTCAATGAATTCGTACAAAAACATCAGCTTAAAGTAAACATTATCAGTGTTATTTTTATAATAGAAAATATTTAAAATCGTGCCGTGATTAAATTCTTTGCAAAAAGAGGTTTAAAGACAATGGAAATTTATAGTGAAATGGTGAATGTATTAGAGGAGTCTACCCCTTCAAAAACAATGGTTTGTAAGTGACCAGGTTAGTTTCAACGTGGTTGTACAAACCTCGATGATGATCCTCGTTCTGGATTCCAATAAGTGTAACTACTGAAATCATTCTATACATTATATGGTTATGGATGACAGACAATTAACTTTGAGTGAAATTGCTAAGGCCAAGGACATCTCAACTGAACGAATTTCATATTTGGAAAAAGAAACTGGGGTTGAGAAAGCTATGTGTAAGATGGGTGCATTTGTTAAAGTCTGATAAAAAACGACTTCAAGTAAAACTTTCTAACTAACATTTAGATTTTTTTCGAAAGAATAAAATATATTTTTTAAACGTCGTTTTGTAACTACGGATGATCCTGAACTGCGACAATAAGCCGCAGAGTGGACTGAGCCCGGTTGTTCAGCTCCGAAGCAGTTAAAGTGGTCAAAATCGAACAAAAATGTTATGGCATTAATTTTTTGTGATGCAACCTTCAAAGCGATAAAACAATAACAGGACAGTATTACTAAAACTTTTTGGTTCAATTGGATGCCAAGATTCGTGAGAAAAGACCTGGTTTAGCGAAGAAAAAATTATTCTTCATCAAGACAATGCACCGGCTCACAGAGGTGTTCTTGCAATGGTCAAATTGAAGGAGTTCTACTACGAATTGTTGGAGCATCCACCATATTCACCAGATCTAGCCCTCTCTGACTTTCATCTGTTCTCAAACCTGTTCCCAAAAAAAAATCCTACGTAGCAAGCGTTTTTCATCAAACGAAGAAATTATAGCAGTGGTAGAAAATATAAAATCACTTCAGAGATGGGATAACTTAATTGGAGAATCGCTGGAAAAAATATATTAAGCTTAAAGGGGAATATTCAACTAAAAACTTGTTTTATTATTTCCGCTCGGCGGAATTTTTTAAATTTTTCAATTAAAATTTGATGACCAATTACATTATTTTTCAAAGTCAAAAAACTTTGTTCTTTCAACTGTGACACTTTGTATATTATTGGATGATCGATTTCCCTATACCTATTTCCAACGGTTTTCTTGTTATTGTGTATTTTTTATCAAAAGCCGATGAAACTCCAAAATTCCTATCTAGTAAGCCTTGATTTTGACAGGAATTGAAACAATCTTGATATTATGTCAAAGCAGTATCAGCTCACAAATTCGTGAGGTATCTACTTACAGTTTTAGCGATTTTGTTCATTTTTTCAAGTACAGTTTATAATGGGGAATAATGAATGTTAAATTTGTTTTATATGCGTGGTAAATGTGGATGAATTGTCAGACGAACATGCAGATTATTTAAGGAACGGTATCCGGACCTGCGAACAATGACTCCCGGAAAATTCGCAAGAATCAAAGCTCGGTTTTTGGCAACTGGGAGTGTAAGGCCAACACGAAATTACTTAAAGCCCGTAATACATAATGAAGATAACGAGATGAATGTGTTGGTTTATTTTCAAGCTTATCCACGGAGTTCAACTCCAGCAGCAGCGCTGAATTTGGGTATTTCAAGAGCATCAATCCATAGAATATTAAGAAAACATAAAATGCATCCCTTTTCTGACATAATTGTGCACGGATTACGTCTTGGTCATGAGGCAAGACCAGTCGACTTTTGCGAGTTCATGTTCTTAAAAATCACCGAAGATCCGAGATTCTTCATAAGATTATGTGGACTGATAAATTAAAATTCAGCAGGTAAGGAATTATAAATCGTCGAAATAACCACTATTCAGCACAAGACAATCCACATGTCATAAGGGAAGATAATCATCAGGACCACTTTAGTTTTAATGTTTTTTCTTTAATTATGGACAACAGTGTATGGCATAACAAGTGTACGATAAAAAATTGAATGGGGCTAGATACATTGGGATACTCAAAGGGTTTGTTAGCGATTTTCTAAATGTTCTACACCCATGCGACACAGCAAACACGGATTTTCATCTCTGGGGCCGTATAAAAGAATTAGTGTACTCTAGGCCTGTACAAACTAGAGAGAAATTATTGAACCGTGTTCACGATGCGTCCAAGTCCAAGCGAAATTCGGAGGTCTGTTTCGCAAAGAGTATATGACAGAGTTATCCAGTGTTTAAACCAAAATGGCGGTCATATAGAACAATTGTTGTAATTTTACATTCATTTATTATTTTTTGTAATTATGTTCCAATTTTTTTATATTATTCATTTGTTATTACGTTTTAAATTTTGTTATGTTTTCATGTTCTAATTAAAGTGAATTTCTGCCATTTCAGTCATGTTCATTTTGTTTCGAAAAACAAACGATGGCGATGTATCGGTTTCTGCCAAAAATCACATTAAAATAGAAAATATGGATTAACAAGAAAACTGTTGGAAATAGGTATAGGGAAAGTTATAGCGAGCCGATGCAGAATCAAATTCTGCATCCGACCATCCAATAATATACAGAGTGTTATATTTGATAGAACGAATTTTTTCAACTTTGAAAATAATGCAAATGGTCATAAAATTGGTCATAAAATTCATCCTAAATGATTTTAATACATTAATTGTCAATGTGGATTTCCAAAGTATCATTCTTGTTCTTCCGTCTACCCCAGAAACGCTTAGCACCAATCGAAAATGTGTAAAATGCGCAGTGTTAAAAATAAGGTTTCATCTTTCATAATTTTTAAAAGAATCAAGATATTCAAGAAACACTTCAAAATAGGTATAGGGAAATCTGGTGGAACTCATCATAAAATGTTCTCAGAAATCCAAAAAAGAAATAATATACCGGCTGTTGACCTTGAAAATATTTCAATATGAAAGAGAGTCTTAAAAAACACGAAAGTCCAAAAATTCAGAATTCTAAATGTTTTGTAACCATGAAAACTTTTAACGAACGGCAACCATGAGAAGCCCGGTATAAATAGCAACCCTTGTATTTATAACTGCAGTTCGAGGCGATGTGGCTGGCCCTGGCCATTTAGCGTGATGTAGTAAAATATCGAACTTATCTGCGTTCAAAGGCTATCAAAACAAAACTAAATGTCATATTGACTTGAAATTATTGAGTGCTATATAACTTTTTCTCGTACGTTTTGAAACTGACAATGTCGTTCTTAATCTTTATTCTACATCTTAACCACTTTCTAAAACAGAGTGCAAAATTAACGATTCCGGTGGAAATCGACAAAAATTCCGATTCAGTGAATCTGCCCATCTGATACGACTCGACAAAAATGGGGAAATGCCAGTCAAGCACTCGACCTCACGACCGAACGTATTTTGCATGCACGTTGGCCTTTTAACGGTGCAGTTCGCGCTTTTATCAAACACATCGTCATCGCGCTTTTTGTTTTACGTTGTTTTGCTTTTTTCCTTCTTGTAGGATATAAACCGGGTTTTGCACCACTTTAAAAGGTGTCGTTGCTAGTGAGGGGTTGGCTCTTGGCTTGCATATTCTTTTTTCCTATCGGGGTTAGCAGGTTAAAGAACTGATTATTTTTACTGCGCTCTGAATTGGAGTGGGATATTGTTACGATAGTGTGGTGGAGTTGAGATTGCAGAGGATAATTTGAGGCATATGAACATAATCCCCATAAACGCACTATGGGATTTTATCTGAAAAAATAATATTTAAGGAAATTTAACTTCTCAACAGAAATGCATTTGGATCAATAACCCAGTCCCTTTGTCATCGGCCTTAATAATTGATTAATAAATGGTTGGTAACAAGAGTGTTTTTTCTATAAAATGAGACACAATGATAACTATAAATGATAATCCGATAGTTTTTATTTTATCTTGAAGAACAATTTTTTTAATTCAACGAGGTAAATATTGTATGGTATTTTTTTCAAAATATATTTCAAAAATGGCTAAAAGGTGTTTCGGTCCATTTTAGGGTAAATATGTTTTTCATTTAGTAGGCTACGAAACAATGGATGACAAATAAAGTATTTGATTACACTTGACAACTGTTAACATCAATTTGTAAATTTCAAATTTATTTCAATTTTTATATGGAATTAATATGTATTTAACTGAACGAGAAGGAACTGAAATACTAAAAATTGTTGGATACGGTGACAACAAACGCACTTATGCTGAAGTTTGTGGGGTATTTAATGAAGTACATTCGAATAGAAACATCACTAAGTCAACAGTTTCAAAAATCCAAACATTTAACTTTTGAGGATACTGTATATGAACCTGCTCCATCTAGAACGGATTAGTTTCAACCCAGAATCGTCAGATTAACATGACCATTTAAATGAACAGAATGAGCTGCTAAAACCCGGCGAAACCGTAAATACTGAACGCTACCTACAACTAGTGATCGATTTGAATCAAGCTTTGCGTGAAAAACGACCGGAATATCAAAAAAAGTAACATAAAGTTATTTTGCTTCATGATAATGCACCATCTCACAGACCAAAACTGGTTAAGGAAACGACTGAGGCGTTTAGTTGCGTCCGATTACTACTTCTTTGCATCGATGGGACATGAAAATGGACACGAAAATGGCTCGATGACCGGTTTGCTTTAAAAGATTAACAGTTGTTTTAGCGTGGCATTTACAAATTGTCAGATAGGTGGGAAAATGTACAGCTAGCGATGGGCAATACTTCGAATAAAATATCTTTTGTCATTTTCATTCAATAAACGCGTATTTTCTATACAAAAATGCCAGTTCCATATTTACATACCTAGTAGACTAATTAAATATTTTACATAAATTATTTGTGTTTCTTATTCTGTTAAAAAAATCCTTACGAACTTTCCTGGCAATCCGAAATCTTAAAAATGAGGATCTCAGCCTGTTTCTTGCGACGGGCCCTGCACATTTTAGGAAATTCAAGCAAAAACACAAAAACAATTTCACAGAAAAGCTCACAAATCTATGAATAGATTCATATCCTTGCATAAATAAACTTTGTATAGTAAAAATACACTTTTTTAAATTTAAGATTGTTTCATTTCAGATATGTTGAATGAAAAATGTCAGAACGAAAAATTAAATTGAATTTATCACTATCAACGATCTACTTCGCCTGAACTATAAAATAAACATCAGTCAGTCGTTTTTAGAGTGTTGTTTTGCGAATAATGTTACCTCGTTTTTTTTAATAAAGAATATTTTTAATTGTTTTGGGTTATTCATTACATAAAGTGTTTAATCGAGTCGTTAATACCTACGTTCTCTTTCAAGTCGACAGTTTATTTTTATTAGATAATTTCTATCGGTTACTTCAAAGTTTTCTAAATATTTGAACAATTTGTGATCGAGGCAAAGTATCTGCTGTATAAACAAACTATAATTTAATTCGCTATTGTTATTTCTTCATCGATTTTACCAGTAAAAACATGTTTGGCTAAACATATGCAGAGAAGCATAAACAGTTTTAGGTCTGTTAGGTATACATAATAGCTCGAAAGTCATTCAGAAATTGGAAATGAAATATCTAGTTTTCGGAAAGTTCGGTGGAATTTTCCGTTAGTTGCTATTTTAACACTTGTAAACAAAAATCTGTGCTGTATTAGTAATGTTTATTGACATATTATTAATTCATATGGTATTTACAGTGCTTGCGTTCAGATTCGCTTTGATGTGCGTTCAATTAATTAGGTTGATTCTTAATTGAAAATGTCCATCGATGTCTTGCATTTACACCACATCACGATTTTTTATTTCAGAAAGGACAAGAACGATGTCCAATCTATTTTTGGGGTTTTCGCCACGATCTAAAACTAAATAAATATCAAAAATATCGTTTCTTATGTAAATAAAGAATCACTAGATAAAAAAACAAAAACAAAACGAAGACAAATTTCTCCGTGATTCTTTTTCTGTTTTTCTACTTAACGAACAAGAATTTAAAAAAATATAAAAACATTCTAAAATAAATATAAACTTTGAACGTTCACGTTACTGGAGGTCTCCCGTTTTCAAAACGAATCTAAAAAATAAATTATATTATTATCTATCTTTTCATTAAACATATAAATTAATATAATTTATTTTTTTTAGATTCGTTTTGAAAACGGGAGGAGAAGACCTCCCGAAACGTTAACGTTCAAAGTTTGTATTCATTTTAGAAAGTTTTTGAATTTTTAAAATGTTTGCTTATTAGGCAAATTTATCGCAGACAAAGAATCACTGAGAAATTTGTCTCCGTTTTGTTTTTTTACCCGGTGATTCTTTTTACATAAGAACTTTCTATTTACATTATTTTTGATATTTTATGAGTTTTAGATCGTAGCGAAAAACCCAAAAAAAGAAAAAAAACGTATGATCACGCCACAATCATTCGGACAATACAACAATGTCCAAACAAAAATAAAAATGTGTTCTATTGGAGCACTGTGCAAAAGTGGTGTGGTTGGATCAGGGGTGGATATTTTGACCTGGAAGATCAGCATCGCTCTGGCTCTTCTTCAAGCACTGATGTCGAGTAAATAACGCCATAATAGCTGAAGATCCGCGTACCACGGCCTTAGATATTAGATGAGTTAAATATTGACAAATCGACCGTTTTTTATAGGAAAGATTAAAAGGAATGCCAATATCGGGTCGGCTCGGAACACTGAGAGTACACTGCAAATCGAAGTATGTTAAATTAACACACTTGCACGTGTTTTTTCTTTGAGTAGTTTGATACACAAAAAAGGCGTTGTGATTCCTAATAGATAAATAGACAAATAATAGATAAATAATAGATAATATTTGGTATAATTACTATTATGAAAGAGGGGACTGGAATTTGGTTATGTAAAGGGAGCGATGGTCCAGAAACCTCTGAGGTAGATATTAATCGCACGATTAAAAATTAAAGGAATAAACTAAAACAATCCACGTGTTACAATGTTTCTCATAATGTACTACACGTGTAACTTGTAGAAATAAATCATCCTAAAAATTTTAAAGAAGAATAAATTTTTAATGGTACTTCTCCAAAATGGGAGCCATAAAAGTTGACGCAGTTAACCATGATATTAGTAAAAAACACGTCATTCACTTTCCTAATTGCCTTTTTTCGAGATCTATCCGACAAAAGAAAGTTTATGAGAATCGGTCCAGAAATAAAAAATTTAAGGGGGTGGCAAGTCCTTATCCTGGACACACTGTTACTTTGTGATTCTTAATAGATAGATAAACAAATAAAATAGATATAGATAATGTGCAACAATAGTTTAATATTTGGTATAATTAACTATTATGAAAGAGGGGATTTTAATTTTTTTATGTAAAGGGGGCGGTGGTCTAGAAACCTCTGATGTAGATATTAACCGCACGATTAAAAATTCAAGGAATAACGCAAAACAATCCACTAAAATATAATTATTCGAATAAAGAAATAATATTAACTGTTAGAAACGCTTTAAAATGACTGACTGAAATTTATTTTATATATCATACATGAAACGATCCTAAATGTATAAAAATGTATATTTACTATAGAGAATTTATTTATGCAAGGAGATATATTCATAGAATTAACATTTTTCTTTGTAATTTAGAGTTTTTGAAATTTCTTAAATTATAATGCTGTTAGTTGAATTGTATTTGCTTGTCAGACAGTCAGTTTATATCAGAATATTGGTTTAGCCTGGCTTATACTTGAACGATTTTTTTGAATGTACGTTTCATTTTTCCTCGATCTTTTTTCATATTTTCAACAGAAATATAGGAATGGTTCAAGAAATGTTAAGTTTAATACCCAAAAAACCGATTTATGGATTTGAAAGTATACTTTTTGTCTCGATACCATTTTCATTCACACTTATACATAGGCTAGCCAAAAAGTTTCTACCCGGATATAGATACAAGGGCCGTTCGAACAGTTTTTGGGCCTGATAAAAAAACCCAAGATTTTTGAGATTGTTTATTTCTTCTTCATGACTACTTCAAATTTCCTTCCAATGATACAGGAACTGAAAGTTACTAATTGTCACGAAATCGCAAGAGTATCAGAAGAAAAGATTTCGAGAGTGATGCACAACATTCAAGAGAGATTGCAGATGTGTGACCTGGAAGAAAGGCGACACTTGGCTGACATTATTTTTCACCATTAATTTGAAAAAACCCCACCCATTCCTTACATTGGAGGGCACATATTTCGCCCTCTAATGTAAGGGATGGGTAGGGCTTCCTCCCGATCAAGCAACTAACGAATGCTCATATATGTGTATATATATCTATATATACATACATATATATATATATATATATATATATATATATATATATATATATATATATATATATATATATATATATATATATATATATATAAAGTTATAAAATAATTATTTCCTTTAGATATTCGTTTTACATATATTACATCCAATTGTTAATACGTACATTCTCTATCACGCTGAAAGTTTATTTGCGTTCTATAATTTCTGTCACTTCCTTCGATATGTTCTAAATATTTTTACAATCGCTAATCGAGGCAAAGTATCCGCTATAAAAATAATCATTTCATTCGGCATTATATTTTTTAATTCATTTCTCTGGTGAAAAACACATAAAAACATATTACGAATACATGCCAGTTTGAAATTACAGGGTGGGCAATAATTTTTGTACTTAATAAATTCGCCTCCTGAACAAACCTACAAAGGGTAGGAGAACGTGTAGTGGTAGTGAGAAATATTTCGAAATGTTTTCGACCTGATAAAAAAGCACATTTTTGTAATCTTGTGCTTTTTTTATGAGATCTTAAACAAAAAAATCAAAATAGTTACTTCGCAATTAAATACATTTACGCCAACGACATTACAATTTTTAGAATATAATTTTTAGAATTACGGTAAAGTGTTAGGGATAGAGGCGCATCAGCAACTCAAAAAGCTATTTAGCGACTGGACCTACAACTTAACGTGGGTTCCGAAACCACGGTCATCAGCTTCCGACAAAACCATGGCAGCACCCCGCTCGGGTTATAAACCCTTGGTTATGTACCAACCCACAAGTCTATCAGGAAACCTACCGATTGGCGAGTAACCAACCTATATACATATATATATATATATATATATATATATATATATATATATATATATATATATATATATATATATATATATATATATATATATATATATATATATATATCATCATCATCAGCCCGTATCGATCCACTGCAGGATGAAGGCCTCTTCAGCATGCTTCCAACCTTCACGGTCCTGGGCTTTCCTCTGCCACTCGGGTCCAATATATTTAACGATGTCATCAGTCCATCGTGCTTTCGGTCTTCTTCGCGGACGTTTGCGATCAAGCGGTATCCACTCCAGGATTGCCTTGGTCCATCTGTCGTCCCATCGCCTCGCTATATGGCCTGCCCATCTCCATTTCAACTGTTTTACTCTTCCAATGATGTCACAGACTTTTGTTTGTTCCCTGATCCATGCGCAGGACTTTCTGTCTCGTCTTGTAATGCCAAGCATACATCTTTCCATTCCCCTCTGTGCCACCCGAAGTTTTTGAATTGATTGCGATGTGAGTGTCCAGGTTTCACTTCCGTATGTCATAACGGGTAGAACGCACTGATCGAATACTTTTCTTTTCAGGCAAAGTGGGAGTCTGCTCTTAAACACTATGTTGAGCCTACCAAATGCCTGCCAGCCACATTTAACACGCCGTTCCACCTCCCGGGCGGTATTCCCCTCCATGGAAATCCTCTGCCCAAGATATACAAAGCTGTCCACAATCTCTAAATCCCTTCCTAAAACTGAAATTCTTCTGTCCTGAGCGAAGTTATTGAACATAACCTGACCCTTTTTCAGGTTTATTTTCAAGCCAAATGGTTCGCCAGCCCTTTGCAGTTCTTGTATGCGTCTTTGCAGCTCCTCTGGGTCTTGTGAAATGAGAATAATATCATCTGCAAATCTAAGATGGTTTAAGTTTGCACCATTGATCTTTACCCCATCCTGTTCCCAATCCAGTTTACGGAATACTTCTTCAAGGCCAGCCGAGAAAAGAATAGGCGATATTGCGTCACCCTGCCATACACCTCGTTCTATATTAATTCCCACATCAAGATCATCAAGGTGAATTGTGGCTGTAGCTCCATCATATATCGTATATATATATATATATATATATATATATATATATATATATATATATATATATATATATATATATATATATATATATATATATATATATATATATACGATACGATACGATACGATATATATAATATATATATATATATATATATATATATATATATATATATATATATATATATATATATATATATATATATTGAAGCGTGAATAATAATAATAATACATTTTTACTGAAATTGAAGCTGTTCTATAACTCTCCAAACGTAGAAACTCTTCGAACTCTTATTATGGTGAATCGGTCCACATTTCTACTTGTTACCTTTCTCGTAATTGTTGGTAAATTTTCATCTATTCGAAACTATTTCCCTCCATCCTTTTCTATATGCGATCTGTTCGCTCCATCTCTCTACATTCAGTGTTTTTATATTTAGTTCCATCTGACATTTTCTCGTCGTCTTGGTTTGTTCTGTGTTGGTTTCCATGTTGTTATCTCTCTTACTGGTGTATTCCTTCGTCTTTTCTTTATATGTCCGTGCCATCATATTCTGCTGTGTTTGCAGTACATTCGAGTACCGCAATCGAGTACGCTATCAAAATATGGATTAAAAATTTTGAAAGAGCAGGTTCTATACACAACGACAAGCCTTCGGGTAGAGGATTTATTCATGATTTGGTCAATGCTTTCTCTATTGGTTTACGTGGAAGGTCTTTCTGATCGAGGTTAATCTTCAACTGCTTCTCTACAATAACTAAAGTCCTTGTACCACTTGTAAACATTTTTTTGCACCACCGTAACATCTCAGTATTTTTAATGCAAAAGCACAAGAACTTTCGTTTTTATACAAAATTTACCGCGCGAATTTCTAAAACAAGTCACATTACTTTTTGATCATAATGCATATTTGGCTCCTATATATTCTTGGCAGCATGTGATCTGCGATCCTCAAGCAATTTTACGATATTATTTACTCCAAAATAAATGTTTATCCAATTCGATGTTCTCTTAATTGTGTTTATACGAGTTTTATTAAGACTAGATACTCAAAAAATTCATAATATCATTATTTGTGTACTTTAATTAATAATTCTTTTGTGAAACTATTTTTAATCCTTTCCATTGCACCTATGAGACTGGAAATTTTCCTATAATCACCAGCATGTTCTTTTTGACTTGAAGTGACTACAATTATGAATAAACTCCTTATTATTTAGCCCTTTTCAATTTGGTTTAAACTTATTTTTGGACGTAAAATTTCTCCTACTGAGAGGATTGCTTCTGTTATAGCTCTGATATAATGTTTAGATTTCGAAGCTTACTACTATAAAGCTAAATCTGCTTTTGTCTATTTTCAGAGGCTAAAAGAGTGGACAAATTTCACGAGGCATGCAAAAATATGTCAGGTGGAGAAGATTCTTTGGTGTCCCTTGGAAATCTAATGAGTCAGAGTCATCAAAGTTTGAAGGAGCTGTACGAATGCAGTCATCCTGCATTGGACAAGTAAGTTAAACGTTTATCTCTTTCTCATCTCTATCAACTTTGCATCTCTATCATCATTATCTATAGTAATATTTTCAGTTATATATCTTAGGCAGATTCTTGACTTTACAATCGATTTCTTGCACAAATTTCTTGTACAGTTAGTATGGTTAATGTTTATGTTACCTCCATATCAAGGATTTTGTCATTTAAAGGATCAATGTAATTTGCATTGCGTTAGTACCCATGTATCACAGTCATAAGTTATTATCAGTCTAATCGTTATGTTACATATAGCGATCATGTTATTTTTGTGAACCCTCCCTGACCGGAAGAGATGCACGTAAGAGAATAAACTAAACTTTATTGGGTTGAATGTTTGAATGACTTGCGTGAATCTTTGCGGTGTGTCTTCATTGCATTCAAATCTACACCCAGATATTTCAAATGACACCCTCTAGGTTGTCATGTCCTATAGTTATTTTCGATGGTTACCTGTTCTTGTTTGCTGCAGCTTTTTCGTTTTATCGATGCTTTCCTCATGTCTGTGCGTGATTTGTTTGTTAAGATGTTGTACGTATTTACTAACTTTATACAATATTGACCAACATTGGTTCCAGTATATTCTCCTGTTTAAAATATCCTACTTTTAATTTGATATTTGAAATTTTACTAGAAGTCTGTATATATATATATATATATATATATATATATATATATATATATATATATATATATATATATACATATATATATATATATATATATATATATATATATATATATATATATATATATATATATATCTATATATTAGGATGTTCGTATTTCCCAAACTGATTTTTTTCATTTGGGTATCCTCCAAATTATTTTTTATAGCCTAAAACCAATTTTGAAAAAAAATAATTCGATGCCTGTGATGCCTAAATGCTGATACTTTTCCAATTCCATTTTCTTGATTATTATATAAATTATCTTACTAAATATTGTTGATTCTGTCTCTGTTTTGATTATTTTAGATAGACAAATTTTTTTATTGGAGTGAAAAATTAATTTTATAAGTTTTGCGAATATTAAAATTTATTTTTATCGTTATTCTCAGTAATCATCCCCTTTTTTATTCATTTAAATGTTATTTATTTCATTTTGCGCTCTCAATAGTAATTAAAAACATAGTTTAAATGCGAAAACATTGATATTCCAAAAGCAGCATATTCACCAGATATGAATAAGAATTGAAAAACAATCTTTTCAAAGCACAAAAAAAAATGTAGTTGAAAAAAATAATTCGTTAACAACCCTCGTACATGCAAATCGTAAAAAACTAAGTTAAAACGTAATATAAAAGTAACCTTCCAAGCTTGTTTGTATGCAAAAAGATTTTGAAGCAAACAAAAAGGTGGTCAACAGAAAAAAGACAACTTTGAGGCATACCATCAACCCGCGCATTAGTGTAGAAAACTTTAAAAGAACCTCTAAGTAAAAATCCGGTAGATTTTTCCTAAGGGTATTACCTAAGACTTATTAAATTAATTTCTTTAAGAGTATAAACATTTCTAGAGACCGGAAACTTTCTTTAAATTTTAAGCTCTCTCGTCCCTCCAGACTACGAACTTATCGGATGATGGTCGTATCCGGCTATATTTAAAGGTTTTTTTTTGCTATTTCGTTCTTGACTTTAGGGAAAACAAAAAGTTAAAAAAAACATTAAAATGTATTTTAATGCTTCCGCCATATTTAAACTGCACCTAACTGCAAACTAACTTATTTTTACTACGAAGTTTATATTGATATACCAGGTGTCCCATTAAGGATGGATCGCGGCCGTATCTTGAAAACTATTTATCCCACAGCTTTGGAGAAAAAAAATTGTACTAAAAATGATCATGAGAAACTCACCAAAAATATTTTTAAGCTTCTAAAACGACCGCAAGAGGGCGTGACGAGCTAAACATATTTAAAAATCTTTTTTTTTGTGTATTTTCAAGTGTTAACCGAGTAAGAAAAATTCTCAGTTATAATTAGCAAACTGTCTCCTACAACTTTGTTTTATGACATTTTGTCGTAATTTCACGAATAGAGGGATGGGGGGGAGTTTTACCTATTGAGATAAAAAGCCGTCTAATGTCCGTTTGCTTTAACCGATTTTCCTCAATTTGGATTCATTTAAAAGGCAATTGCTGGGACAATCAGATAATCTGGGAGATAAATCATTTAGTTTATAAATGAAACCGCGAAGTGGCGTTACATTCAACAATAGTTTTTTGAAGTTTTGTTCAGTTTTTTCAAATGGAGTGGTACAGCTTTTACTACATGGCAAAAAAGGTAATTTAAAGAGGAATCGTCCAGTGAAAACCCGAAATCGATATCTCTGACATGTCAAGAGATATTTCGATTTTTCTGAAAAAATTCAGTTAGTTTTAATTTTTACCGTAATATTAAATTAAAAATTGGTCTTAATATTTAGGTCACAATCACAACCGCAACAATTTTATTTAAAAAATAAAATTATCTATTCAGTATCAATCATCATAAATGTTCTAATCCTGACCTTGATAATATTTTCTAATTTAATTACATAAGCGGAAAAAATGCTTTTCCCCAATTGTTGCATTTTCTCTTCTGTGATGCTTAAATACTACTTGACAGAATATTGAAATCAGTCATTAATAAATATACCTACTCTTTCTTTTAAACTAAATGAATGGATGAATGAAATTATGCGTTTTCGGGTTTCCAAATAAACGCATGCAATCCTTAGGTACATTACACAAAGAGTGTAAGAAGGGTACCATAGAAACAAACAAAAACAGTCAAATTAACTTGTCAGTTTTGAAATGCATTACATTTTCAACATTGCATTTATTGATTATTAATAATTATTATAATAATATCTAACAATGCCTATTACGAATAACGAGGTCTATGACATGTTGGCGGTGTATTTCCAATGTTTTGAAAATGCATGTATTGCAGAGCGGCAATATGCAAGTCAATATCCCGAAAGAAGGCATTATTCGAAAAAGGTGTTTACACGTCTAGCAAGACGCTTACGATAAACAGGAATTGTGCATCTAGATCCAGTCCGCACCAGGTTACGTTCGATTCGTAATGGAGATAATGTCGTAAATGTTCTGGCTTATGTTGAAACCAACCCCCATTTAAGTATCAGACAAATATCTGAAGAATTAGGTGTTAGCAAGACATCCGTTTATCGAATCTTAAGAGATAACAAACTGCACCCCTATCATGTTGTCTTACACCAAGCCCTTTTGGATAACGATTTCGACAGAGGGTTAGACTATCGTCACTGGTTAAAAAATATGTCTAGTGGAAATAAACAATTCTTAAAACGCATACTATGGATTTATGAAGCTACTTTTAGCAGTGATGGAGGCGTTAACTTACATAATATGCACTACTGGGCAGTTGCTAATCCACACTGGATGTTAGAAATCAACCACCACAATAGATGGAGTGTGAACGTATGGTGTGGTGTTTTGGGAGGCAAAATTATTGGTCCCTTTATTTTTAATGGACATTTGAATAGTGAAACATATTTAAATTTTTTACAAAATGGACTGCCAGAACTAATGGAAGATGTTTCGTTGGAAACAAGAAGACAAATGTGATACTAGCATGATGGATGCCCTGCCCACTTCTCGCAGGTGGTTCGAAACTTCTTGGATGCTTCGTTTCCAAATCGTTGGATAGGACGGGGTAGTTTATTTTCGTGGCCGGCGCGCTCACCGGATTTGACAGTCCTCGATTTTTACTTGTGAGGAAGACTAAAAGATCTTGTTTTTCAAACTCGTCCTACCACACGAGAAAACATGATTGAAAGAATTCAAAATTCAATAACCAGCATTTCAAGAACGGAAATTGAAGCTGCCGTTTTTAGTACTCGTCGAAAAATAAATCTTTGCATTTCTAAGGATGGAAGGCATTTTGAACATTTAGAAAGGCATTAAAGTTCAAATTCTGTTAATTATTAGACTGTTGTGCTGTTAATTATATTTGACTGTTGTTATTATTATTATCTTCGTTGTTGGCCCGTTGGCCTTTAAACAAGCTCCAAATTAATATGGCACGAAGAATTTGGACCAGTCCTAAGCCTGGGTAAAGTGTGAAGGAAGGCAAACATTAGGTTGAAATTTTTTTAACTTAATGCAGGTAGTAGTGAAATAATAACTGTTTTTTTCAGAAAAATCGACATATCTCTTGACATGTCAGAGATATCGATTTCGGGTTTTCACTGGATGATTCCTCTTTAAATTACCTTTTTAGCCATGTAATAAAAGCTGTACCATTCCATTTGAAAAACCTGAACAAAACTTCAAAAAAACTATTGTTGAATGTAACGCCACCTCGCGGTTTCATTTATAAACTAAATAATTTATCTCCCAGATTATCTGATTGTCCCAGCAATTGCCTTTTAAATGAATCCAAATTGAGGAAAATCGGTTTAGGCAAACGGACAAACACAAAAACAAAACTGAATATTCGCGCTTGTTCATTTGACCGATGGTATAAACACATTGACAAGCGCGATAACTTGGCTTCTAAGGACCTGAATGTCCTGAAATTTTGTCAGAATGTCCGTGAAGGATGCATCTTTCCAACGCTTACTGTCAAAAGATGACGCCACTAGAAATAGCCATTTTTTAAAAAGTCGTGTTATCTGTCAGACGCACTTTGTATCAGGTGTCCCATTAAGGATGGATCGCGGCCGTATCTTGAAAACTATTTATCCCATAGCTTTGGGGAAAAAAATTGTACTAAAAATGATCATGAGAAATTCACCAAAAATATTTTTAAGCTTCTAAAATTACCGCAAGACGTGACGAGCTAAACATTTTTAAAAATCATTTTTTGTGTGTATTTTCAGTGTTAACCGAGTAAGAAAAATTCTCAGTTATAATTAGCAAACTGTCTCCTACAACTTTGTTTTATGACATTTTGTCGTAACTTCGCGAATAAAGAAGTGGGGGGGAGTTTTACCTATTTAGATAAAAAGTCGTCTTGATGTTACGAAGCGTCTGTTGTCGCGAATTCATTGGCGCTTGTTGCACGGTAATGCGGTAATTTGGTGAAATCATTCACCAAACTCACCTGATTTAATATCTCGTATATATATATATATATATATATATATATATATATATATATATATATATATATATATATATATATATATATATATATATATACGAGACGATCGGGGCCAGACCGGATTAAGTGGCCATTTTATTTATTATTCTCTCCGAACTGCTTTCCTTGCGTTCATCTAGAGCTCGGCTGATGACGGCTGAAAGGCTAGAAACCGGTCCCGAGAGACACGTGACGTCGCATGGTTGACAGTTCGGCGAAGGCGATCGGTGGCACCACGTGGAGAAAGGGTGAAAGATTTCTGTAATATTTCCCTCCACGGTTCCGTTACGCTACCTTGTGGGCATATATATATATATATATATATATATATATATATATATATATATATATATATATATATATATATATCTAAATCATTCCGGGTGTCGATCCGTTGAAATCTCATTTGACATTATTATTTTTTTATTTATTGGGATTTTCGGTCAGTGTAAATAAGTTTTAATATTTTATTGTTTTATTTACGTTTCGATTCTACAACGAACCATCATCAGAATACTTTTCAAACGAAACAATATTTAAAAAACAGAATTAATGAACACAAAAAAAGCATTAGAAACTTAGAATCAAACATCACTGCACTTTCAAAGCATGCTTGTGACAATGAACGTAACTTAAATTTTAACATAAAAATCTTAGATTTTGAAACACAATATAAAAAAACAAATATAAAAGAAATGATTTATATAAAAAAAACAAATAATACCATTAATTTCAGAAATGATACAGATAATTTAAGTTGTATATATAATAACATTATTAAATAATAAATTTTCATAATTTTTAAAATTTTTGCATCTAATATCATTCCACATAAAAAATTCAAAACTATTGGGTTATAATAAAAAACAAAAAACGTGGAAGAATTGTTAAATATATCAAAAGTCAAATATGTCATTTAAAAATGTTATAAAAAATTGACACATATTACTTAAAAAATTCAAAAAATTAATTGTTTAATTGATATTGGTAGGTTTTTAAATGTAAGTTTGTATTTTTTTTTATTTAAAAGTAATTTTTATTTTAGAAGTATTCTGATGATGATTCGGTGTAGAATCGAAACGTAAATAAAACAATAAAAAATTAAAACTTATTTACACTGACCGAAAATCCCAATAAATAAAAAAATAATAATAATACTAAACGGTCACGAAAATATATAAAAAAAAGTAAAGTTTTGGGGATAGAGGCGCATCAGCAACTGAGAAGGCTATTTAGCGACTGGACCTACAGCTTAACGTGGGTTCCGAACCACGGTCATCAGCTACCGAAAACCCCGATCAGCACCCCCCCTCGGGCTATCAACCCTTGGTTAGGTGCTTAACCGAAAGTATCTCGAGAAGCCTACCGAGTACGAAAATATATGTAATATATATATATATATATATATATATATATATATATATATATATATATATATATATATATATATATATATATATATATAGGGTTCTCTCTGAAGGGTGTTAGAACTTTAAAACAAGGCGCAATGATGACTAAAAGTTTACCTCTACCCGCCGAGGTGTCCCATGGCTTGATTCCTTGATTCGTTCTGGTCACCAAACCAGATCTAGGCCGCGATCAACATCACTTAACTTCAGTTCTCGTGAACTGATATTCGACGCGACGCGGCTACCCCTTTAACTACTACTACTAACTACTACTTACTTAAATAATAATCCGGTAATTTGTATTTTATCTTGCAGAACAAACAATGATACTACGTTTTTAAAATAGTACTTTTAAATGCCGTGTGGTTTGAAGTGACACAATGTACTGAAGACAATAGCTTATGAGTGACATTGTCATTTCAAACACTGTTGCCGCTATTACTTTTCAAAGTTCTGACACTTACTGAAAAACTCTTTATATTATGAAAACTAAATTGAACTGTTTATTTTACAGAATTGTAGACTTGGCTAATGGCCTTACCTTGGGAACTCGACTGACAGGTGCAGGATGGGGTGGATGCACAGTCTCCCTTGTCGCACCAGAGAACGTCGACAAATTCGTGAAAATACTTATCGAAGAATTCTACAAACCGCTTGGTGTTACTGACGGGTTTGAATCACTAGTTTTCACCACTGCGCCTATGGAAGGAGCCCGCATATACGCTGTAAAGAAATAAAAACCATTTTATGCAATTCATACTTGATAATTTCATGATATTAAGTGCTAATAGTAATTGAATTAATTCGTGATATTTGAAGAATTATATTCTTACTTCAATATTTTTAATATATTTATTTTTAGAAAAACAGTTCTTTTAATTCTAACCAATATATATATATATATATATATATATATATATATATATATATATATATATATATATATATATATATATATATATATATATATATATATATATATATATATACCCACTGTGCTTGGCTTTTATCGACTACGAAAAAGCATTTGATTCCATCTCAAAGCATGCGATAATGGATGCACTGCTTAGCCAAGGTGTAGATAGAGCCTATGTAAACCTATTAGAATCGATATATGATGGAGCTACAGCCACAATTCACCTTGATGATCTTGAAGTGGGAATTAATATAGAACGAGGTGTACGGCAGGGTGACGCAATATCGCCTATTCTTTTCTCGGCTGGCCTTGAAGAAGTATTCCGTAAACTGGATTGGGAACAGGATGGGGTAAAGATCAATGGTGCAAACTTAAACCATCTTAGATTTGCAGATGATATTATTCTCATTTCACAAAACCCAGAGGAGCTGCAAAGACGCATACAAGAACTGCAAAGGGCTGGCGAACCATTTGGCTTGAAAATAAACCTGCAAAAGAGTCAGGTTATGTTCAATAACTTCTCTCAGGACAGAATAATTTCAGTTTTAGGAAGGGATTTAGAGATTGTGGACAGCTTTGTATATCTTGGGCAGAGGATTTCCATGGAGGGGAATACCGCCCGGGAGGTGGAACGGCGTGTTAAATGTGGCTGGCAGGCATTTGGTAGGCTCAACATAGTGTTTAAGAGCAGACTCCCACTTTGCCTGAAAAGAAAAGTATTCGATCAGTGCGTTCTACCCGTTATGACATACGGAAGTGAAACCTGGACACTCACATCGCAATCAATTCAAAAACTTCGGGTGGCACAGAGGGGAATGGAAAGATGTATGCTTGGCATTACAAGACGAGACAGAAAGTCCTGCGCATGGATCAGGGAACAAACAAAAGTCTGTGACATCATTGGAAGAGTAAAACAGTTGAAATGGAGATGGGCAGGCCATATAGCGAGGCGATGGGACGACAGATGGACCAAGGCAATCCTGGAGTGGATACCGTTTGATCGCAAACGTCCGCGAAGAAGACCGAAAGCACGATGGACTGATGACATCGTTAAGTATATTGGACCCGAGTGGCAGAGGAAAGCCCAGGACCGTGAAGGTTGGAAGCATGCTGAAGAGGCCTTCATCCTGCAGTGGATCGATACGGGCTGATGATGATGATGATGATATATATATATATATATATATATATATATATATATATATATATATATATATATATATATATATATATTTCACCGCACCACATCCCGAGAAACGCCTATGAGACCAATTTTAGCACAAATAGTTGCTGATCATTTACTTCGCTTTTGTCAAAGAATCGCCCTTTTCGTTAACCTTTATTTACAAATACGTTGATGATCTAATTTGTGCAGTGCTCAAGAATCTATTGGATACGACATTGGCTATTTTCAATTCGGTGAACAAATATATCAGATTTACGATGGAAACTGAATAGAATTGTGGTGTCCCGTTCTTAGGCACATTAGTTATAAAGTCAATATTAGATTGGTACTAAAACCCTTCAGCCTCAGGGAGATACATAAATTATTACTCCAATAATCCGCTGAATTAAAAGATTAACACTATTTTGCCAGTGAAGAGTCGAATTGTTCATGTCTCTGATGAACAGTTTCTAAAGACAATTTAAACAAGTTAATTGGAATATTTCAGAACAATGGGTACCCCCTTCAAAAATGATTTTCAATGCAGCAAGATGTGATGGACCAACAGATGATGTACCATCAACGACTGATGTGAAATATAAAAAACTACCTCATGTCGGCAACTTAACCAACTAGCAGGTCAAACAATTGAAGGGATGCACCAACATTAGAATAACGAAATATCACTTTTAAAAAGCGGATATTTGTTTACTCGAACGAAGACAAAAATTCCCATTCTAAACAAATATAATGTTGTGTGTAGGATCCTTTGTTATGAATGTGAGTGTTGCTATATAGGTCAGATGTTACAAAGTCTGAGACAGTGTATAATCCAACATAAGAGTGACATACGTAACTATAAAAATCGTGTGCCTGGCGAATCACTGCCATCGGACTGGTCATGGTTTTGATTACAACTCAGTCAAAATCCTAGCAACTGAAAATAATCTCAACTCTTTGTTTCTAGAGATGATTCACACATATTAACAAAGAGAGAAATACTGTTAATTCCAGATCTGATAAAGAGGGGCTGAGTATCATGTATTGTAATATTTTGGGAGACTGAGTAGTGTTCAGGGACCATGAAAATTAAATGTTTTAGTATCTTGATATTTCGACAATCAATTCTATATATAGGAAGGGATTTATATGAGTAGGGATAGAAGGGAAAAGGACTTGATAATTTTAACGGTATTTATTCTTCTTACAAAATGTCTGTCCATAAGTGTTGATTGTTTTCTGTTTTTGGCTATGAACTTTTTTTTTAACAGTTTGACTTTACATTACACACTGTAAATTTTTTGTTGTTGTATATGTATTGTTTGATTTTATATAATATTTTGCTTTTGTAGTTTGTATCCTCCCGAAGAAGTCGGAAAACTTCTGATAACATATATTGAGATTTATTAAGAAATAAAATCGCAATTTAATTCATATTTCAATTCTTCTGTTGGAACCTTTGGTGTGAAACACTAAACTTGAAGTGATTTACCACTAAACACGAAATCGCTTGTTTTGAACTGCTCGACGCACGTTTCGCTAACCATGTTAGCATCATCAGGAGATGATTTTAATGTAATTCTAAGACTAAACTATGTTCTATTTATATGAAAACTCCTACCTAACGAAGCGTGTAAAAAGCATGAACCGTGAAGTTTACTAAGTCTTACATTAATAATTGAAAAAGTTGACTGAACGGGATAGGCCCTTTATCTCGGTTCATGATTTTCTTACATTTTTCTATTTGAATGCTTTCATATGCATCCAAAGCCCTATTATTATTAACACTTTTAATTAGTCTTAAATTATTAATATCTATACTATGGACGTGTTTGATTGCATGTTAGGCAACACAAGATTTTTCATTTCTTCCATATCTAATGTGAACAATATGTTCTTTATATCTTGTCAATATGGATCTTTTTGTTTGCCCAATATACCTTCGATCACAGTCTTGACAACTAATTTTGTAACTCCCCGACTTTGCATGTTGCTCTACTTTATCCTTTGGATTACCCAAAAATTCTATTAATTTATTATATAGTTTGTACACAACCTTAATGTTCACTTTTTTCAAAATTTTGTCTAGCCCTCTTATTAATTGGGCATCAAATGGTATTACCATGAATTTCTTTGTGTTCTGATCCTTTTGAAAAGTCGCAGATTCTTTCAATAATTTTCTAAACTTATGTTTTCTAATTAATTTATCTACAATGTTCTTATTATAACCATTCACTTCAGATACCTCCCTAATTAATTATAATTCTTTGATATAATTATCTTTATTTAAAGGAAAATTAATGAATCTATTTACCATAAAATTTAAACTAGCCATCTTATTTTGGAAGCTAAGATTTGAATCGTTAGGAATGTATCTCGAAGTGATGGTGTTTTTTCTGAAAATATCAAAATCTAACCTATTTTTATTGTTTCTACTGACTAAAACATCCAGAAATGGTAAACTATCGTTGTTTTCGAGTTTATGCGTGAATATTATATTTTGGGATTTGCTATTTAAGTTCTTAATAAAATCATCTAAATTTTTCGAATCGAAAATTGCAAAAACGTCATCCACATATCTCAACTATATCTTCGGAAAGTAACTGAATTCATCTTTTACCTCGGTTACAAAGTTATGCATAAATAAGTTGGCTAAGAACGGTGACAGAGGATTGCTGGGATTGCCATTCCTTCTTGTTGTTCATAAAAAAATGTGATTTGGTGTTTAGTGGTAAATCTCTTCAAGTTTAGTTAACTCATATTAACAGACCGCATACCCGAGATTCCGCTCCTTTACTATAATATACTTACTTATTATATTTGACTAACTTTTAGAAAAGCTTGCGCTTATTCAAATTGAAAAATACAGATTTACTACATAATAGTGTCATATAAATTAGATAACATAAAATCTTTTTTTTTTGGTTTCTGTGTTTCGCTCGTATTGACCTTGAAATCACTTCGTAGAAATAAGTAAAGTAAATCAGTATTTTTTAACTTAAATAAGTCCACGTTTTTTAACAATTAATTAGATATGATAAGTAAACAATTTTCAGTTGAATAAAATTTCAAATTGAATAATTTTAATTTTATAATCAATTATAAACAATCAAAATCCGATTATTTAAAAAAATTCACATTTCAATTTTAATAACTCACGATCCTTACAGAGTTTAGAAAAATGTATTCAAGAAAATTTATAGCAAATGGAATGATATACAAAAAAGGTTGAATAAAATTTTTCGATAAAATTGATAGTTTCATCGAAAAATTGAAACAATGTAAAACATTATTATGCATTCAACATTAGCCTCGAATAACTTTTGAAAAAGTAAATTTAAGTAAGAAATAGTAAGAAAAAAGAGACGTTTTTTGAAGAACGTTCAATTTCCTACAAAGATATGCTTTATGTCTTTCCACAGTAATTGGTGGTTCCACAGTAACTGTGAGCTATAAAATTCCAAAGTTATTCCAAAAATTATTTAAATGGGAAATTGAAATTTGTCATGTGGCACCTCTTAATATTAATATTAAGAGCTCTTTTATCTCTTTTAGAATTCATGAAATAACTAGGGTATTATTTCACACGGTTTCTTATTTGCTGTCCAATTAGCTAGTAAAGCGCCCTTATTTCGGTTTTTATTGCTCGAGGATTAAGGGATTTATAAACTAGCGTGGGATTTACCACTGAATCGCCTGAAAGGATATAGCACATAAGTAATGTTATCCCGTCATTTGATATATTTTTATATCTTCGAAAAGATAAGGCCACAAATGACTTTTATTATATACATTAAAACCTGATGTGCTTTATGTGTATTTAAAAATTTTCAAATTTAGCTGAGGTCAATTTATTTGAACAGTTATTAATGCAAATTAATTTATTAATAAAATATCAAAGGCTCTTTCCATTTTCTCAGCTATTGGAGCTATTTGATGAAGTGTCGTATTTGCAATGATAAAACAATATGCAGGAACGAAATCTCTAGTGTTCAGATAAAATTAATTTTGACGGGTACTTTTTACCTTAAAACAGGCATTGTTCGGTTGTGAAATTAATAAATTCATAAAAATTCATATTTAACTTTCATTTAAAAAAGATTTAATGAACTAGGGAACAAAAAGTATACATTTTTGAATCAAACTGTGCATATTCTCACTGTAAAGTATATCTTAAACAATACGCTTTGCTTCAATTCTTCTGTTGGGATATTTTTCTATTTTATATTCCATTTCACTAAACACCAAATCACTTGACTGAATTTCTCGACCAGCGTTTCGCTAATCAGCTTAGCATCATCAGGAGATGATTCAATCTAAATTGAATCAATCTCGTCGAGAAGTTAAATAAAGTGTTTAGGTGTTTAGAGGTAAACATCTTTTTGGTTGATTACGAACGAATACATTTCCTGAGGACTTAAAAACCCGCGTTATTGTTGATAGAAGCACTGACAATCTTGTATTGAGTTAATATTTTCTGTTCAATCCGGGTTTAAGACGAAATATTTCTGAGAGACGGCTATTCAGTATGCATACGCAACTAGGAGAAACGATATAAGGGATTGGAAAACCGTGGTTATGATGTTTATATATTTAAAACAAACATTCAAAACTATTGACTGGGATATACTGTGTAAAAAAGTATTAAGTTATGGTGTAAAATCAATTGCTTAGAAATTGATCAAGAGTTACTTAACAGACGGATATCATAGAACGATGGTTGAGGAAAAAAATGTCTGCAACAAGGGAAAGTGCTTGGGGAGTTCCTCAAGGTAGTGTCTAGGCTCGTTGTTGTTTTTTATGTATGTCAACGATATTTCTACAATATTGGCTAATTGCTTTATTAGTCTTTTTGAGGATGATACTCTCATATCTGTGTCTGGATATACTTTTTTTCTTTATTTGGATTTTTCACCACGATCTAAAACTCAAAAAATATCAAAAATATCTGTTCTTATGTAAATAAAGAATCACTGGGTAAAAACAAAAAACCAAACGGAGACAAATTTCTTAGTGATTCTCTTTTTGGTAACAAATTTGCCTAATGAACAAAATTTTAAAACTATAAAAATTATTCTAAAAAAATATACAAACTTTTAACGTTAACATTACGGAAAGAATTCTCCTCCGGTTTTCAAAACGAATCTAAAAATTAATTATATTAATTTCTATATATTATGAAAAGATAGGAAGTAAATATATTTTTTGTGTATGTCAATGACACTTATTACATATTACATATTATTTATTACAAAAAAAAAGAATTACTGAGAAATTTGTCTCCGTTTGGTTTTTGTTTTTACTCAGTGATTCTTTAGTTACATAAGAACAGTTAATTTTGATATTTTTTGAGTTTAGATCGTGGCGAAAAACCCAAATATAGAAAAAAATATATGAACACGCCACAATCATTCAGACATTATCTGGATATAATTTGCCTGAAATGGTTGAAACATTGAATAGAGAACTGGCAATACTATTTAAATAGCTAAGTAAGAATAAACTTAAACTAAACGAACTAAAAACAAGATGCATGGAATTAGGGTCTAAAACTAACTGCAAAAGAGTTAATGGATTAGGGTTAATAATAAATATAAACACCTGTGATATTGAAATTGTAAATGAAATTAAATAGTTGGGAGTACTCTTGGATTCTCAGCTAACATTTTGTAATCATGTCAGTTACCTATGTAGAAAGATTGGAAAAACCCCTGGAATCACCCTGGTTGAAGAGGTTTACTATAGTTTTGTCCCATTTTATTTATTATATGTTTGTGCTGATATCACGGGGAGTACAGACAGTATGTATCCAGAAGACATTGTTTTGGAAAGGTCGCTTCAATGTTTTGCCGGTCGACATTGGGAGCGTTTCTAATGTGTATGTGCTTAATAAACGGTTAAATTATTATATGAGGCAATAGAACGTTATATTATTTCAAAAGTGTTAAGCTTTTAAAAAAATTTATTATCTTTTCATTGTATTTTCTTTTTGTTACGATTAATTAGAATGTTTCTAAGTTTAATTTTTCTTTGTATATTACCTTCGTTTTGTTATTATTAGCTGCATATGGTAAAAAAAGTGTATTTATTATTTATTATATATTAACTGCTATGCAAACTACTAACAAAAAATCTTATGAACTTATATATCCACTTATGACATAATAACAGCTCTATATAAAGCAGTTATTGAATGCAAAGAAGCAATTGTTTCATCGTATATTTTTCTTTTATTAATAGTAATAACACATAAAACAACTTTGAGAGTTTCTAATATATTTTCAAACGTAACGATATCAATATCAATTCGGCACGCACTTTTCCCATCAGCCAAATATTCGTTAATAAACCCTCAACGATTCACCTCAATTCATCGAAAATATTCCGCTACAATGCCCTGTTCCATATTGCTTTTCCGTCCATTCACTGGGCGGAATTTAATCAGATCTTTCGCTGGTGACACGATCAAAAATGTTTACGTTCGGCTCGTCAGTCGGAGGGAGATAGAAAACAGTTCAGATTATACGAACGACGGTTTAGAGTGTTTTATTTCTGAAAGCTCGTTGTTATAGGTCTTTGTCGTTTAGTGGAAAGTAGATCTAGCCAGGAAGTGATATACGTCTAATTTACAATGTCGCTTTGTTGGAAAATATTTAACGAAAATAAATTCTAAATAGTATTTTAAAACGAGCAAAATATTTAAAAGTATGATTTTAAGTCTATGACAATATTTAAGTACATTATGAGACTAAAAACTACAAATTAGCATGTAAAGCTATAATACAAGACATTTTCTATATCAAATTTCGCGCGAGTCTCTTGGATAGGGGCAAAACGACTACCTTCACTATAATTGCAGCATACCACCGATGCCTATCAACACGATACGAGTATGACCTCAGCCATGACTAATAATTTTGCTGAGTCGCTGTTGAAGAATTATGGATTTTATAGTAGCTCAAGTAACCCAGTTTAGATCTGCATGGTCTTCAGTATATTGGTCATTATTTTTTAGCTTATGGCCTTAAGCATGACAATACAATCTGAGTCACAAGTAGTACTCATAAATATTTACAGTATAGTGAATATATACACATATAAACGACACTAACAAAGAGATAATGAGTGCAACTAAAATGCCTCTTTATGTCGGAGCGCAATAGCCATTACAGTTGGATATCAAAAAGACTCAGTCATTCGACAACCCCGCCAGGCACGTTCAACAACTCGTTGATAGTGCCATCGTAAGCCCTAATGCTGCATTTAAAGGCAATGTGGTTGACTGTCTGCTGATCCGCTCCGTAGTCGAACCCAGGTGACCAGGAACCCAGGTTTATATTCCCACTGGTGCAGTGAAGCAGCACATTTTCCATGTACGGTGCCCCCATGGGTAGGTCATATCCACTGGGTGGCTTATCAGGATCGAAAAGGGGTGACTTGGGGCTCGTGACATCCTATCCTCCCTCCATTGCTCATTGCCATCGAAGCCAGTATAGACAAGTTGTTGAGTTGTCACGACCAGTTGCTTTCCTGATATATTAAACGGCGAAATGGGGTGGAATTGATGTCGTCGTGCCTGAGAAGAGCTTAATTCTGAAGAACTTTTCTGAATTTTTTGATTAGCTGCTTCTGATGGCGGAAGTGGCCTATTGGGCATTTAAGGCCAGGAGGATTGAGAATTAGTAAATGTGATTCAGTATTTATAGATTTGCGCACGTGCCTCTTGACTGTAGCTTTTTGGCGATTGCATTCCTAGGAAAGCTGCATAGCTCTGTATGTCCATTCACGCCATTTGGTTCTGCCAGTGGTCGTCTTTTCCCATTCAGGTACATTTAACATAATGAGAGGTGATTTTATGACGCCTCTGTATTTTCGTTTTGGACCTTCCAAATTTCGTTTCTTGTTCATTTATTCGCCATAGAAGATCGACGATTTTCAGGAGACAGCCCTGATAAAATATCTGGAGTTGTTTTATTTGCTTCCGATACGGTACCCAGGATTTAGGATAAAAACTATTATATAAACACTGAATTTGTTGTTTCACAATTAGAACTTCAACTTTAACTAATTCAAATTGATGTAAAGGGCCTGTAAACAGAAACACAAGGGTTATCCGTAAAATAAGGTCTCCAAGGCGCTGGCGTTGCGGGGAATGTTTTTACACTAGATCTGGCAGGACAAGCGTGTAGCTTGGTTTCCCGCCTACAAATCCCCACTACTCCAAGCTGTCTGCGATGCTCAGTCTTTATTTGGCAGCCGTTTGCGATGGAGCTTCCACTCGCCGCTACCGCCAGATACGAGTTACGTTCTGTGGTTCGTTTTTAATGTGTATGTGTTTATCATTAATTATGTGAAGTATATGGACACCAAAAACGTGCGAAACGGCGTCGGCATCGAAATTGACGTCGTCAATGCGTTGGACGAAACGATTGCAAAAGTAGAGAGGGTTGAAGATCGACGGATGACGATTCGGGAGCTGTGCGAATTTATCCCTAATGTTAGTAAAACTACTATTGACAAGATTTTGACAGAACATTTGCATTTTCACAAGGCGTGTGTAATGTGGGTTCCCAGAATGCTCACCGAAGATCACCAACGGCAGGCAAGTGGTTGAAACGGCCCGCGAATTCCTTGATTGCTACGCAAAAGAGAGCGAGGATTCGAGGAGCAAGATTCTTGGATTCAATTGTCACTGGTGACGGCACCTGGGTACATTACACAACACCAGAGATAAAAGAACAGTCCCCTCAACGGTGATATTCAAGATCGCCGACGCCGCGAAAGTTTAAACAAACATTGTCTGCCGGTAAAGTGATGGCGACGGTGTTTTGGGATAGGAAGACAAAGAAGAAGAAGAAGAAGCGGGGGTCCCACCATATCCCTCTCCACCGTCTGGCCTTGAAGGGGACAGCAGGTGTCCCTCTTAGTATTGATTCATTAAATTAATTAATAAGAAAAATTAAAATGACCTTCGACAGAAACTATGATAGTCAAGACCCTGAACGATGTGAGAAAAGGAGAAAAATTTAATTGAATATGCTTCTTCTTATTCTATTGCCTTAAATCTTTATTAAAGAAAATTTACAATATATTGATCAGTCTTAGATTCTGGCATTAAATTTCTGACCGTAAAATGCAAACTGAGCTAAGAGAGGTAGATCCCACAATTTTTGGACTAAGTCCGGGAGGTCCCTAAAAACCCTCTCATATACCCCTTGAAAATAATAAGCCAAAGACATTAAAAGGAAAGGGATATTTTTGTACGAGTTCATGTCTACCAGGACAACAATAAACGCTTGTCGCTATTGTCAAAATTTTAAGAATCTTCGCCAAGCAATTCAAAACCAAAGAAGGAGCATGCTGACGAATGGAGTTCATTTCAACAACGCTCGGCCCCACGCCGCCTGTGCAACAATCGAACTCACAGCTCGGATCTAGCACCAAATGATTATCATCTCTTTCCTGCGTTGAAATCATATCTGGGAGATACCAATGCTGTCAATGATATCAATCTGGGAGATAAAAATGCATCGATCGCAACGGAGGCATGTAAAAAAATAGTAGAAGCCCAGAAAATAAAACTTGAGAGAACTTATTTTACGGACAACCCTATTACATTATCGAAGTAAGTATAATGAAGAGTATGACTATAAAAAAAATGTTTTTTACTAAAACTATTTTTTTTAAGCATATTTATATTTGGGCAAGAATGGACGATTCTTGTACAAAATTTATGAGTGAAGGAAAGAAGATATTGGCTCTTTGGAAAACCGAGTCTCTGTTTGAGTGTAGAGGGGCTATCACACTTAACTACTACATAGCGAACCGTCAAAGGAGTCCTCATTTAGAACATAGGAGAAACCTTCCCTTTCAACAGATAGCGGTGAGAATGTCCGATTGACAATGTTCGATCCTGAGGTGGTTCTAGATTACTGACCAACGTTGGCCCAGTGAAGCAGAAGGGTTGTTTTCAGAAAAGGACGGTTTGATTTTGTACAGTTTAAATTGTCAGTGGAGCGTCGTGTATTATGAGTTACTCCAATCTGATCAAACGGTCACTGTTGCTAACTGATTCGTGTTAGTGTTGCTCAGGAAAAAGAAAGATCTGTCAAAGTCCTTAATCATACTGAAAGGGCAAAGGAAATCATTTTTCTTCAGGACAACGCAGAGTCACATACAGTAAAAATTACTCTGGAATGGATCACATAGTCGGTTTAGGATATTTTATCACACCCGGCGTATTTCTCAGACTTGGCCTCTTCAGGTTTTCATCTTTTCCGGTCGAAAAAAAGTTGCAATGTTTTTATCACATTCTTTTTCAATCTGAAATTTGACAGTTGCGTGAAACGTGACGAAAGTGTGGAGAAATAGAGGGAGATTATTTCGAAGATTCAGTGTGTATTGCTTTTTTCATAAATAAATGTTAAGGGTAGTCAAAAAAGCTGAGAATTGCGTTGAAAATTTAATAACCGTCTTATTTTGGGGTTAATAAATTTATTTATGTTGAAAACCAATGAAGTTGTATGGTATTTATTTGAAAAATATCCTTTTTTTTTATAACACCCTGTAAGGATGTTTTGACGTAAATTTAATAATTGCAAAATAACTAGAAATTAAATAATCTGCCAGTATATTATACTCAATTCTATAAGCACATACACCAGTAGGCACTTGGGGATTTAAATTCAGGACAGTTTCTCAACAATTTAATCTAATTTTTTTTATCTCGCATCTGTCATCTAGAGACCCAGCAGTTTAATTACAGATCGTTTACCGACGGAAGAACGTACACAGGAAAAAAGGTTAACTTGAACAAAGAAAAATATCATTTTCCCCATTTTTTTTCCTGAACAAAAATATAATTGGTTCAAGAAAATTATTTTGAAACAAAGCTATTAAACATATTGAACAAAGTAATAAAACGTTTTGATTGAAGTAAAAGGAGAACGTTTTTTCATCTAAGAGAAAATTTTCCTTAGCGGAAAAGAAATCTCTTGGTTGAAAAAAAATTGTTGGCTTATGAACATTTAGTCAAACTGATTTCAAGACACTGCTTCAAAAACTGACAACTCAAAACAATAATTCATTTTTATTTTAAATAATATTTTTTTTGTACAAGAAAATAAATTGTTTAAATAACAATAATAAATATCTTGGATCGAGATAATGCAATTTTTATTGTAAAAAGTTTTGTTTTTGATAGATAACACAGGCCTACAAGATTTTTTTGGTGCCTAGGATTTTAGAAGTGATTTTAATTACATTTGATTAAATTATTATTATTACGATTAAAACGCCTTCTCAGTCACTTGGTCTTAATCTCGTTGAAGCCGATTGGCGTTAGCCCGTTAGTTTTTTAAACAGCTAATTTTGTATTGATACTAATTAATGTCCGAACATTTTTGTGACTACATTTATAAATTAATCTTTATTATTGACATAGTGACTATTAATATGGATTTATAATTATTTAATACCTAAATTATGGTTGTACTAGAATTCTTTATTAATTTCCTTAATAAGTTATTTTTTATTACTTTTTTTTTATTTACATAATCACACTTATAGCAATATACATAAAAAAGCATACCTGAAAATCCGATAATTGTACATAACCTAGTTTATCTGTTTTAAATAAAACGGCAAGATATAAAATGTCTCGTTAGCGAACGCGTTTGAACCTGACCTTCCAATTTATCGGTAATTCCTTTCCCGTAATCACGTTGTCGGACTTGTGAGACAACCACCTGGCAAAGCCCATCCAAATTAACAAAAACCAGACCTGCCAAATTGGACGGTCCTCTCAATCAGGGTAGTTTTTGTGTGCGACATTCGTATAAGGGTCGCTCTATCTGACGCGCCATATCTACACCCTAAAACGCTTCGACCGTTGCCAAGTTTATGTAAAAACATTAATATTAATAACCCAGAACAGAACGGAATTCGCATTAAATGGTCTCTGAAGTGTCTTTCGGATAATTGTTCGTTAAATAAACTATTGGGGATTATGGGGGATTGAGGATAACCGTACGATTCAGAGAAACTGATTGAAAATTGTTGATTCAGAGAAAAAGACTTGCCAAAAATATTAAATCGCATTAAACTGGATCGACGCGTGCCTCGCTAACCAAGTTAACATCATCAGAAAGTAATTGAAAATGTAGAGGTTTCAGCGATAAGAGGTTTAAATTTTAAGTTTTTTAAACTTAATAGCGTTCTGATGATACTAACTTGGTTAGCGAATCGCACGGCAATTGAGTTTAATTCGAGTTGGTGTGAGTGGAAAGCTCGTTATAAAGTTTTCATTTAACAGTTCTAAAATTAAATCTAATAAAAATATTTAGAGAGCTCTTTTTTCTATATTGCTCTATATCAGATTCTGTTTCAATTAATTAAATAACTACAAGTTTGAGTATATAAATACATGTTTCTAAATTATTCTGGGCGTCGATCCATTCGTTCTGTGTAGCGTCACAACCGGAATGATTTAGGAAGGAACATTATCTACCATCGTCCACATGTAGCCAAAAAGAAAGTGCCGCTTCACTATGACCTACGTTTGGAAGTGCTTTCACATGCGCAATATTTGCCGGATTTGCCTCCCTGCGATTAGTTCCTCTTCCAAAACCGAAATAAATTGCTTGCTAGATGAAAATTTAAAAAACCGCTTATTTTCAAACTAGGACCAATTGTATTATACAGATGGTATTAAAGGATAGAAACGCTGTTGATTTTAATGTATTAAATTGCAGGATGAAAAACATAAAAAAATAAAGACTGAAAAACATAAAAATTCCCAAAACGCTTGTTTTCTTTCTTAGATGGGAGAATTTTATGGAAGTTTCAGAAAAAATGACGTTTGTAGATCTTAAAAAGTTGGCTATATAGAGTTAATGAATTTATTATGAAGAATATCTCCATAAATATGAATTTTACGAAGAAAATGAAAAAAACTTTTTTTTTGTAGAGAATTAAATTTCCTATAAAATTGCTTCTATATCTTTTTCTCAAATCCGTATACTTTAAGAGATTTTAGATTAAAAATCTACGATTTTATCAAAAAATGAACTTAGATCGTCTCGAGACACGTGTTGTTTTTGTTAAAAAAAACCGTATTTTTCATCTAAAAGAAGGTTTTTTTGGAGCGTCGGAAAAAATTTAATTTTTAACGGCCACTATAATAAATATATGAACACTTTTGTTAGGTGCTTGACTGCTCTAAATAAGGAGAGAGAGGCAGCTGATATTATATTGAATTGGGAATCACTCTCAGAAGCAGCATGCTTCCTGTATTTGGAAAGAAATGTTCTAGTCGCCGACATGCAAGAAAAGATGCCAATGTTGGACATCCAATGATAAGAGTTTTTAGTAACCGAGACTTAAAGGAACGCACTCAAATAAGTGTTTACAATGCCATCATAATTCCCACTCTTTTGTATGGAGCTGAACCTTGGGTCCGAAGCAAATAAAACAAGGCTGCCTTCAAAATTGAAAGTAAAATCGCAAGACCATCAGACCAATGTGAAGATACTCGAAAGATGGTTAGGTTATTGTCACAGAATGCAGTACAATAGGTGCCGAGATCTTTAGATCTTCTAAAAAACGAAATCCAATAGATCTAAAAAGAAGATACAGAGAGTCAAGCATGCCAAGCATGTCTGAATGGGAAATAAAATGGGAAACAGACGACAGATCTAAATGGCATGGTATATATAATGAACTGTGCAGCTCCGTGAGGAAAATAATCGCCAAAAAGTGGAAGCCATAAGGCAAAGGAAAAAAGCCAAACAGGCTGGACCGCGTGTACCAATTCTGTATCCTACTGGCCTTAAATGCCCAGCATGCGGCAGATCTAAGCTGGGCTATTTAAGACATTATAAAACCCATAATTCCTCAATAACAGTTTAGTAAAATAGCTATTACTGAGATCATACTCGTATCGAGTTGACAGCCATCATTCAGTGTAGAATGGATAAGCAACCATTTGATAACGAGCGAGGGTGAAAATATAATTTGAAGGGAAGAAATTTAAAAAAAATTAAATCTTGTTAAATAAAAAATCGAGATAATTATTTTTGTATTAATATTATTCATTATTAAAAAAAAACAAAATTGAATACCAAACATTTATTATGGATTGTGATTATCATTAAGCCGGTCAAAAGTCGAGATTTAACAAACATTAAGGGGAACACCGGCAAATAATATCCAAACATGATAAATTTCAACTTTATTCCGAAAAACGAAATAAATCAAAGTGACCAAACGCCCTAACCACATATTCATCGAACCCGTGTATAGAATTCTCCACTGATTTGTTGCCGAGATGACAAATAAATAAACCAATAAACAGAAAAAAAAAGTAACAGAAATCTACTTTTCGAAAAAAGGCGAATTTGGAAAGGAATCAATCATTTATCATCACAATGAAATGTCTAGAGAATAGACTGATATGTTCAAAACGATTCCCATCCCCCAAGAAAGAGCGAAAAAAGAACAGGAAATTTTATCCGGTAACAATTTTTTTTTTCCTTTTTCTCTAAGTCGCCTTTTATTTTGTCGTTTCGAGTTGGGTGTACATTTAATTTCCCTCTGTTAAATAAAAGCAGAACAAAATACATTGTGGTTTTATACAGCTCCCATCTTTAAAGAACTTACGCTAGAATGTCTGGCGAACTAGAATTTGGAACTTGGTTATATAGACGAATGACTAACTAAATATGTGGTCTAGAAGGAACTTTAGCTCCTTTCACAACTTTACACCTAGTTTACATTGCTTTGGGATTGACTTAATATTTTACTACTATAACAAATTTTAATATAATATAATACGAGTTTTACAAATTCATTTTATCAAAATAATGAAAGGATTAACTAACTGAAAACGACATTTTTAATTCTATATATTTCCAACTCAACCAACATATATTAGAGATCTGATAGGAGATGATGAAAGAACAAAGAAAATATGAAAATAATATTTCGAGGAAATGCTAAATGGATGTGTTGAAGAAAATGAATAACTGGTAATAAATACGAAAGAAAACACTCAAATAGCAGAACCTACAAAAGAAGTAGAAGATATAAAGAATAACTTAAAATGATAAAAGGATATGGGATGAAAGGAATAGCGGCTAAAAACATAAAATTTGTAAGGAATGACCAGGAACAAAACTATTCGAACTAATTAATACAATCAGGAGAGAATAAAGGATGCCAGCAAGATGGGAGAATACCACCCTTATCTGTATCCTTAAAAAGAAAGACCAAGCAGAGTGTAATAATTATAAAGGGATTTCTTTGTTATATAAGATGGTAGCGATATTAATCAAAAAGAAGTTAGGGTTTTAGAAAGAGCAGAGAAACCACCGACCAAGTCTTGAAGGCCTGCTGTCATGAAAGAAGCACTAACAAAATTTTAAAATAACAAAAATAACAAAAATAACAATATTTTTTAATAACAAAAATTTTACTGTTATTTAATATGGTTTTGGAAAATGATTATTGAGAAGGGTCAAATAGATGGTTACGTGGGCGATATGGCAATAACTTCAAGCAATGAAAAATAATTGAAAGAACATTGTTGGTTTAAAAATCCATCAAAAGAAGAACAAAGTAATGATAGTAGACGTTGGTCCAGAATTAAGGATGGCTTTTGACAGAGTGAAATAATTTTAATATTTAAGAGTAAGGATAACAAACAGGGGTGAAGAAAGAAGAAGAAAAAACTCAAAAAATCTGTTCTTATGTAAATAAAGAATTACTGGGTAAAACCAAAAAAAACAAACGGAGACAAATTTCTCAGTGATTCTTTTTTGTAATAAATTTGCCTAACGAACAAAATTTTAAAAATATAAAAATGTTCTAAAAAAATATACAAACTTTTAACGTTAACGTTAACGTTACGTTAATTTTCCACTGTTAAACAAAACCATAAGTTTTGGTTTTATACAGGTCCTGTCTTTAAACAACTTACTCCAGAACGTCTGCGAGTTTCGACGCTACTTAACACATGGGCTGAAAAGTCCCGGGCCTAACAAAGAAAACACAGTTTTTTTGGTTCAAAATTAACTTTATTCATCAACGTAATCTCCATCAAGAGCAACGCAATCATTCCAGCGCCGCTCTAACATTTCAATACCACTTTTGTAGAATGATTTATCTTTTGCCTCAAAATAGGCCTCAGTTTCAGCGATAACCTCTTCATTCGTGCGAAATTTCTTACCGGCGAGCATTTTTTTCAGGTCTGCGAACAGCCAGTAGTCGCTGGGAGCCAAATCTGGCGAATACGGTGGATGTGGGAGCAATTGGAAGTTCAATTCATATAGTTTTGCCATTGTTTTGATTGACTTGTGACACGGTGCGTTGTCTTGATGAAACAAAATTTCTTTCTTTGCCATCTGCGGTCGTTTCTTTGCAATTTCGGCCTTCAAACGCTCCAATAACGCTATATAATATTCACTGTTAATGGCATTTCCTTTCTCAAGATAGTCGATGAATATTACACCACGCACATCCCAAAATACCGAGGCCATAACCTTTCCAGCCGATTGTTGTGCTTTCGGGCGCTTTGGACGAGGTTCACCAGTTGCTGTCCACTCAGATGACGATCGTTTTGATTCCGGAGTGAAGTGATGGATCCATGTTTCATCCATTGTCACATATCGACGCAAAAATTCCGGTTTGTTACGTTTAAACATGGCCAAACACTGCTCAGAATCATCAACACGTTCTCGTTTTTGGTCAACAGTGAGCAAACGCGGCACCCACTTTGAACAGAGCATTCTCATAGTCAAATGCTTATGCAATATAAAGCCAACACGTTCTTTTGATATCTTTACGATGTCAGCTAACTCACGCAACTTCACTTTTCGATTATTCAAAACGATTTTGTGGATTTTTTTATGTTTTCTGGTGTTACCGCCTCATTTGGACGTCCACTGCGTTCTGCATCATCGGTGTCTCTACGACCACGTTTGAACGTAAGCAAACCAACGTTTTATTGTTGTTTCTGATGGAGCGGAGTCCCCATAACACTTTTCAAGCCATTGCTTCGCTTGAACGGTATTTTTTCCCATCAAGAAGCAGTGTAAAATTAAAACACGAAATTGTTTTTGATCCATTGTTTTGAAAATAACAAAAGTAGCGTCACTCTTAGCACAATAACTCACAAACTAATGAATAGAATATCATGAAATTTTAACAGCTGTCTTTTGAAGGTTAGTATTAACTGAAAAAAAGGTAACTGCAATAAAACTAGCGCCATCTATGTGTTAGGCCCGGGACTTTTCAGCCCATGTGTTATATACTATACAAGAATGTTTAATCAAATATTTGAATTATAATGAATATTATGTTCCTTTCCAAAGTTTTCACTAAATTTACATAGTTACACATGTAATAAAATATGTACAAGTCATTTACAAAATTAGAACAGGCTTATATTATACTTTTACAATTTTCAGAATAAAGAACAGAAATATTTCACTTAATTCCAAAAACAAACCAATACTATAACATTTCATTCTGATATAATGAAGTTTGATACCAAACAAGTATTTTGTTAATTGCTTGACTGGACGCCTATTTATTTATTTATTTATTTTTTCTTGGGTGCTTGACCGGGAACGAGCCCCGGTCAATGTTAGAGTTTCTTGGACTGCGTCCAATGAGACAACAGTAGCCGAGTGTCATATCATACACCCAACCGTTGGGTTCCACAATCTCATGTTGGTCTTTGACCGCGGTGCTTGACTGGGAACGAGCCCCACCCATCCCCTCAACTGGATGGCAAATGTTTCGTCTCTCGTTCCCCCGACAAATACTGCAGCATTTATCGTCGCAATCAAATGCTGCCAGCAATGATGGATGAGATTCCATCGAAACGTCAGCGAAACCGTCCATCAGTGGACATTCAGCTACCACGGGATACCCGAGAAACTATCATTACATATATACATATACATATATATATATATATATATATATATATATATATATATATATATATATATATATATATATATATATACTAGCAGAGCCGGCCACGCGTGCTATGGCTAAGTTATACTTTGAATTATATTGTAGTAAACTATTCGTTAACCGCAACAGTTCGCAATCTGTGGCTTAGACACATTTGGAAGTATACTGCAACCTTTGGTCGATGGATGGTGTTAGATGATGTGATTCGTGGAGGTCGAATATACCCATAAAATACTCATTTCTACATACCTATATATATATATATATATATATATATATATATATATATATATATATATATATATATATATATATATATATATATATATATATATATACGAATTGGAAAAATACGATGTCGGTATCATTGGAATACGTGGTAACAGGACTACTCTTTAAATTTTCCAGTCAAATGGTTTGGCTGTTGATTTGCTTCAAGAATATTTCCAGTGATCTTTTTGATGACCAAACGTGTTCGGTTGCATAATCGAGATGGATTCAAATTACACAGAAGAATAATAGGTGAACCAATCTTCAACCGAAGATTATATGGTAGCATTCCGGGCATATCCAGAGAATTTAAAAATTCAATTGGAAAATTTACACTTTCGTTTTCTTCAACAACAGTCTCGATTGATTTAAATTACATCAGATTACCGGGCAACAACTGTTGTATCTGGATGTTGATTTTGTCAACATTAACATTTTTGGCTGCCAAAATAGCCCGATTACCGAGCTAGTTATGATCCAAGAGTTTATTTTGTATATCTGGGAAGATACTTTTAATTAATTCATCTTTTGTCTGAACAATAGTGCAGAAATTGTCTGGCAATTTAATGCATTGCGTATTTGGTTGCAGTTCTATTCTACCTTTTCTAGCAATTGTTCGGAAAATATTTGTGCCGATGGATCATTTTGCAATCGTACGCGCATGTTTACCTAAATTTAATTATACACTAAATTTTTATTGAAATATTATTATTTTAACTAAACATTATTATCATTTACATAAAAAAATCGTAATAAAATTGAATACTACTTACACATTTTCAATTAAAAAAAATGGGTAAAAACAAAAAACCAAACCGAGACAAATTTCTCAGTGATTCTTTTTTGTAATAAATTTGCCTAACGAACAAAATTTTAAAGATATAAAAATGTTATAAAAAATTTTTACAAACTTTTAACGTTAACGTTTCATAAAAAATAAATTATATTAATTTGTAATATATAAAGTAACGAATGAAAATAAATAAATTTTTTTGTATATGTCAACGATACTTACATTGACAACAATAGATTTTCATGACAGTGACATACTACCAAAAAATATATATAGGTAATGTTTACTGTGTTATTGTTTATTGTAGTGTTTGTGTATTCAAATATTTAAATGTGTTTAATTGTATTCTTTAGAATCGGGAACCATATTGAATTTAAATCTACCGAAGGCATAGCAATACAGTTATTTTTATTTAAATTAATTATAGCGGTTTCTTTTAATCTTCTGTATTTTGTTACCGATTCTTTTAATACCGTTTTGGAATTATTCCAATTGATTTTATGATCCGATTCCCATGCGTATTGACAAATTCTAGATTTATTAAAATCGCCCTTTCTAAGAAGGTTTTATCTCTCTTTTACTCTGACATCTAACGGTCTAGATGTCTCACCTATATAGAATTCGCCACATTTATTTATTATTTATTATTTATTATTTAGGCGATATATTATTTAGGCGATAGACTAACGACGGATTGGCTCATGGCAGCCCGCACCTACACCCGCCACACCCGCGAACCCCATTGCCCGGCCGGATTACAGCGATCACCGAACAAGCGAGAGTCCGGATTAACGAGGCCCTACTGTATACACACACAGATATATATATATATATATAATATATATATATATATATATATATATATATATATATATATATATATATATATATATATATGATGAAGGATGACCTTGGTGGCCAATTTACGTCCCCATTCCGGGAGATCAGCCTCCCTCCAAACTGTGTACGCAATAAAGTCAATGTTTCACGTGCTGTATGACATGTCGCACCATCTTGTTGAAACCACATTTTCTCTATATCCATGTCCATTATTTGATCCCATAAAAAAACATCAATCATCGTTCGGTATCGTTCTCCGTTTACTGTAACAGCTCGTTCAACTTCATCTTCAAAAAAATACGGTCCAATGATTCCCTCAGCCCAAAAATCGCACCAAACTGTGACACGTTGAGCATGCATCGGGATTTCGTGGATTTCTCTAGGATTTTCATTGCCCCAGATGCGACAATTTTGTTTATTTACGTAACCGTTTAAATGGAAATGAGCCTCGTCAGTGAAAATGATCGCAATCGCAAAAATTATTGTCATTTGCCTTCATCTGTAGGATCCAATTGGCAAATGCACGGCGTTGCCCATGGTCGGCTGGCTTTAGCTCCTGTGTTAGCTGAATTTTGTAAGGACAGGAGAGGCTGATCTCCCGGAATGGGGACGTAAATTGGCCACCAAGATCATGCGACTTGACGCTGCTAGACTATTTTTTGTGGGGCTATGTGAAGAGCAAAGCTTACGAAAATAATCCGCAAACCATTCAACAGTTGAAAGAAGAAAGTAGGCGAATAATTCGTGAAATAACTCCGCAAATGTGTTCAGCAGTAATCGAGAATTTCAACAAAAGAATTGTGAAGTGATAGAGAAGTCGTGGCGGTCATTTGACAGATGTTGTATTCCACGTATAATTGTACACTATCCAGCTTCGCAGTGCCATAAATAACTTTCAGGTATGTTATGAAACGTTTCTTTTATTCGTTACCAACATTCGAAACCTCTTAATGGAATACCCGCTATAAAGATCTGACTAAAAAATCGTCCTAACATTGGGCGAATAAGGTGGACTATACATATAACACAACCCATCTCAATTCTATAACTGCGTCTTCCATTGTCATGTAGAATCATTTTTTTATTATTCATCAACGTCTGATGTCTATTAATTAAAGCGTAGGTTATATATTCTATCTGCTTGCAATAATGGTCTGAAGATATGGTTTGGCTGATGTACTATCAAGTCAAAATTGGAATGGAACAAAGAATTTGCGTTAAATTTTGTTTAAAAATGAAATGACTTAGCTGATACATTAAAAATATTTGATTTTACGAAGATGATGCTATGTTAAAAAACTGTTGACAAGTGGTACAAGGATTTTAGTGATGGTAGAGAAGCAGTTGAAGACGAAAATCGTCCAGGAAAACCTTCCACGTCAACCAATGAAGAAAAAAATGGCGAAAATCAAAGATTAATTATTGGAGACATGATAGATATTACTGGAATATCTATCCTGGATCAGTTGAATGAATTTTAAAGTACAATTGAGACTTGTCTCATTTGTTTATTTGGTTTATTATTCTTCTATTATTTAGGTTACAAAAGTCTTATATAGTATTTTTAATTTTAATGTCACATTCTTTGATAATACACAGTATGTCCAAAAAGTAACGGAACTTTTCAAATAAAAATAAAAAATAATTAGATAATGTCTCAAAATTATTTCTTTTTCAAAATCCTTTGTCAAAATTTCGTGAATCATGACCTTAGTTGAATTTAATTCCTCCGCTATCCATCTTACAGTGGAAGTCGCATTGTAGACGAATATTTTTTTTTTGCTGGGTCGTCTTCCAAAGTATTATGACCATCATCATCATAAACTTTTTTCATCAATTCAAATGTTTCTGATCAAAAGTTTTATCAAGCTTGAAACAAAATGTAATATCAGCTATTTGTTCAATCGTGTTTTTGTGACGAAGTGACGAAAGGTATTGTCACTTTAAAGGCTATTTATTATATATAAACTTAATTATCCGCTGATCGAATATAATGATGGCGATCTCGTTTTGTATACGAAATATACAGCTTCCAGATTGTATATTGTTACAATACTAGTTTTTTTTATTTAAAAAGTCCCTAACAATTTTCCTGTTATTTTTCCGGCGTACTATATACCTTTTAAACAAGAAAACGAGTAAGGTCTTAGTGTTCCTTCCCGTCTTACTCCATATTTAGTTATAAATGTTCGTGATATTTTATTTATCGTCCTCGCGTAGGAAATATAATCAAATAAAACAAATAATAAGTTTATATACTCGACATTATAAAATATGTCTTAGAATATTCGCAAATTTGAAACGTAGTTATATATACGACTTTCTAATAAGATTGACCTAGAATGAACGTTATTTCTCTTACAAATACGAAAACTTCCTCAACGTGTTTATTCTCATTTCAATGTATTTGTTTTGAAACGAAACACAATATCCACGATATAATGTATATAAAGCATTTCTTAACATGTCCTATAAAGGATTTGTTGTATAACCAAAGATTTTCGATATTAATCCAAATACTCTTACATCTTACATCTTTTTGCTTATTGTAGATTCGTTGCTGAAACGAAAAAGGTGTGTATAAAAAAAAGAAAATACCGATGTATCGAATATAGTTATTTGTTACAATAAAATAATAAATAATACGAGGTGTGCTTAATAAGTAATGTTTTTTTTTTCAAAGTTAAAAAACAGTGCTATTTACTTACACTAATCTAACTTAATATAACATAATCTAGGTTAAATATATTGATATATAGTGTCTTGTCAAATTTTCAAAAAAAACTAAGAAGGAAGGGAAGTCTGGATAAGTTCCATACTAGATATTTGATGCTTGATGAATTTTCAAAACATAACAATGCCGCAAATGTCATTAATGCAATAGCATTAATGGATAAATACCTGAGGCCTTGGCTGGCAGAACATAAACGGCGATTTCAAGCTATTCCAGAGAACAAAATCTGCACGACGTTGAGTCTGAAAAGAATATATTATTGGCAGAAATTGAAGCTGATCCCGAAGAAACCATCCAGGCATTAACGACAAGGGTTAAAACTATACAATACAACGATTTTCAAAACAATTGAATAAAGTGCAAAGAGAAGGAATGTCAGTGTCAACTTTCAGTTGAAAACAAAATTCGACGTATAATCATCTGCAATGTACTTTTATCCAGATTAGACAGAGAGAGAGAGAGAGCAGTTCGCATTAGATAAAGTAATGGTTAACACCAGAGCTTCAAACTAAAAAAGAGTTACTGTCAGTAAGGAATTAATCAATAGGAAGTTCTGAATCCTAATTAAACAATAAGTGCTAAATATTGTTATACTCAGTTTGATAGACTAAACATAGTCTTGATTTAGAAACATTTAAGACTAGTCAATCGAACAGGATTATTTTGCAGTATAACAATGTAAGACTTCATTAACATAGAATCACTCTTAAAGAGTTACACTGGGAACCACATCCACGCAATTCGTATTCCCATGATGTCGCCAAATTACTATCTTTCCAGATATATAGAACATTTTATTTAAGGAAAAAAAATCGTATTGCGACAGCTATCAAAGCTGCACTCAAAGAATATTTTACTTGAAAATAATCCTCATTACAAAGAGAAAATAGAAAGTGGCGAAGATAGAGAAAGATTATCATCATGAGGATGGGCAAAGATTATTATGAAGACGGGGGAAGATTTTTCAATATCGATTAGAGAATATGTTGTAGATTAAAACTTTTGAATAAAGCAGCATAAACAGCTTTATAAATTTATTTAGAAAATTTAACACGTTTAGGACATTAAACGTGCATTAAAAATTTAGCTTTGTGTAATATATATATATATATATATATATATATATATATATATATATATATATATATATATATATATATATATATATATATATATCGAGGGTCGAGTAAACTGAGCTCTGCAAAACTATAAGTATACGTATCAGAGAGGACACGCGCTGATTCAATATGCAGCTAGTGCAAAAAATCCTGGAAGAAAACAACGAAATTAACAAAGCTAAACAGAAGCTGAGAAACAAAATAACGCAAATATATGCTTTAAAGACTGAGGATGGCACAGTGTGCAGGGCGCGTACCCAAATGTTAGAGATTGTCAGAAAATTTTATTCCCAGTTATATGAAGATCAGAACCAATTAAAGACAACAATACCCACGGAAGAACAAATGCCAGATATCCTAGTGGATGAAGTAACAAATGTTATAGAATCGATGAAAAACGGCAAGGCTCCAGGAAAGGACAGTGTAACTGTCGAAATGCTAAAACCTGGTGGTCGGACGTTACATAAAACACTGGCAAAATTATACTCAAAATGCCTCAAAGAACAAAGACTACCTGACTTATGGAAAAATGCAGAAGTGATCCTTTTTTACATAAAAAAGGAGCACAGGAAGATTTAAAGAACTACCGTCCGATAAGCCTCCTATCAGTAATGTATAAAGTTTTCACTAAGATAATTTCTAAAAGAATATTAAAAAAACTGAATGATGCACAACCAAGAGAACAAGCAGGATTCAGAAGTGGATTCAGGTTGTACAGCAGGTCATAGAAATGAATCACCATGCCACTGTGCTTGGCTTTTATCGACTACGAAAAAGCATTTGATTCCATCTCAAAGCATGCGATAATGGATGCACTGCTTAGCCAAGGTGTAGAGAGAGCCTATGTAAACCTATTAGAATCGATATATGATGGAGCTACAGCCACAATTCACCTTGATGATCTTGAAGTGGGAATTAATGTAGAACGAGGTGTACGGCAGGGTGACGCAATATCGTCTATTCTTTTCTCGGCTGGCCTTGAAGAAGTATTCCGTAAACTGGATTGGGAACAGTATGGTGAAAAGATCAATGGTGCAAACTTAAACCATCTTAGATTTGCAGATGATATTATTCTCATTTCACAAGACCCAGAGGAACGTCAAAGACGCATACAAGAACTGCAAAGGGCTGGCGAACCATTTGGCTTAAAAATAAACCTGAAAAAGAGTCAGGTTATGTTCAATAACTTCTCTCAGAACAGAAGAATTTCAGTTTTAAGAAGGGATTTGGAGATTGTGGACAGCTTTATATACCTTGGGCAGAGGATTTCAATGGAGGGGAACACCGCCCGGGAGTTAAATGTGGCTGGCAGGTATTTGGTAGGCTCAACATAGTGTTTAAGAGCAGACTCCCACTTTGCCTGAAAAGAAAAATCTTCGATCAGTGCGTTCTACCCGTTATGACATACGGAAGTGAAACCTGGACACTTACATCGCAATCAATTCAAAAACTTCGGGCGGCACAGAGGGGAATGGAAAGATGTATGCTTGGCATTACAAGACGAGACAGGAAGTCCTGCGCATGGATCAGGGAAGAAACAAAAGTCTGTGACATCACTGGAAGAGTAAAGCAATTGAAATGGAGATGGGCAGGACATATAGCGAGGCGATGGACGAAAGAAATACCAAGTGAATTTTTACCTAATACAGTTCGCCTATCAACAATATTTCTCTTTCAAAAAAATATTTCACCATTTTGTCTTACGTCCCAAAGAAACGCAAAACTGTTATAATGTTATCTTCACTGCATCATAAAGATACAATAATTCAAAATGAAAAATATCAAACCAAAAATGTACCGGTTATAATGTGAATCATCGAAGTAGCCTTTGGCCCTTGACTAGATTTTATGCGATGGTCAATATAATGGGCGTTAATGCAGGTGTATATATCTATAAGAGTGCAAATAATGCATTTACAGAAGGTCAAGCATTTATTATCTTCATTGGAGGAGATCTCATAATGGACTATTTATAAAACAGGGTCACAATAAAAATAACTCCAACAGATCTTCGGACATTGATCAAACGTCATATTGGCATAACTAGGAAAGCTTCAAGGGGACATTATTCCCAAGGACGAAAAAAAGAAAACGTTGTTACATGTGTCACCATGATAACAAATAACCACAGAAATGTTCAGTGTGCCAGAAAGGCATTTGTAAATCCTAATGTATTAATACTATCAAATGCTTGAATTGCAGAGACTAAAATTTCAATAAAAAAAGAAGATACAAATAATTCAGACTTTTTATTATATATATATACATTTATTGTGTTTTCTTTTATTGCAGATGGCTAAAAGGATGTCTTGAGGTAGTTATTTCATGTTTTTAATTTTTTGTACGTTCATAATAATTATGGACGTTATTAAAATGTTACTTGTTAAAATGTCAACCTTTTTCTATATTTCAACACTGGAGAGTAAACTGTTTTAATTTTTGTATTTTTATAGTTTTTTAATATAAATATATATCTAAACAATTCGACAAAAATATAAAACAAAACGACTTTTGAATATATTTTTTTATAATTATATATTCGTGGTTCACCCATGACGCATCATATCTTAAGAAGCTAAAGAACTCATCATATCAGTTGAGGGTTCCCACCCACAAAACATCTTTTTTGTTGGTACATAATTCGACATATTCAGTCATGAAAAACTATGTTTTTTGCACAATGAAAATTAATAACAAATTGGCTTTTGATGGCATATAATTACCCTTCAAAATGCCATAGACGTCATTAGTCTATACTAACAAATGTATTAGTAACGCCATCTCTTAGCAAAATCAACATTATTAACCGAAACATCTATTATATAAAAATCTGTATATTATTATTATATTTAATTTGTGTATAAAATAAATGAAAACAAAACAATTTTTATATACATTTTTTACGATTTAAAAATGTCTTGTGCATTATTTTATAAAATAAAAGGGCAAACGGTGGTGGGTAGCAAGATTAGATTTTTTAACGGCGGCATGGTAAAATATGCATATTTTTGTAATTATTTTCAAATAATACCATTCCATAAAATAAAACAAATCGAGTTGAAAAGTTTACAGTTCAATAACCACGTTTAAAACAAGGGAACATGAAGCTCCATTTTAAAACTAATAAAACGAAAATGGTAACATTCCTATTTCCCATTAATTAAATTATGGGAAACATAAATACTAAACACCCATATATGTTCGTGGAAAAACAATTATTGTCCGTATCTGAAATATACCTTATGTTTTATGGTCAACTAAAATACGATCCATATAAAATTATTAACTAATTATGTCGTAAAAGTCGTAAAACTCCAGTAATCAATAAGATTAATTGGTCTAGTGTAATCGGAACAGAACCACACCGGCTTAACTGTCGAGAATACCGTTTCAGTAACAAATCATCGATGAGTATGACCTATGGATATTTTCATAATTAAGAACTGTAAAAAATATAACCCATGTCTAAGTGAATATTGAAAATAAAACTTTACTGAAACTTCAAAAAAGAAGTTTATTTATTAGATCCCCAACTTAATTTCTCCAGCTTTATCGAGTATCATTGACGTTTATTTATAAAACAAAAGTAATCCAGACTTAATCCTATAAGTGATTTTCCTCATTTTCTATAAATTTTCGAGACCTTTATTGGACATTGGATTTCCTCAAGAGGTGTGAAGTGACTATCAACCAAGTGATGTTATACAGATTGAAAGAGATGAACATCCGAAGGGGCTGAGTCTGGAGGATATACTCGTTGCGACAAAATCATGCATTGTCATGATCAACTCACAATGCAAGACGCCCAGTTGATTCCTGATAAGGTGTTCTCAATGTTGAGTCATTTATTTTAACAGGTTGTGGAACTCGTAAAAAAAAGTAATTTTACTAAAAATCGTTAATACAAAAGTTGCAAAATAAAGAAGTTACCTGACCTGACCTGACTTCTTGATATTCTCGACCACTGCGTTGTTGAACTTGCAAAGAGAAGTCAATTTATCAAAAATGTATTTATATAAAAGTTGCAGTATAACAAAAACAAAAATGTTACATGTTCCAAAAATTGTTCAAAATTGTCACCATTTGTTCGGTTAGTACGAAATTTTGTCTTGTCACAACACGCGTCACTACACGCGTGAAAAATAAAATCCAAGTGTTCACGAATAGCATCACAAGCGTTTCGATGCGGTGTTGTAGTTCTTCCACAATATTTACTTCTCTTCTTACTTGTTAACTTGCTTACCGCTTGATCGCAAACGCCCGTGAAGAACAGCGAAAGCACGATGGATTGATGACATCGTTAAGTATATTGGACCAGAGTGACAGAGGAAAGACCAGGACCGTGAAAGTTGGAAACATGCTGAAGAAGCCTGCATCCTGCAGTGGATCGACACCAGCTGATGATGATGATGATGATGATATATATACATACAAGTGTCCGGAGATAACGTTGAAATATTTTGGAACTTTAGGAATTAAATCATTAAAAAAAGTTCCTTTAAACATATCCCAAAAATTGATTCTTAAAGGGGCTAGAGCCCCTTAAAGGGGGAACGCTGAAGATATTTTTTTTGAGTTTGAAGATCCAAAACGTTTTATGCTAAAGTCATGAAATTCGGTATACTTCAATTAATTGGAAAGCAAAAACGTTTTTTGTGTTAATAATTAAAAATTTTAGTCAGGGGAGGATTAGGGTCAGGGGAGGATTAGGGTCAGGGGAGGATTAGGATTAGGTCAGGGGATTTTAGTTAAGGAGACGTCCTTGGTAAATTCTGCCATAACTTTTTTGTTTGTAATATTATTTAATTATTTAAATGAAATTATTGAATCGAAAATATTTTTAGGTTAAAAAGGATTTCTTACATTCTTAATCGATGTAAGATTACATGGATTACATGGAATGCATGTTAATAATTAAGTAGGCGCTCTTGTACAAAAATTTTTATTTAGTAGCCAACAATAACAAGACTAATTACTAGTAAGGATTTAGCACTTATTCAGAACAGATGTTGAACCTGCATTCATCCCAATGCATCCTCTAATTCTTTTCATCGCTGCAATTCCTCTACAGTGCAGTACATATATATATATATATATATATATATATATATATATATATATATATATATATATATATATATATATATATATATATATATATATATATATCTATATATATATATATATATCATCATCAGCCCGTATCGATCCACTGCAGGATGAAGGCCTCTTCAGCATGCTTCCAACCTTCACGGTCCTGGGCTTTCCTCTGCCACTCGGGTCCAATATACTTAACGATGTCATCAGTCCATCGTGCTTTCGGTCTTCTTCGCGGACGTTTGCGATCAAGCGGTATCCACTCCAGGATTGCCTTGGTCCATCTGTCGTCCCATCGCCTCGCTATATGGCCTGCCCATCTCCATTTCAACTGTTTTACTCTTCCAATGATGTCACAGACTTTTGTTTGTTCTCTGATCCATGCGCAGGACTTTCTGTCTCGTCTTGTAATGCCAAGCATACATCTTTCCATTCCCCTCTGTGCCACCCGAAGTTTTTGAATTGATTGCGATGTGAGTGTCCAGGTTTCACTTCCGTATGTCATAACGGGTAGAACGCACTGATCGAATACTTTTCTTTTCAGGCAAAGTGGGAGTCTGCTCTTAAACACTATGTTGAGCCTACCAAATGCCGGCCAGCCACATTTAACACGCCGTTCCACCTCCCGGGCGGTATTCCCCTCCATGGAAATCCTCTGCCCAAGATATACAAAGCTGTCCACAATCTCTAAATCCCTTCCTAAAACTGAAATTCTTCTGTCCTGAGCGAAGTTATTGAACATAACCTGACTCTTTTTCAGGTTTATTTTCAAGCCAAATGGTTCGCCAGCCCTTTGCAGTTCTTGTATGCGTCTTTGCAGCTCCTCTGGGTCTTGTGAAATGAGAATAATATCATCTGCAAATCTAAGATGGTTTAAGTTTGCACCATTGATCTTTACACCATCCTGTTCCCAATCCAGTTTACGGAATACTTCTTCAAGGCCAGCCGAGAAAAGAATAGGCGATATTGCGTCACCCTGCCGTACACCTCGTTCTATATTAATTCCCACTTCAAGATCATCAAGGTGAATTGTGGCTGTAGCTCCGTCATATATCGATTCTAGTAGGTTTACATAGGCTCCCTCTACACCTTGGCTAAGCAGTGCATCCATTATCTCATGCTTTGAGATGGAATCAAATGCTTTTTCGTAGTCGATAAAAGCCAAGCACAGTGGCATGGTGTATTCGTTGTGCCTTTCTATGACCTGCTGTACAACCTGGATGTGATCCATTGTACTGAATCCACTTCTGAATCCTGCTTGTTCTCTTGGTTGTGCGTCATTCAGTTTTTTTAATATTCTTTTAGAAATTATCTTAGTGAAAACTTTGTACATCACTGATAGGAGGCTTATTGGACGGTAGTTCTTTAAATCTTCCTGTGCTCCTTTTTTATGTAAAAGGATCACTTCTGCATTTTTCCATAAGTCAGGTACGTTTTGTTCTTTGAGGCATTTTGAGTATAATTTTGCCAGTGTTTTATGTAACGTCCGACCACCAGCTTTTAGCATTTCGACAGTTACACTATCCTTTCCTGGAGCCTTGCCGTTCTTCATCAATTCTATAGCATTTGTTACTTCCTCCACTAGGATATCTGGTATTATATATTGTTCTTCCGTGGGTATTGCTGTCCCTGACTGGCTCTGATCTTCATATAACTGGGAATAAAACCTTCTGACAATCTCTAACATTTGGGTACGCGTCCTGTACACTGTGCCATCCTCACGCTTTAAAGCATATATTTGCGTTCTTTTGTTTCTCAGCTTCTGTTTAGCTTTGTTAATTCCTTTGTTTTCTTCCAGGGTTTTTTGCACTAGCTGCATATTGAATCGGCGCGTGTCCTCTCTGATACGTTTTCTTATAGTTTTGCAGAGCTCAGTGTACTCGACCCTGCCAAAAGGACTACCTGCATTTCTCACTGCTCGCCGTTTCTTCATTAAATCAATGGTGTCACTGGAGATTTTTGTTTGTTTGAGACATTTTTCCTCTGGTGCTATTGAAGCAGCCGTTTGAAGTACATTGTTGGCGATTTCTTCATATTGAACTGATATTTCCACCTCCTCTGGATCTTGTAACGCAGCAAACCGGTTTGACAAAGCAATCTCAAAATCGCTTCCTCTCTCCAGCAGTTTTCCAGAATCCACCTTGCCCTTCTTTGATCTTACCATTTTTTCGCGCTCTTTTCGACAGTCAATCCGAACCCTTGCTCGTACAATTCGGTGGTCACTTCCAACATTAAAATTGTTAAGGACAGTACAATTGGTAAATATTGTTTTATCGTTGGTCATGATGTAGTCAATTTCGCTTGTGAGCCCAGATGGACTTTTCCATGTCCATTTTCTGCTGATATTTTTCTTATAGAATGAATTCATAATATATAGTTCTTGTCCTTCAGCAAAATCAACTAATCTGTCACCTCTATTGTCTCGCTCACCAGTTCCATATGGGCCAGTTGCATTTTCGTCTGTTCTTGTTGTTCCAATTCTGGCATTAAAATCACCCATCAGGATTTTGTACCTACATTTCTCCTTGTATAAGAGCTGGGCCACATCATCATAAAATTCCTCAATTTCCTCATCTTTATGGCTTATAGTTGGTGCATAAGCTTGGACGATTTGAAGCCTAAACTTTTTATTCAGCTGAATGACGCATTGGGCTAATCGGTCGGATGTACTTTCAAATTTTACCACACTGTCCTTCAGCTTTCGATTGATGAGGAATCCTATTATGCCACATCGGCCATTTTCCGTACCTCGAGTGTAGAGTACGTGTCCAGTTGGTTCCAGTTTGATTAACTCTTCACCCTTCCTTCGTGTTTCACAGAGCCCAATAATATCCCAATGTATGTTGTCAAGTTCGATTAACAGTTCTTGCAATCGGGCCTCTGTTTTCATAGTCCGTATATTTAACGTTGCAATGTCAAAAGTCCAATGGCAGCCTGATCTAACCCGGTGATTCTTAGCACCCTCTGCCTTGGGGCAGGTCTTCCCGCTGCCGTAGGTAGTTGCCCCTTGGCCTCCGGGGAATGAGGGCCGTGTTTGAGGTTGTACTGTCATATTTCAACATACTGAAATACCATGTTGAAGGTATGGACCGTAATCTGCCACGCTGGTCCAATGCGGGTTGGCAGATTTTGGATCATGTTAGTCTGAGGCCTCCGCCTTGACCTGTCCGCCGGGGGTGACCCTCCCAGGAGCATAGACTCCAGACGGCATAGCTCAAAGCTTCATTGCCCTACTCAAACCCCTTTACCACGTCAAGGTCTGATCCACAAAGGGGAATTATATATATATATATATATATATATATATATATATATATATATATATATATATACAAAGGATTTATATATATATATATATATATATATATATATATATATATATATATATATATATATATATATATATATATATATATAAATACACAGATATAGATATATAGAGTGTCCGGAAATAACATGAAAATATATTGGAATGTGACTCTAGGGAATAAAGCATAAAAAGATTGCTATAAACATACCCCAAAAATTGCTTTTTAAAGGGACTAGAGCCCCTTAAAGAACTCTGCTGTAAATGCTACCATAACTTTTTTGTTGCTTATATTTTTTAATATTAAAAATAAAATTATTGAATCACAAAGATTTTTAGGTAAAAAAGGTCCTCTTATTTCATCTCGTTAGGATAGACCATTTTCCAGAAAACTGACTTTTTCAAAATCGATGCACGATTACATGGATATCGAAATGCATCTTAATAATTAAATAGGCGGCTGACACTGTTAATCTTTATCTTTGACGTTTCGTAAAGTTAGACCATTTTCGCAATAAAGACATTTTAAATTTTTAAACTGCAAAAACTTCTCCCTTTAAGAAGTAATTTTTCGGATATGTTTATAGAAACTTTTTTTATGTGTTAATCCCTAGAGTCACCTCCTGAAATATTTCGATGTTATATCCAGAAGTTTTTGCTGTTTATATATATATATATATATATATATATATATATATATATATATATATATATATATATATATATATATATATATATATATACGTTTTCTCAAGGTTATTGGGCCTAAGATCGTAAATGAATCATAAGAATTGGCACTAATATTTTTTTATAACCTTTTAACGATTCGCATTTTATGGGAGAGTCCCTACCCATTATATAAGAAAAACGAATCGCATTTCTCGTGCCGTTTATATAACGAATCTCGTATTTTCTTTTAATTACATTAACTATCTAGGATGTATTCGAAAAAGAAAAACTCTATCCGAGACTGTATTCGATATTACTTAATTTTCTTCGATTCCTTTTTAGGTCCATTTACGCACATTATATGTATTACATCAGAAATCTCAGCAAAAAAAATATGAATAAAAAATGTTTTAGTTTATGATCATAATAAATTTCCCTTCATTATATGCCTAATCTGTATTTTCATAGATCATGTTCCTCAATAATTGATCTATACTGTTGCTTGCTATGTTGACAAAGAAATGGAACCGGAAAACAGTTGCTGCCAAACCTCATGCAAGGTGTGTAAATAAAGTAAGGGGACTGATTTTTCCCATTTTTTTATTCAATAGAAAGTGCGGTTTTACATTGTTTCCATCAAACTAGTTGCCTTGGAAAGACAAACAACGCTGAATACAGTTTGTCCACTCTTCATAGCAATGGAATCACCTTCAGAATGTCGGTTACGGCCTTTTTGATGTCCTCCAATCAATCCAGTTCTCGAATTTCCCAAAATTGCGTACGTTGAGAAAAATTTTCAGTCATTGAAAATAAAAACGAAGAAGTCTGGTTAATAAGGGGGCTGTGGAGTGATGTTTTATTTGTCAAAAACTCATTAAATAAAATCGCGAGTTACAAAACGTAGTGTCGTAACGCAGCATCCAGGCGTTCTTCATGTTCGGTCTCACACGAATGATCCTTTTTCGAAGTCTTAGATATGAGAAAGCCATGCATTAATTAAAAATATTTAACCAATTTTTCTCTTCAAAACTAAGAGATTCTTGTCATTAAACACAAAATTATTTTCTTAAACTTCCCGACGCGCCTTGCATTATCTCCTGAGGTTAGTAGTTAAAAAAAAAAAAAGGATTTGGCGATGGATGTATCTTGTTCAACAATCTGGATATACTTGTGGATGTTGGATGCATCTTGTTCACTCTTGCTTTAACGGATCTTGTTCACTATAAGCTTCACAAGTTATTCGATGTACTTTAGCAGTATTTTTTCTAATTAAAATAACCGAGACGTATGAAAAATTATTTTTTGTGCTCCATTTATTATCAATTAATTCAATTTTTTGCCTAGAAAGTTCGCGGGGATTTTCAATTAGTTGCTCTTTTAATGCTTGTAAACAAAGATCTGTGTTGTATAAGTAATGTTTAGATACATATTATTAATTCCTGTTGTTGAAAAGTTGCAAGTGGGCTCCTGGAGAATATTAAAAATATTCAAAACAAGATTTTTTTTCCACCCCATTTCTTCAGTCACCCCTCAAACGTCAACAAGCGCCTCTCGAGACCGGTTTCTGCCCTTAAGCGGTCATCAGTCGGTCTCGAGCTAAACGTTCGGAAAATAGCTGAAGAAAAGACCAAAGGCATGACCAGTTTATATCGGCGTTTTCGAATGAATCATGCAATATTATGCAGTTTACGCCATCCTGTGGTGAAAGTCCTCAATCGTGATCCGCCCAGGCCCTCTCTAGGTATCAGGTTTGCACGAAAAGATGTAAGTGGGTTCGTGGAGAATATTAAACATATTCAAAATAAGAAACATTGTTTTATATGCTCCACGTAAAAAAAACAACAGTCGTACGTTCAGAACGAACGGAACCTTCAGTTCGAGTTCGTTTTATGAGGGTTACTCGAGCTCAAATTGAAAATCTCGGTCAATCATTTACATTTATACCACAGTATGCTTTTTTGTTTTAAAATGGTCAAGAATGATGTTCAAACAATAAACAAGATTTGAGTCGTTTACAGAGAAGGTTCTTTAGGGGAGGCCACGGTGCAAGAGTGGTGGTAAGAGAGATTTCAAAGTGGGCGGAGATTTTGACCTGGAAGAGCGTTATCGGTCTGGCACTGATTTCGAGGAAATAAGTTAAATATTAGTAAATCGACCATGTTTGACCATGTGAAAAAAGTCGTTAGGTTTATCGATACGATGTGTGTTGAAAAAAAATCTGATTAATTCCTGAAACGCATAGTAACTCGTGATGAAACTCGGCAGTTTTAACCTTTAACTATTGACGTGAGGTCTGTGAGGCCGAACGTTATTCGCAATTCTTAGAAATTCCCCCTTACCCCGCACGGAGTATATTGGGCTTCTAAGTAATTTCGAGTTTAGTTCTCGCTCTCGCTAAGTAATTTCGAGTTAGCGCTCTTCTCATTGAGAGGTATATTACTGTGGTAGGATCGAATTCGATACGCACAATCGAATTTTATTTGCAGGATTGCAATAAAAAAGGGAAATGGAGACTCAGAGTAGATCGAGTAAGAAACGTAAATCAAATTTAGAGGAAAATTGTCATACGTCGAAGCCAAAAAGGGTAGTTGGAAATTCAAGTAGCCATTTTGAAGGTGCAATCACGTCCTGGCTGGGATCTGAAGGTTCTAGTGATACTGAAGCCGATGACATTGGAGATAACTATGTACCCGGACAGAGTGACTATAATATCGAAACTGATGAAGAAATCTCTGATTCTGAATATGTATAGGAACAAAGCCAGTTATCATCAAGCGAAGACGAGGTTCCTTTGTCTAATTTTCAGTCGTATTATGGAAAAAATAGATACAAATGGGCGAAGCATTCACCAAATAGATCTGTGCTAATTCCACAACATAATATAATTACCCGGCAATCTACACCAAATTGACAGCAAATGAATAAGATGTCAGTGATATTTTGGACGAGTAATTGAAGTGGACTAACGTAAAGTGGTAATGTCGCAATATAGACAAATATTTGCCAAAGGACCAGAATTACAAGATCTTGATATAATAGAACTCCGAGCTTTTCCCGGAGTTCTCATGTATAGTACAGTTTTTAAATCCAGCCGTGAAAATGCTGACTATCTTTTTGCCACAGATGGTACAGGACGAAGTATTTTTAGGTGCGTAATGTCGAAGATTAGATTCCTGTGCATTGTTCATTGTTTGCGATTCGATAACCCTACTGATAGGGCAATAAGCAAGGAAACTGACAAATTAGTAGTTGTGTCGTACATATTCAATAAATTTGTCTGCAACAAGCTGTTTATAATGTATCAGAGAGCGCTACTGTAGATGAAATGCTTGTGGTATTTAGAGGTCGGTCATACGTGATAATTTACATACCAAGTAAGCCATCTAAGTATGGACTCAAGGTAATGTGTTTGTGTGATGCATCAAATGGTTATATTTATTCAGGAGGAGGATTGGATGGTGAAACTTGGGTGGAAGAAAGAAATTTATGATTCCTACTCAGTGTATGATACGTTTGAAAAAGCCCTTCTATGGCAGTAATAAAAACGTGACCTGTGACAACTGGTTTACGTCTATAGAATTGATTGATTGTTCAAAGAAGAGGGACTTAACTTGTGTTTGTACAGTTCGAAAGAATATAAAAGAAGTGCCTAGTCAATTTCTTCCCTCAAAACAAAGAGTGGAAGGTACAACACTATATGGTTTCATGAGCCAAATAACACTAATTTTTCATTGTCCCAAGAAATCTAAGTCCATCATTTAGATATCTTCTATGCATCATACTGAAGAAATTGATCAACGCACTGGTAAACTAGAAATTGTAGCATATTATAATTCTATAAAAGGTGGAGTTGATGAAATGGATAAAAAGTGTGCAATTTCCCATGCTTATTGCCATTATGTAGCAAAACACATTTCAAACTCCGCTTGGAATTATCTATAAAAAGTCTCCATTCATCTGGTTGGTAGTTCAAAAAACTCATTTTTAATAAAAGACCACCGACATCATAAGAAAAAACATCATTTTCTGAACAAAAAAAACGTAAGCACGTCTTTTTCATCAAACAGGTCTTTTAGCAGATACCAGATCGGGATAGATCATTTTTTCAGTTAATACCATGTACCTTGACTAAGTCATCGTAATGATTTTTTGGATCCCTCCAAATCATAGGAACATTAAACTTCAATGAACTTCTTTTACCATTCATCCATTGCCTTAAATGTTCATTACACATTTTACAAACATTGTTTGGAATCCATGGTTTATCAACATAATTAGTTTTCAACTTAAAGTAAACGAACTCCGCATTTTGCACAAATTGAGATATAGGTTTTCGAAACTTTTTTACCGTATACTCGCCACAAACGTAACAAGAAGTGTTCGGGTCCTTTAAACACGATTGTTTTGAGGATGACATCTTCTAGGTTTTATTTAATAACATTTTTAATTAAACAAACAACAAAAATATACAAATTAAATGACCACCACGTTTAAGTCTCGGCGGCACCAATTTTTTTTTTATTTTGTAGACCTGTGTAATAGATTACTCATCATATTTTTAATAATTAAAATTTGGTATTCTACTGAAAATTGAGTTTGATTAAAATGCCAGTACAATCACAACGAAAACCACAGTACTAATATATGCAATGTTATCATACAAAATTACTTAATATAGCTCTGAATCGTTTACTAACATTCGATACGATAATTGGAAACCATCACTTCGAATGCATTGCTCGAGGCGATCGGATGCCCGTTTACAAATCGGCATCGATATGGAAGACAAGCACCCTCCAGGTAACAGGAAACAGCTCTTCGGTCCGCTCCTCCAATTTTCTGATAAGCAGTCCACAATCACGTCCGTTGGACCGACCTATTAATAATTCCGATGGCCACCTGAAGCAGGCCTGCGCGACCTGCCACGGAACCGCTCCGCATTTCCATTGCCTCCAGTTTTCCAGTGGAAACTCCGCAGTCTATCGAGACGAAGCCGATACGCTCTTGCCGCCGAGAAAAGTCCGGAAAAATCGGGCGCGAAAATTTTTCACGCCGGTCGTATGGGTGATGGAACGTGACGACGTTCTGACATAAAAGTAAGTTTGGATTTTTGTCCATTTATCAAGTACAAAAAAAACTTTTTCAAACGTCATACTTTATTAAAAAAAATCTAATTTATATTGTCATTTTAATTAATTATTACTCCGAATATTGTAAAGTTACACTAAGTAATGCAAATAAAATATTTCTTTAAAAAAATATTTCTAAAATTATACAAAGCAAATTTAATTTTTCTTTATCATTAATTATTTAAAAAAAATATATACGAGGAAAGGTACTCTCGTAAATTTAACCAACGATTCGTCACATCATTTTAAAGAAAACAGTTCCTTACAACAGTCAAAACTTAAGGGTTCCCGAGAAAAAAAAAATTAAAACACCAATCGAAAAACTATGAAAATAATTAACATATTAAGACATATTTGTTAAATATTAATTGGTTATTACATAACGAATAAACTACAAATAAACTAATGAACAGTGTTAAAAAAAATCTAAGTAGGAATTACGCCATGGATTAGGCAACGTTGCAACTTTAAAAAATGTTAAATCAACATTGCGACAAAAATGTGTTGTATGTCAGTTCCATATAAAAACAAAAATGTATTCTGTACGCGAATATCATGATATGCTGCTTAGATATTCGAAAGAAAGTAGGCATATTTACGGGTAACGATGCATATTGAAGAGAATTTTATCAGAAGTACTCGAAGTGTTGCGGGACAAAATGGAGTTCTATATTGGATTGTACATAGAACACTAAAAGACATATTATTCTACCTATACTCTTCCTCACTTTTTCACACAGACAAAAATATTCTAAATAAACAAATACTTATGATTGAAAATGATTCTTTCCATTCCGGCATTTTATGCCGCAACACCCGAAAAAGATTCTAAAAATTGGCATGCTATAAACTATATTCACAAATTAAGTTCAAGAATCACAAATCAGTTAAAGAACGAAAATATTAATATTATCTCTGTTAATAAGAAGAATCTTACATCGATGTTAAACAATAACAAAGAAAGAGCAAAATTTTGTGACAAATCTGGAGTATACGAAATTAAATGTAATATGTGTGACGCTATTTATATAGGCCAAACGGGCCGATCGCTCAATGATAGGCTAAAAGAACATAAATATTCAATTTTACACAATCAGAGAAAGACGGGCTTTGCCGAACATTGTATAGACCAGAACCATTTTTTTAACATTAATAATACCAAATTAATACATAGCTGCAATAAAAGCAGGCTGTTAAATTACCTGGAAATTTTCGAAATTAAAAAAGCCATATAAGTCGGCAAAAACCTAACAAACACCCAGCTAGACTTCGGAAATACTCCAATTATTGATAGTGTAATAAATTTAACGAGATGAAAAAACCGACTTCCATTAGACAGCACTTTGAAACTTTAGTTTAGTTTATACATAACTCTCTTTGAGAATGGTCGCGAGGCCGAAACATGTTAGAGAATATCTTGAATATATTGTGAAACAAATACCAAGTGTTTTAATTATTATCAACTTTTGTTGGGTTTGGCTCATTTTGAAAGTCCCATACAGGCGACTGCTATTTACGTTCGGGCTTATAAGCATAGATCTAAAATTCGTCACCTATGTAGAATATTATATACGGTTTTTGACGCACCACGATTGTATTTTTTAAGCATTTCTTTGCACCAATCGGCACAAGCCATTTTTTGAGCGATTGTAAAATTATGCGGAATCTAACGCGAACGAATGTTTTTCATGGCTAAATCTTCATGTATGCTTGTCAGGGATACCTCAACCCCACGCTATATCACATGACGATCTTGCTTTATCAGTTCGCGTGCAGAGTCGATGTTTTCTGCCACAACAACCGAATTTAGACGACCTTCTTTAAATTCGTAAAGTTTAATATTTAAATTCATTATTGTTGCCAATTCCGGATCTATAAATAGCAATCCTCCTATTCAATATTTTATTAAGCCACGAAGCATTGGTGGAATGAGAATGGTGGACCTAAACAGTTTTAATTTTTAAAACAATTAATGATATGTCATGGCGAGAAAAATTAGAGCTAATAATTTGAACTTTGCAAATAAACAACAATAATTTGTAACGTTTCCTTTTTTTGTGACAAAGCAAACCACATTTGTGCTGAAACGTATGGAATAAATTGGTATAAAAATATTTAATTTTATTTTCAGATAATACCTTAAGAGGACAGTACAAGAAAAAACTGAATTCCAATAGATCGTAATAAACAAGTCGATGAGACAACGGCAATTGTTAAGAAAATAATTTAAAGTTCTGACTTGTCTTCCGCAGAAATTGCGGTTACATATGAAAATGCGGTATATCTGTTTTAAAGAAAAATTTTGTTCAAAAAAATATAAAAAATCGGTTAATTTTAGGAAAGTATTTTCCCTACAGCCTGCATATAAGATTTTCATCTTAATTCGACCCTTTTGTTTTATCAACCGAAGAACCTGTTCAAATCTGAAATTTTTCCGGCCCTATAGTAATTAAAATGACCCATCTTTGAGCTTAATGACGGGATATAATTTAGTTATACTGTGAATATAACCTGAAAAAACTTCAGTCTCGTTTCGCATGGTGTTCACATCGTGTGAAACGAGACGGATGTCAATCTCCGGATAATATAGACATGCATCTTGAAATCTCTTAATATATTAATTTTGTTTGGACGGATTTTATCGAGAGATAGTAGTGGCGCGAGCCAGTGAAGTAGTAGTTCGGTATTCCGTCTGTAGATATCTTGATGTTTGGAAGAAATATCTTTCTGACGTTGTGAATTAAACTTAAGAGTTTTCTACCACTAAACACCAAATCACTTTTTTTGAACTGCTCGACGCACGTTTCGCTAACCATGTTAGCATCATCAGGAGATGATTTAATCTCTCCTGGTGACGCTAACATGGTTAGCGAAACGTGCGTCGGGAACTTAAAAAAAAGTGATTTGGTGTTTAGTGGTAAATCTCTTCAAGTTTAGAGTTTCACACCAAAGGTTCCAATAGAAGAATTGATCTGCGTTGTGAATTGTCAAACAATCTTCCATCCATTGTCACGCCGGTAAATAAATCAGATGAAGCCGGATACTTCCAGTGGTAATCGGACGCAATAATTTTTCGATCTTTCTGTCCTTGATTACAGTAATACTTTCTAAAGGTATAAACAGTGACGATGTTATGACTATTCTTTGTCACACCTAATGAGCTGATGAAGTATTCACAATGGATAGAAGCCAACACGGAGTAATACCATAATCCTTCTTACAACATACTATAACCTGAAAAATCAGTTGCTTCTTTTCTTCTTCTCTTCTTGTCATTTAGTATATATTTAGATTCCTTGATGATCGATCTTCCACAGATTCAATGTACTGCTATAGATTCTACTGCAAGCCAAACTTAGTTTATCATGATTTTCCATTTCTGTTGGTCCCTGCTAATGTTCTTGGCATTACTGATGGCCAGGCTGCTAGTTAATTTTCTGCCATATACTGTTCAATTATGTTTTTCCTTAGTGCTATTCTCCTCTGCCCTTTCCAGTTGGATGGTCTTTCACGGCAGAGAAATCTGGAGTATGTTCTGGAGTAATTTCTGTTGGGGTTCGATTGGGACTCATTGGGCAGCTGTGGCTAGTGGGACAGATGTGGCTAGCAAGCCATTTCTAAATACGTACACAAACAAGGAAAAAAAGGAGTGACGTTGGATCTCCTATAAACTCGCAGCTGAGAATAAGAGTAGATACTTTGATGTTGCGTCATTACTTAGCAGAGTCAAAAAAAGTTTTCCAATATAAGAATGTTATCTGTAACTGAAAATTATCTTCTACGATAATTCAAAGAGGCTAACACCGTGGGCACAACCAGTATCGCAAGCAAAAATGATTTTGGAAATGATTACCGACTTCAGATGGGAGATTTTATCGTACCCGCCGTATTCTCCAGACTTGCTCCTTTCAAATTTTCATCTTTTCTGATCCACACAATATAATCTGGTTGACAGCCGCTTCACATGTCTTGAGAAGTCAAAAAAACTACTATCTTAAATAAATGTCAAAAATAGTAAAAAAACGAAAGTAAACTAAATCAATACATGTACCAAAAATTATAAATAATCAATAAATAAATAATTTGTATAATAATAAAACGCAATGTTTTAAAGCAAAACGTTAATGTTTTGAAAACTATATTAATTCCGGATATTCAATTTATAGAAAATGTATAATAAATCATTTTATAAAGCCAATACAATAAATTATTTGTGTGGCTTTTTGTTTTGAATATAACAGGTTTGTTTTAATTTTTATTTTATTTATTCGAAGTTCATTTATAACTCCCAAGTTTTCGCCCTTTGGTGCTTTACATATGATCACTGTTTCGTAAAAATGTTTCATCATTAATTCTTATAATTGTGGTTCTATTTTCCCCATGGCGCATTAGATTTTGTTCACTAGCACTGGATCATTTGGGCATTATTCTCATAGACTTCTTCATAGCCTCAATCTCATGGTCAATTTTTATCGCCAGTTGAAAAAGGAACGCGTAAAATCCCATTGCTAAAACCTCATTGGCGACCAAATTCCATTGAAGTTTATATTATTCATTAGTATCAAGGAGCGAGGTCTAGAAACAGATCCATCCCGCCTTCTAGCAAGTTTGAGTGACCGGCATGTGGTCACGTCATCACTTTTAGAATTAATTTATTCAGCTAGAGATGACCTCCATATACCCACTAATCTTGGAAATATAAATATATAAATATATATATATATATATATATATATATATATATATATATATATATATATATATATATATATATATATATATATATATATTTATATATATATATATATATATATATATATATATATATATATATATATATATATATATATATATATATATATATATATATATATACGCACAACCATACAATATAGACAATATAGACGCACAACCAAGAGAACAAGCAGGATTCAGAAGTGGATTCAGTACAATGGATCACATCCAGGTTGTACAGCAGGTCATAGAAAGTCACAACGAATACACCATGCCACTGTGCTTGGCTTTTATCGACTACGAAAAAGCATTTGATTCCATCTCAAAGCATGCGATAATGGATGCATTGCTTAGCCAAGGTGTAGAGAGATCCTATGTAAACCTATTAGAATCGATATATGATAGAGCTACAGCCACAATTCACCTTGATGATCTTGAAGTGGGAATTAATATAGAACGAGGTGTACGGCAGGGTGACGGAATATCGCCTATTCTTTTCTCGGCTGGCCTTGAAGAAGTATTCCGTAAACTGGATTGGGAACAGGATGGGGTAAAGATCAATGGTGCAAACTTAAACCATCTTAGATTTGCAGATGATATTATTCTCATTTCACAAGACCCAGAGGAGCTGCAAAGACGCATACAAGAACTGCAAAGGGCTGGCGAACCATTTGGCTTGAAAATAAACCTGAAAAAGAGTCAAGTTATGTTCAATAACTTCGCTCAGGACAGAAGAATTTCAGTTTTAGGAAGGGATTTAGAGATTGTGGACAGCTTTGTATATCTTGGGCAGAGGATTTCCATGCAGGGGAATACCGCCCGGGAGGTGGAATGGCGTGTTAAATGTGGCTGGCAGGCATTTGGTAGGCTCAACATAGTGTTTAAGAGCAGACTCCCACTTTGCCTGAAAAGAAAAGTATTCGATCAGTGCGTTCTACCCGTTATGACATACGGAAGTGAAACCTGGACACTCACATCGCAATCAATTCAAAAACTTCGGGTGGCACAGAGGGGAATGGAAAGATGTATGCTTGGCATTACAAGACGAGACAGAAAGTCCTGCGCATGGATCAGGGAACAAACAAAAGTCTGTGACATCATTGGAAGAGTAAAACAGTTGAAATGGAGATGGGCAGGCCATATAGCGAGGCGATGGGACGACAGATGGACCAAGGCAATCCTGGAGTGGATACCGCTTGATCGCAAACGTCCGCGAAGAAGACCGAAAGCACGATGGACTGATGACATCGTTAAGTATATTGGACCCGAGTGGCAGAGGAAAGCCCAGGACCGTGAATGTTGGAAGCATGCTGAAGAGGCCTTCATCCTGCAGTGGATCGATACGGGCTGATGATGATGATGATGATGATGATGATGATGATGATATATATATATATATATATATATATATATATATATATATATATATATATATATATATATATATATATATATATATATATATACATATACAGCTCATTCAGGGAAATAATCGTTGTACATCATCGAAATCTTTGACACACTCACGTTACAAAGTTGCCACATCAACACCAAAATATTCAAGCTTTTGATGATCGATAAAACTGTATAAATAAAAAAATAACACAAAAAGTTTTCATCAAAAATCTGTTTCGAAACTTCTACTTGTGAACATACCGGCTTTTCATTAAGTTCATACACAGTTTAATTATTCACTATCACTAATACAACTGTCAGCATCTGAATCGCTATTAAATACTCTTTCGCGATTCGACCATCTTTCAATATCTTCTTCTGTATGTCTGATACTATTCATCCAGATCTGTGGTATAACTGTTGATAAGGCTTTTTTGCACATATCCAAACAGTTATCAATTGTTCTTCCAGGTCGACCTATATGACGATTGTAATAATTTTTCATACCCCCCCCCCCCCCCCCTATTCAATTCTGTATATCAACGACTTGATAACAGCACTTTTCAATATAATGTTTTCAAAAGGAAGATTATGGTTCGTCAGCCACTCTGTAATTTTTCGCTTTGTCCATGCACTAGTCGAAGGTTTATCCATCAGTGTACTATGATATGGTGCATTATCTATGACAATGACTGATGGCTCCTTCAGGATTTTCAACAGCTAGTTTTCAAACCAAAACCATTGCCATTTTTTTTGCAATTATAATCGTAGATTTTTTACTACAGAACTCAGACAAACAGAAACTAAACCAGAAAATAGCTAAAACAGCAAAAGGTACAGTAAAAATAATTTAAAAAGTTTTAAGGCACAACTCAAAAAAGATCAAAACATGAAAATGACAGATTCGACGAAGAAAGTTGTGTTAGGTCGGCAACACTGTCCAGAACCACAAACCTAAAAGTCGTCTTGACAGCGAATTCACAGAATATGATCCACCGACCCACTGTATTTTTATCTTATCCTAATAGGATTAGAGGAAGAAGGAAAGAGGTTGCTCGAACTTTCAAATTATTGTTTCTTTCTTATGGATTTAAATTGGCAATAGATTTCTCTAGATTGATGATGTGCAACCATTATTTCCCTGAATCAGCCATATATACAGGATGTCCCGAAACTCAACGGCAAGCGGGTACCGGGCGAAAAGCCAGGATACCAGTTCTGACAAAAATAAGTTACTGTGATAATAGGCTTATTTATGAAAATCTTGAAATTCGACACCCTAGGCTATATCTAAGTACTGTGATCACAAATTTCCAAATTGTTCAGTGTAATTTCTTATAACGTGATCCTAAATAACCATGATATTAATCTCAGTAACAAATAAAACAATAAACGGATGAATACGCGATAAATTAAAAAAAAGTTTGATTGAGCCGTGGTTAAAAAAAAATTATATCAGTTAACTTATAGTAGTGTATCAGACACTACACTGGGCAAGTTATTTAAGAATTAATACGTCGTGTTGCTTGTTGATTTCGACGTTTAACATCTTGTGACATATTAAAAGACACTTTTTTGGGAGTTGTTTTTGTAGTATTGGTACAAAATAATACGAAGAAGGCACGATTACTTTTTAGATTTGACATTTTCAATACATTTATCAATACACTGATGATAATAATAAGAATAAATTGATTAAGAACTAAAACACTCGTATCAACTGCCTGTAATGCTGACGAGAAATAAACGTCACAATACGTCACACGCGCTCGGTTTTTTTCGGGAACTGTCGGTGCGTCATCGGCACCAGGTTTTAAAATGTATCATTTTGATATAACTTTTTAATTATAAAGAAAAAAATTAAAATAAATGACATTTATGACATTTTTTTTTCATAACACCAATTATCCATTAATAAGTCTGAAATTTATCCTGAAAAATCAATTAGTTTTCTTTCCGCGACACCTGAGTAAGTTCGTGAAACTTTTATTGCAACTTGTTTTAGAACAAAGTGATTTAACAATTGTGACGGATCTAAGGAATGCCTCTTTTTTCTATTGCAAAAGTTTCTTTTGCTATTGCCAGATAGACCTATCCCGAAAAAGGACTGGCGGATAATTTGATTTAAAGTTTTTGGTAAGCAAGACCGTCTGCAGATTAATTAATTTAGACGGAGTTTCTAATTCTGACCCAGAAATTTATTGATGTATTAATTTGTTTTTGGAAATGTATTCAGTATTAAAACTTTTTGCCTAAGATGCTTTCAACATTTAATTAATTACGTTAATCTACAAATTAGCAAAAAATCCACATTATATATAATTATTTAAGTATTGTTAATAATTAGATTTAAAATATTAAGTCACGTGTTATTTTGTTTATGTATTATATATCTGATCCAAAACATACGATCTGTCGAATATGGGATTTTTTTTCCTTTATTTGGGTTTTTCGCCACTATCTAAAACTCAAAAAATATCAAAAATACCTGTTCTTATGTAAAGAAAGAATCACTGAGTAAAAACAAAAAACTAAACGACACATTTCTCAGTGATTCTTTTTTGTATGAGATATAAAAATGTTATAAAAAATTTTACACACTTTTAACGTTAACGTTTCGGAGGGTACTCTCCCCCCGTTTTCAAAACCAAACTAAAAAATAAATTATATTAATTCGGATTCTTTCTTTACATAAGAACAGGTATTTTTGATATTTTTTGAGTTTTAGATAGTGGCGAAAACCCCAAATAAAGAAAAAATATATAGAAACACGCTACAATCATTCAGATATTACTTAAATATGGGATTGCCTGGAAAGTCCATAGGGATTTTTTAAGAGATTTTAATAGTAACGAACATGGTTATTATCATTATTATTTGCTAATGTGGTGGTAGGTCCATAACATCTTGCCATTTCAATCTTGGCAATTCCCATGATTTTTTTCGTTGCACGGAGGATGCAGCCTCAGAATTTTTTTTAAGCAAACGATCGCATGAAGAGATTCGGTCTAACAAATTTCGCTCATTAAGTTCATGAGTGACCCAGACATCGTATAAGTAGACTTATCCATTGTCTTTTTCAGATTCTAAACATTACATGGAGTAAGTTGATGTCTCTCGGTTTGTTCATAGTTGTTGGTAATGTTAGTCGACGTCAGGTGTGTTGCTCAATTTCCAAAATAAAAATATCGAAGAAAGAGCTTCCCTTAAATTTTCTGTTGCCGACGAAATTTCTTGTGATGAATCATTGAGGATATTTGGAAACACCTTACGGCCTCCAATATAGTGTAATGTAGTGTAATCATGGGTACCGCATCAAATTAAACAATTTTCGGGCGCGGTTAATACCCATAAAGTCATGGGCCTAAAGTGGCCTGTATTCCTGGGTCAAGTAGAGGCCCCCAAAAATTCTCGATCAACTGGGGTCAATCTCATCAAATAAAAGTAGGAGTCGAAAAGGCTATCTTAAAAACCAGGCTGATAAAAACGAAATATTAACAAAACAAATTATAAAACAAAAATGTAAAAATCTCGAAAATTATGACAAATAGGTATAGGGTATGTTTAACAAGAACATGAGTGTTTTGTCTTAGGAATATTGTAAAATAAAAAAATATTAGACATTCCATTTAAAAAAATGAGGTGTGATGTTCATTTTTTTTTTCATTTATCTCGGTTATCATATAACGCAGGCAAATTTTGTTTCCATTAAAAGTCAAGTCATAATTTACCAAAAATAATAATCCTACATCAAAAAATAAATTGTATATGACACTGGAAATTAGAGTTTGCAACTCCGATATTTTTTTAGAAAATGGCGGATATCGGTAAAACCATTGGGTTTAGATATAGGACATGTTTCACAAAATATGTTTAGAACCAATAAGAGAATGGAAAAATGGATGAACATATAGGGTATTCAATAAAAAAAAACGAAACTAAATCCCGCCACGGTTTTGGGAGATACCGTGTATAAATAAAATTAATTTTCGATTATGCAGCCGATTTATTTGCAACTTACTTAAACTATTTCTCAATCTCCAATCATTATCAATATATATATATATATATATATATATATATATATATATATATATATATATATATATATATATATATATATATATATAGGGATTTGCTGATGGCAATACATTACAAGCTAGCCGATTGTACTGTGAACGATTTCTAGCCCGTAATGTCCCCGACCAAAAAATCTTCGAAAACATTCATCGACGTCTTCATGAAACAGGTACATTGAAACGAACTGAAGGGTCAGGAAGATCACTGACTGTAAGAACGGTACAATTGGAACAGAATGTGCTGGACATAATAGCAGAAGAGCCTGGTAGTTCTACGCGAAAAATTGCAAATACTTTGAATGTGAGTCACTGGACAGTATGGAAAATTCTTAAGGACAATTTGTTGTATCCATACCACATTCAACGCGTTCAGGCACTACTATCCGTTGATTTTCCTCCACGTATTGCATTATGTCAATGGATATTGTAAACTTTACTTCGCATCCCTCTATTCTTGACACAAATTCTTTTCACCGATGAAGCCACTTTCGCAAGAAACGCAATAAGGCATTTTCATAATAACCATGTGTGGACAGATGAAAATCCGCATGACGTATGCGAAGATAGTTTTCAACATCAGTTTTCGTTGAATGTTTGGGTTGGAATTGTAGGTGACTATCTAATTGGACCGGTATTTCTTTCACAAAGACTTACTGGCGAGGTGTATCGCAACTTTTTGGCATGAAATATAGTTTATGCACGATGGTGCTCGTCGTTTGATTGCTCGTGATTTTTTAACAACAACATAGGGATATCGCTGGATTGGTTTAAGTGGGCCCACACGCATGGCCTGTTCGATCCTCGGACTTAAACCCCCTGGATTATTTCTTCTGGGGATATCTGAAGTCATTAGTTTACGCTACTCCATTGAAGAATTTGGATGATTTGCGAAATCGGATAATTGCTGGGTGTAACTCAATTAGAAACGACCCTGGAGTGTTTGAAAGAGTTCGGCAGTCAATGACCGACTCTTGACAATGACAAGATTGAATGCTTGTATTAAGGCTGGAGGAAGTCGAAACAAAGGGGTTTTTCAAAAATCATCATACAACAAAATATTCTTAGAATAAGTCAAGGAATAACCCCTTTAATTTTTGCCGCATGTTTACCTAACATCCTTATATATATATCATATATATATATATATATATATATATATATATATATATATATATATATATATACATACACAAGAAGTCAAGTCAACAGAATGGATCACAAGTCAGAGCTGATCTGGGAAAGGCTGATCTGGGAAAATGGGTCCAAGAGAGATTGAGGATACAAGAACGTACAGAAACAAACTACATATGTGGAACGTCGCATCAGAGGGCAAAGTTTCGAGGAGATCGGGAACAAAGTGGACGGAGGAGAGGAAGAGAATCAACGGAGAAAGGATGAGAGAGGTGTAGAGGATCAGAAAGAACACTCGAATATGAGTCAGAATGCTTTGCATGATCCAACCGGGTCATACGCACCTAATAATAATTATAATAATAATAATTATATATATATATATATATATATATATATATATATATATATATATATATAAATATATATGCATATATAAATATATTTCGACATAATCTCAACAAGTTGATTAGATAAAACAAATCGGACACCGGATGTTTAATGTGCTTGATATGGGATACCAAATATAATATATAAAGTGAGGTAAATCTATTATTTAAAGCACATAACTTTATATATACGTACCTTTTCAAAGAGGATGACAAAAATTTACGACGATCCAGTCATCAAATATCGAAGAAAATTTACTCACTAATAGAGGAAACCAATGAAAAGTCGAATAGCGAAAACAGCAGTACTTTACCTCTAACGGTAACGGTTTTCGAGATATTTGCAAGATAGTGCTATAAATTGTGCATTTTTCAATCCTTTCAATTGCCTACGATATTTAGGCCTACGATAGTATATCCTCAAAACCAAACAAGATAAAACAAAATACATGTCAGTTCTAGACTCATATTTCCTTGCTTTTCGATTAAATAATAACTGTATCTTGAACTTCACCAATGTCATTTCGTGCACGAATTTTCTCACATTATACAAATTTTACGTATATTCCCAATTCGTCGTATTAAAACATTCAGGAAGTGACTAAAAAAAAATTAAGCTCAAAACAACAAAATCGACATTAAGAATAACTTGAAGTAACTCTAACAAAGCATTTCAAATTATTTATTCGCAGTGAGTGTAATTCATAAGAAAAGAATGTGAGTGCCTCGTGAAAATTACTGTCTTTGAACCTAAGTTCCAAACCTTAAACTCGATTTTACACCAATTACAATGGAAACAAGGTAGAAGGATATTGCTAATGTTTTCGCTTATATATAGCCTGAGAGAAGAAAATTTGTCAATTAATCAAATATACAACACAGTAAAGTGGTTCAGGTTTCCGAGATTCGAGATTATTTGAAAAACGACTTTCAACGTTCCAATATTTTTTGCAGGACGATTGGTAGAAGATTTAATTCTCTTTGACGTAATCTAAACAAATTCCTTGAAAATAGTTTTCATTATATAGATTAAAGTAATTCAGGAATCAATCTTCTGTCCGGGCAGGTTTTTCTAAATAATTTTATAATAAATATTTTTAAAAATACACAAATTATTGCCTGTAATTCAAAGAAAATCATTTAAGATAACGTTCAGATATGAATAATAGGGAGATTATTCAAAAATGTTTAAATCAACTTTATAGGTGGCAGTGATGATTGTAAATGCAACTATGAGCTTGGTAGATATAAAAAAATTCTGGTAGAAAAAACCAAAGCTTAATTTTGTTTATATATTTGTTTAAATATCACTTTATATACTTTATATATATATATATATATATATATATATATATATATATATATATATATATATATATATATATATATATATATATATATATATATAGCATCATCATCATCATCATCAGCCCGCATCGATCCACTGCAGGATGAAGGCCTCTTCAGCATGCTTCCAACCTTCACGGTCCTGGGCTTTCCTCTGCCACTCGGGTCCAATATACTTAACGATGTCATCAATCCATCGTGCTTTCGGTCTTCTTCGCGGACGTTTGCGATCAAGCGGTATCCACTCCAGGATTGCCCTGGTCCATCTGTCGTCCCATCGCCTCGCTATATGGCCTGCCCATCTCCATTTCAACTGTTTTACTCTTCCAATGATGTCACAGACTTTTGTTTGTTCCCTGATCCATGCGCAGGACTTTCTGTCTCGTCTTGTAATGCCAAGCATACATCTTTCCATTCCCCTCTGTGCCACCCGAAGTTTTTGAATTGATTGCGATGTGAGTGTCCAGGTTTCACTTCCGTATGTCATAACGGGTAGAACGCACTGATCGAATACTTTTCTTTTCAGGCAAAGTGGGAGTCTGCTCTTAAACACTATGTTGAGCCTACCAAATGCCTGCCAGCCACATTTAACACGCCGTTCCACCTCCCGGGCGGTATTCCCCTCCATGGAAATCCTCTGCCCAAGATATATAAAGCTGTCCACAATCTCTAAATCCCTTCCTAGAACTGAAATTCTTCTGTCCTGAGCGAAGTTATTGAACATAACCTGACTCTTTTTCAGGTTTATTTTCAAGCCAAATGGTTCGCCAGCCCTTTGCAGTTCTTGTATGCGTCTTTGCAGCTCCTCTGGGTCTTGTGAAATGAGAATAATATCATCTGCAAATCTAAGATGGTTTAAGTTTGCACCATTGATCTTTACACCATCCTGTTCCCAATCCAGTTTACGGAATACTTCTTCAAGGCCAGCCGAGAAAAGAATAGGCGATATTGCGTCACCCTGCCGTACACCTCGTTCTATATTAATTCCCACTTCAAGATCATCAAGGTGAATTGTGGCTGTAGCTCCATCATATATCGATTCTAATAGGTTTACATAGGTTCTCTCTACACCTTGGCTAAGCAGTGCATCCATTATCGCATGCTTTGAGATGGAATCAAATGCTTTTTCGTAGTCGATAAAAGCCAAGCACAGTGGCATGGTGTATTCGTTGTGCCTTTCTATGACCTGCTGTACAACCTGGATGTGATCCATTGTACTGAATCCACTTCTGAATCCTGCTTGTTCTCTTGGTTGTGCGTCATTCAGTTTTTTTAATATTCTTTTAGAAATTATCTTAGTGAAAACTTTGTACATCACTGATAGGAGGCTTATTGGACGGTAGTTCTTTAAATCTTGCTGTGCTCCTTTTTTATGTAAAAGGATCACTTCTGCATTTTTCCCTAAGTCCGGTACTTTTTGTTCTTTGAGGCATTTTGAGTATAATTTTGCCAGTGTTTTATGTAACGTCCGACCACCAGCTTTTAGCATTTCGACAGTTACACTATCCTTTCCTGGAGCCTTGCCGTTCTTCATCAATTCTATAGCATTTGTTACTTCCTCCACTAGGATATCTGGCATTATATATTGTTCTTCCGTGGGTATTGTTGTCCCTGACTGGCTCTGATCTTCATATAACTGGGAATAAAACCTTCTGACAATCTCTAACATTTGGGTACGCGTCCTGCACACTGTGCCATCCTCACGCTTTAAAGCATATATTTGCGTTCTTTTGTTTCTCAGCTTCTGTTTAGCTTTGTTAATTCCTTTGTTTTCTTCCAGGGTTTTTTGCACTAGCTGCATATTGAATCGGCGTGTGTCCTCTCTGATACGTTTTCTTATAGTTTTGCAGAGCTCAGTGTACTCGACCCTGCCAAAAGGACTACCTGCATTTCTCATTGCTCGCCGTTTCTTCATTAAATCAATGGTCTCACTGGAGATTTTTGTTTGTTTGAGACATTTTTCCTCTGGTGCTATTGAAGTAGCCGTTTGAAGTACATTGTTGGCAATTTCTTCATATTGAACTGATATTTCCACGTCCTCTGGATCTTGTAACGCAGCAAACCGGTTTGACAAAGCAATCTCAAAATCGCTTCCTCTCTCCAGCAGTTTTCCAGAATCCACCTTGCCCTTCTTCTTACCATTCTTTGCCATCTTACCATTCTTTCGCGCTCTTTTCGACAGTCAATCCGAACCCTTGCTCGTACCATTCGGTGGTCACTTCCAACATTAAAATTGTTAAGGACAGTACAATTGGTAAATATTGTTTTATCGTTGGTCAAGATGTAGTCAATTTCGCTTGTGAGCCCAGATGGACTTTTCCATGTCCATTTTCTGCTGATATTTTTCTTATAGAATGAATTCATAATATATAGTTCTTGTCCTTCAGCAAAATCAACTAATCTGTCACTTCTATTGTCTCGCTCACCAGTTCCATATGGGCCAGTTGCATTTTCCTCTGTTCTTGTTGTTCCAATTCTGGCATTAAAATCACCCATCAGGATTTTGTACCTACATTTCTCGTTGTATAAAAGCTGGGCCACATCATCATAAAATTCCTCAATTTCCTCATCTTTATGGCTTATAGTTGGTGCATAAGCTTGGACGATTTGAAGCCTAAACTTTTTATTCAGCTGAATGACGCATTGGGCTAATCGGTCGGATGTACTTACAAATTTTACCACACTGTCCTTCAGCTTTCGATTGATGAGGAATCCAATTCCGCCACATCGGCCATTTTCCGTACCTCGAGTGTAGAGTACGTGTCCAGTTGGTTCCAGTTTGATTAACTCTTCACCCTTCCTTCGTGTTTCACAAAGCCCAATAATATCCCAATGTATATTGTCAAGTTCGATTAACAGTTCTTGCAATCGGGCCTCTGTTTTCATAGTCCGTATATTTAACGTTGCAATGTCAAAAGTCCAATGGCAGCCTGATCTAACCCGGTGATTCTTAGCACCCTCTGCCTTGGGGCAGGTCTTCCCGCTGCCGTAGGTAGTTGCCCCTTGGCCTCCGGGGAATGACGGCCGTGTTTGAGGTTGTACTGTCATATTTCAACATATTGAAATACCATGTTGAAGGTATGGACCGTAATCTGCCACGCTGGTCCAATGCGGGTTGGCAGATTTTGGATCATGTTAGTCTGAGGCCTCCGCTTTGACCTGTCCGCCAGGGGTGACCCTCCCAGGAGCATAGACTCCAGACGGCATAGCTTAATGCTTCATTGCCCTACTCAAACCCCTTTACCACGTCAAGGTCTGATCCACAAAGGGGTATATATATATATATATATATAT